>JAQMCX010000002.1:17207158-17282815 GCA_029814765.1 Acanthurus leucopareius | reverse complement strand
GTGTGTGTGTGTGTGTGTGTGTGTGTGTGTGTGTGTGTGTGTGTGTGTGTGTGTGTGTGTGTGTGTGTGTGTACATGTGTGTGAGTGTTTGCTCACCACCAGTTCTGTATCTGTGGGGCCATTACAGAGATTAGGCAGTGCTACAGTAACGGATGCCCCCGATTGTCAGCTCGTATCCTTTGTCAAGACAACAAGCGAAAAGAGAAAGAGTGAGAGTGATGAGCACAGTGGTAAAAAAACTGGGGGAGGGCCTGTGAAGGGGGGGGCATGAGAGAAGGAGAAAAAGTGAGGGGAAATATGAAGCTTTAACAAAGTGAAAGGGAAGTCTTCTAACCAAAACCACTCACAAAGAACACCTATGGACTTCTAGTTCTACAACAGCTCAGACTGTTGTCATCCAGTGCTGCCTATCTTTTTTTTCCATTTCCACTCCCTCCCACCAGGCCCAATTTGGCCCCTGCCACACTGTCTGGGTCTACCATGCATGGTGTCAGGTGCCTTGTGGCAATAGGCAAAATGCTTTTGCCTGACTGCCATGGTTTCAGCGGTTCGTGGCCATATGAGCACAAAACGCAGGCACACGCACGCCCACGCAGACGAAATGCACAAACACACAGACGCACACAAACAGACATCCCCTCTCCACCCCCCTTTAGACGTCTGATTAACGAATGAAGGGCCCCGACCCATCCCGCTGCACTTGCAGCAACGTCGCCCCGAATCACATGGCTCCTCGGAACCTACTGACTCACCCGCTCATCGCTTCCGACAAGGCGGGGCTGGGAGGGACGACAGGGTGTGATGTCATAGCGGAGCGGAGAAGTTGTGGGGTCCATGGGTGATGGGTTGGCGAGGAGGGGTTGAGAGGCATCCTGACAGTGCAACCGGCGGCACAGAAACACTGAGGCACCAGCACCTTGTCTCTTCCTCCACGGCTTACGCTCTCTTTCTACCACCACACACACTGTTGAACCACCACACACACTCACTTGTTTCGCCCCATTGTTTATCTCACCCCTTCCCCACGTCATAAACGAGCCTCAAACAACCAAATCCTCTTTGTCACTTGGCCTCTGAAGCTACAACTATGCTTCTGTGAGCTAATTTTAATTTTTAAAAAATCTAATGTTTTACAAACCCCCTTTGTCCCCCAGTTTAAGCATAATCAGAGTTGAAGTATGTTCATTTTCCTTCAAGGCCCCTGTTGCAAGTGCAGCCTTTATGTGTGTGTGTGAGATGGAGTGCTAGAATGTGCATCAGACACATGAACTTGCACATGGAGAGAACTTAATTAGAGAAAACAGCGCTGTCAGATGCATTAGGCAGAGGTACGCACTTAAGGGCATATGGTTTTAGTACTATACCATCGGGTTGGAGAAAAGCACACAAACATACCTCAAAGCTCCGAGCCATGCTAATGAAATCACTCCCTTTCTATCCCACTGAGAGCAAACACAAATGTTTACAGACATCACACAGTCTGTCTGTACTCCTGCACCACACTGGGCTGTCGTGCATGTGGTGGTGCACTGACAGCGGGGCTGTGTGTTTGTCTGCATAAGGACAGTGTCCACAACAGACGAAAGGTAAGAATGAGCAGTAATATGTCAGTTTATAGCAGGTACTTGTAATGTTGCTAGAATGGATTATCATTTCATCCTCTTTCCTCTGTATTTAAGTCTAAAATTAATATCACAGCAAACACTCCAAGCCTGTCAAGCCTTTATAAGCAGCAATTAAACATTTAATAAATGGTTTATCACACAATATAATGAGGTTGCGTTCATTGTTTTATGTGTCAATAACTATAACTCCTCTTGTGTACACCAATTGCTGGATTTACTGACAAATACTCTGCTTTCAAAATCATCTCCTTTACATGTGATCATAACTATCCTTAGTGTGTCAGGAATCATTAATTTGATAATTCACATGGCGTTTCCATTGCCGAACATGTTAAAGCACCAATATTATTTTTCTTTACTATCTTTCTATGAAACATCCCACAGAACAAATGGCAGCAAAAATGTGATTATAACACATTATAATTACAGATAAAATTATGTTCATCTGCAATACTCCACCTGGCTGCGGAGCAAATGACAATGATGACGGAATGATTTTCATTAAATGTTTTAATGGGGCACAACTGTCTTTCTCTGTGAGTTGCGTGGCATTTTTATTCTTTCGAGCGCATTTCTTCGTTTTGGATTATTACATCCTTTAGAAGTTTTTTTCTCACTTTTGCTTTTCGCTTTTGTTTTTACATCTTGACACACGTGGCAGACAGTCTGCAGGGGCATGCCCAGGGCATACTAAGGCATTGATCTGTTTGCTGCTTTGCATCCAAAAATGAATGTGTTTGTAAAAGTCTAATTACATTGCGGAAAATCATCCCCTTGCGCGTGTGTGTGTGTATATGTGTGTATGTGTGTGTGTGTCTGTATTTTACTGTATATGCTTGATATAAACATAATTAATTGAGTTTCACACCAGTTTCATTTATCAAAACACCAAATAATATTTAGTTGCTTTGTACTAGAATGCCAATGCGATTAGAGACATGAATTGTGCATCCATTAACATTAAAATGAATTAAAATGAGAGTATCATTTCTCCAGCACCCCTCTCTACTATCAATTTAAATGAACACTAACTAAGTAACATAAATACACTAGGCAATAGGCAGGCTTTACCACATCTTTAATGATATTGTTTTAATACTCAGCAGGGATTCATCTAGATAAAGGCTAAATACACAAACAAAGTGTAGCTCACAGAATTATCTTGTTACATGGAAAGATGAAGATAACTGGTGATTTTAAGTCCAACACACCACCCGTTGCTGGTGTTGTTAGAAAATACGACCATGTGACCAGCAAAATCACAAATCTCTCTTAATGTATAGATGAGTTGCCCTACATGCTCACTGACACACTGCCACCACACACACTGATAGCCATTAAGATAATAAGGTGACACAATAAAACATATATTTCAGCAACTAGACATTAGAGGCCTATAGGGTGAAAAAGTCACCACTTGACCGTCCATGCAAAAAAAAAAAAAAGGCAACCATCTCATTTATGGCAATTAGGCTGCACAGGGAGTGATGGAGCACAGGACCCGGAGTCCTCACATCATCAGCAGCATTTGTCACATTTCATCCCCGCTGCCCTGACTGTCTCATGGGGCCTAAGACAAGACATGTGTCATCAGAGGGCCAATTTAAGATGCCATGGGCGGCCTGTTGTTGTGACATGCAGCTAAATTGTAAGAGAGAGACTGGGTTGGACCACTTAGTCACTTTCTATCTAAACAGCAAAAAGTGACTGGAGTGATCTAAATGTCTGCTCTAATGTATTCTGAACTGCACGGCTTAGTTTGTGTAGAACAAGGACAAATACAAGTAATTACAGGAAGAGCACCTGTGTGATTAAAAGTAATGATTTCTTTTGGTTCAGCTTGTTAAAGTGATTATTAAAGCTGACGTTGTTAATCACAAAATCATTCAACTTTATGGACTGGCTGTGATGGAAAAAGTTTTTTTATTGGCCTTTTTGATAAATCAACGTAATGACAGCATAATCTCATTTAGTAGCTACTACTGTTTGGATGAAACTTTAAAAAAAACACCTTAATCTCTGGTATTAATTTGCAAAGCACACTATAAGCTTGTTTTACTGATGTCATACAAGGTGATTAATTTAAACTAAGAAAAATTCTAAATTTAAAACACAATGATTGACCCCAGAAAGCAACCTCATAGTGAAACACCAGTACTGCAGCTAAGGCTAACATAAAAGGGGCTGGTAGACCAAGAAGGTGTCAGCTTTGAGGTGCAGGTAGCAGACGAATATAGACAGTCAGAGACAAAGGAAACACACACACAGACATGTTTCAGAAATATAAACTATATCCACTTCAACCATTAATTCTTCTGCAAAAAAACCTGCAAAATAAAGCTGGCCCTGCAACGTTCACTGAATTAAGTGGAAGAAGGAGACAGGAGCTGAAATCGTGTTAATAGCTGTCCAGAGTATAAGAGCCCGCCAAAGGAAGTCTGCAATCACCCAAATACCCAGAGACAGGTCCTGGGTGCCCCGGGCGGCTTTTGCGCCCTTCCCTTCAGCGCCACCGACCCTGCTGCGTGCCAAACAGGCCCCACCAGCGCCTCTGAGCTCGATGAGACCCAGCTCTTCATGTCAAAGGCTTCTCATGCAAGAAAAGAAAGTTGCCAACTCATTTTAGGAGGGCCACTCAGAGGGTGAGAAGTGGAAATCATTTTAGCAGCGTGAGAGACGACCGTTTTTGGTTTTTTTTGGTTTTTTTAAATAATTGTTCACGGCAACAATTTGCGGTGAATTTTCATATTTGAACCTTTTCTAAATCATCGAAACGTTTAAACGTCGAAAACGATAAGTTTTAAGTGAATCTTAAACTAGAACATTAGGTCAACAGCATACCTGCAAACAAAAAGAAATGTTTAAAATAGTCTTTTAAAATAAATTATATCTGTCGTATGCAATTGTTGCAGGCATTTTAAATGACCCTTTAAGTCTATATAAGTTATTAAAATGTATGTTTAATGTGAAAATACTTAACAGCTGTGAAATGGTTATTGAAAAAGAAGCAAACCGGGTCCAAGCATAGATATGTGTTTTAATTATAAAGACATATAAACAATATATGAAATCCATGTTGCAACACAACCAAAACGCTTCTTCAATGTATAGGCTGTAGTTATATAACCGTGAGAATAGCCGGGCTTGGAGCAAGTGATTTTTCCACAGTTGTACAATACAATCATGTGAGATGTGCAATAACGTAACAAATTAATGCAATAACAAAAACAAACTTGTCAACATATCGTTTCAGTAGCCTAAATATTATCAGCCAAAATCACATTTTCCCCACATAGCATCAGTACAGCCGGTCAAGGGAAGTCCATTTATAACCGCTGTGTTTAATCTAAAAGTAGAGATCCGGTCGCATTTCTTGGCATTTCCACTTTTCATGTTGCTGTTGTCCAATGTTGCATAGATTACAAATAAGAGCTGATAACTCAACAAAAATGTCTCCAAACTCATAATTTGGACATGGCCTGCAGTGTCTGTAAAGTACGAGCGACAAAGTGACAGGGTTTTCGACTATAAGAAGGCCTAAACAGTTTATTTTCTATGTAGCGTTTGTTAAATCTGGATGAAACATTGCAGTATAATTACTTAACCATACTTTAAGATTATGCATCAGACTAAACTTGTTATAATTTCCACAGAATGATTTAAAAATAACTAGAGTAGAAGGGAGGGCGACATGGGTGCAGTAAAGGTAAAAGTTCAGGAGAGAGAATGAAACCAAATCAAGGCTTGTCGTTACAGTGTTTGAAGAGACTCGACGGTGTCCCGGAATAAGTAGTGCACTTTTCGGCACAGGTGGCGAGTGCAGAGCCCGAGAATGGGTAGACGGCAGCCTGTCCAAAGGGCGCCAGGGCGGTGGGGATTGGTGAGGTTATGGTCTGTCCTTGGTTCAGATACGCCACCAGCCGCCTCATCTCCTCCAGAGCCTGAGCCTGCATGAGGATGTAGTTCTTTGCCAGGAGGAGAGTGGCTATTTTGGAGAGTTTTCTCACCGAGGGGCTGTGTGCGTAGGGGATAACAGAGCGCAGGCCGTCCAGCGCGTCGTTCAGATCATGCATCCTCCTTCTCTCCCGGGCGTTGATGCTGAGCCGCAGGGAGCGCTGCTCCTTGGACTTTTTGGCGAGGGGCCCCCCGGGCTTGTCGTCCCCAAACGATGAGCCCCTCTTCCGGGACTCCAGCGAGTCGAAGCCGTCCTCGTCGTCGCTCGTGTGCTCCCCGCCGCTCTCGTTTGACTTCGCGGTCTGCCCGGAGAGGAAGTCGGTGGCCGGTGTGAGCGGGAACCGTCCGGGACTTCCAGCACCATGGCCAGCGCCAAAGCCGAAGGCTGATTGGCCGTAGCGCTGCGTCAGGTCGAGGAGCGCGTCGTTGCTGATGGACTTGAGCAGGTTCTCATCGCTGACATTCATTTTCTCTTCCAGAACAGATTCTGACCAGGAAAAGTCTACACTTCCGTTCTCTCTCTATCCTATCTTTTGTTTTTGAAAACTGTAGGCTGTACTCACGTAGTTCTCTCCAAGAGTTGCTGTTTTCTAGGAGTTCCTGTCTTCTCTCACTCCTTTCCTCTGTCAGAGCTGTGACTCTTCAAGAAGGAGGCTGTGAATCTGAAGCTGAGCCTCTACATGCGTTCACCTCCTCTGTACACTGCGCTCCCCCCTTGTTGCGCGCATAGCCCACGTTCAACAACACTTCTCTAATTGTGCTCGGTGAGATCGGAGCGCTCGTGTCCCCCCGTCGGTTTCCTCTCGCGCGTTTTCTTGCCCTCCCTCGCCTTGGGCAGATTGTGACTCGCGCTCTGCCCCTGCTCGCAAGTTAGTAGGAGCACGAGGCCCGCCGGGATTATCTGGCCGTCCAATCAGGGGGGCGTTTTAATTAACTCGGGAAGAGAGCAAGTCTGCTCCCAATTTCAATCATAACGTGATAATTGCAGCCCAATGAACACGCAGCCTTTACTGTATTATCTGAAATTATATTATAACTCATTCAAACCTGTTTAAAAGCATATGGAGTTGAGATATTTTGAGACACGGACCTGGTAAATAAATACATTTGAAAAGAGAGAAAAGCTTCATTCAATACCTTTAAAAGAAGCAGTGCACCCCAATGAGCAGAATCAGACAGAAAAGTGGATAAATCTCACTCACTCACCTTCCAGGAGAGACTGTCTGTCCACTAGATCAGAGACACATAGACAGAGAGATCAGGTAAAGGAGCAGAGGGACACTGACAAGACATTAGGATGTTGTGAGGTTTGGACATGTGACCTCTAGGGTCTTCCTTCTGTGGCTCTCTGTCTCTCTGAACCAGAATGAAATGTTTGCTTTGAAGCTACATTTTTAAAAATCTGTAACAGTGGCAGACACCCTGTGTGTTAAAGCTGTGAAGTTTCAATTGTGCAGCCAGCTCTTTCCAGATCCTAGAAACATTAAGCTGGGAGAGGAAGTGGCTCCTGACCGCCATTCACCTTGCACGCTTGCAGAGTCAGCATTGGCACCAAATGTTCAGGGACAAGTTCCTCTCAGTCACCTTTGCAGGTAATTTAGCATTTTACACTGTCAGTGATTAGTGAAAGACAAATAGCTTCAATTTTGCCGGTGTATTCAATGAGTTATGTCTCATGGAAATTATAAGCTACTATTAATTCATTTAAGACATATAAGATGCCTGCAGCATATAGACAAATATAGTGATGCCACAGGCTGTAAAATTGTTAAGACAATGTCACCATGGACTGATTGATGAATAAAACCCCTGCAGCGATACTCTGAGCCTAAGGTTACTGAACAAGTACATGTTTTTATATGAATACAATTTGGAATAAAAGCCATCTGGAATAGCACATGAACATTATATGCGACTATGATAACAATTCATTTTTTCTCTCTTTTTGTTCCAAATAAAAGGTCCCCTGAGGCTGACAAACAGGTGTTGTAAGTATGAAAGTTATTCATGAAGGTAAGGCTGCCACCTAGTGTCCAGAATGAAGCATTACACAATAATGGGGCTTCATAAGAGATCAACGACCAGAACCAATAGCTCCACTTCCCATTTAGCTCCCTGCAGGCTCAGTTGGCTGTCTTGTGCCACCTTGTGGAGGATGATGCTCAATAAATATCATAATGCCATTAATAATAAGTTAGTCAAAATTTGGACAATGTGTTCCTACACTAGGTATTTTTTAAGGTAATTTGTAACATTTATTATACTGCTAAAGAGTTCAATAAAAAAATGTCTTTTCATCCTCTGTTTAACTCGAATGGTTTAAAATCACTGTGAAGAATGGTATATGTGCAGAGTTTGACATTTGAAGGCTGTTTTCATATTTAAGTTTCTCTGTGATCACCTTAAATCTGAATTTTTAATGTGTACCAACAAGTATTTCATGATAGTTTGGTTACTATTCATAATCCAATAGGCATCATATACAATCATAATGTGGAAAAGTGACTTTTGAGTCAGTTAATTTGTGTAAAATCCTTTGGACAAATTATTTTATTTACTTCATTGATATAAAATACCTTAATGGGGAGTTACATGAATATCTATAAAGTATATTTTAGTCAGTGTAAGCAAAGGTCTATTTGTGTTCACTGCTCTTTTTTCTCATGTTACTAACATAATTTGTGGGACAACTTTTTTTTTTTTGGTTTTTGAGACTTCTCCCTGTCTTACATTACATGCTGCACCTGCACAGGTTTGTCTCATATTCCCATGAAAACCCACAAATAGAATAGTGATTACCAGACTTTTATTAAAACTGACACATACTACTAATTAAAATTAAGCTAATTATGACTTCATTCTTTAGCTGTCAGTTTAATTGGGATTTGAGTTGGTCATTGTCTGAACAGTTAAATAGTCAGAAGCACTACCAAACCTGAATGTGTCAAAGTGTGTAATATTCACATTTGTTCATTATTACATACACTCTGCAAACATGACATCCTGACCTGACTGTTGTGTTGAGCAGTGAGTCTCAGTTTTACAGTAGTGATGATCAAATATATTGAGTGATAAAACTGATTACACTCACATATACTGGCAAATAATTTGGACTTGAGTGTATTCAATATGGGCTCTCTATGGTTGTGTGTGTTCATCAGTGTGGAAATGAGTCTCTTAGAAGAACACCAAACATGTCCATAAAGATGTGGAATCAGATATCCAAGACAAGTAAGGAAGGGAGAATGCACCTGAACAGATGGAAAAATAAAACTATAGCAACATGACTATAACCCACTGAAATTCATCTGGTTTTTGATATTTAAGGGTAAATTTTTAGTTTGTTATTAATTACACAAACCTTTGCAAAAATCAATTGGTCTATCTCACCACAGATATTTTGGTTGAGGGGTTATTAAAAACATTAATGAAGGATCAGTTATATTCAAGAGTCCCTGTAATCCATTACAGTGTGACAGTGAGTCAGCATGCACATTAGCAGAATGCTAAAGCTAAAGCATTCAATTAAACACAACCTCTTTTTTTTTGTTATCAACAAGTAACATCAGACAAATTTTAGCAACATCCCAATGACACCATTGATGATATACTTCATGTTTCATGTCCTTCTTGACTGAGACCTTAGAGGAGATAAGAATGATTTTTGTGTCTGATCATTAATTATGCTATGAAGTTTCAGCCAACAGAGAGCACTGCAGCAACAGTTCTGCATACAGTGATGATTTTCAACTGAACACCCACAGGATGATATACAATCATTTGTCCAGCAGATGGCAGAAAAGTCCATGACTTGATAACAGTTTGGCTTACTGTAGGTAATTTTTGGTACATAATTTTTTTAAAGTGTATTCTACCAACTGAATATCTTGATTATGTAGAATGATCATCTTAAACTAATTATGACAATCAAAGAATTCAGCAACAAGATACAGACAAATACAGCTATAGTTTCTCAAAGTCTGTTTAAAAAAAAGTGAAACCATTTAGACTGTTAATATGCATTGGTAAGAAAAATCCAGTACTGGTAATATATGTGTAATTCCAGTTTTCAGTCCATTGTGATCACATCCCCTAGTGTTCATTTTACAGCACTACACAGAATTGTCACCTTTTCCATGAGGACCGAGCATGAAAAGCTTCTGACTCACTGAGAATGGAAGAAAAAGCAAAAGTGTCAACACACCAACTAATAATACATGATGCTTTTAAAGCCTGTGCTGCAGCTCTATGTCGCCATAGCAACTACAGGCTCAGCTGCCATACAATGGTAGCACACCACATTCGGCTGCAACTCTGAGCTGAGAGAAACACTTACATCTGCAGTGACAGAAGAGGGCCACCATGGGGCAGAAAAGTATTTTCTATTGCTGAGAATATGGTGGCGCTGTCAGGCTTCATAGAGACAATGCATGTGTGGATGTACACAAATGTGTGTGTTTGAATACATGCATGCAGATGCGTAGTCGCGAGCATCCACAGTGTATATGTGCTGTGTCAACCTGACAGTGTTAATGTTGCCGTTTGTCTCATGGATGAAGTGGAAGGAGAGCCTTTTGTTAGAACATAACACATGTTTTAATGGTGCTGGTGTTGCTATTCAAAGTTTTACCAGGTCTTGATAATTGATAATGTGTTGTTTATCGAGACCCAGCAGGGTCCACACATGAGAGTTTTCTCTCCAGGCTATCTCTTATATCCTAATTTTCAGCCCCACTCTTCATTTGACTTTTCTCACCCATGCTCTCTCTTTCTTGCTCTCTCTCTCTCTCTCTCTCTCACACACACACACACACACACACACACACAAGCAGACACATCAAAGTGCTGCTCTGAGTAAAGATGGAACAGGCTCCTTTGATCTCTCCCTGCCGGCTCTGATTAATGTGTGGATTTACAGTGCAGAGCTACAGGGACCTGGCAGCCATGACACCCTTCTGCTGCACTGGAATCTAGTTTTCCTCACAGCCAATCGCAGCCCTTGATTTTATTCATTGCTCCAATCACGATGCTTTTCACACAGGCACTCAGAAAAGAACGAAACAAACCCAAGCCTCGCACGCACTCAAGCTTAAACACCCAACCCAAAGTCTCCAAAATCCCACTGCTGTCACAAATCACAGGACAACACAGAATGTACCTGCCCAATCAGAGAGACTTCTCAAAGTATGCTTCACAAAGCTTTTTTTTCCCAATTCAAAGCCTTCGCTTCATCTTAGAATAGACAGAAAGTTACATGAGATAGATGTGGATCGGTGTGGTAAATGTTTAATTCAGCGAGTCTTGGCAGTCATTTGCAATGGTGGGTACAGTGTTGGTGTTTGGTGGGAGGCTTGCTGATGACGAAGGAGCAAATGTTGGAAAAATTTAGCACCGAGCATCAAAGGAAGTGTCTGAGCGGCACACATTGCACAATGTACTTTGTGCATTGCACATTGCACCCACGCCTTGTAAAAGCTAAGCCAAAATAAGTAAACAATGTACCTAGTCTTTACTCTGTCTTTGCTCTTTTTACCCCAAACCCCTCTCCTCCATGTCTCCCCCTCACTCTGCATCGTTTTCTCTCCATTTTGTCTCCCCTCACTGCAGTGCAATGCAGATTTTTCACAGGCTGGAGGTATGGTAGAGATAGGCGGGGTACCATGAATAATTGTTGAAGATATTTTTACTGTGACCCACTTTGGAGTGCCTTTCACCCCCCCTTAAAGGTGCCGCAGCCCTACTCTGTTTTAAGTCAACATGAAGGAGTTTAAATGAGCACCACAAATGTATGAACCAATTCACAGGTGAGTTTTTTGGTCTCAGTTGCTGAATAAATGTCAACGACTATCTGAGAAATATTTGACTTGCAGTGACTGATGAAGCATCAAGACGATTCTTTAGCAGCTTCATTGACGGATATTTTGGACTTAACTTGATTTTCTAAAAGCAAAGTGTGGCTCTTCATCCTCATGTTGAGTGAGGGGTTTCATGTACATGCATGGTCTTTACTCCTCAAGCTAAGGTGACTACACTGAATCTAGTTCCAGTGGTACATCTTCTCAGTATATCTTGGTCTGAACCTCTGAATATACTGAACTTTTGAGTTTTTCAGTTTTTTTAGAAAAAAAATGGTGTTGCATGCCTTTCATATCATGAGAGTGCAGAGTAGAATTTATCTGCTTTGTATTGATGAAGTGGGAATGGAAATATGGATATTACATGGAAAGAAAGGAGAGATATAGCAGAGATGTACTAGGAAACATCATTAGTTGATGTTCATTGGGTATTTTAGGTCCTTCAGCATCAAAAATTTTAACCCAGGCTGGGTCACCTGTTTAGGTTTCCCAGTCTTCCTCTATCATTGTTGCTGACGTTGTCTACTGCATTCTGGCTGCATAAATATCAAGTTCATAACTTTTCATAGAATTTCAATATTTAAAGTCTACACAGTGAATTTGTTTCCTCAGAAACTCTCAATTGTGAATTTAGTGATGAAATAGTATAAAATAGCTGCAAAACACTTCATTTTACTTACCTGAGTGATGGCTGTGAAAATCCACCACTTATCTTTCAGGGATACCGTGCACAAAATAGACTGGTCCCATGCGTGCTGGAGATATTTAATCAGTGCAACATCCAGGTATTTTTGGTCCACTGCATCCTCTGCTTGTTTGCATACTACATCCTGCAGGCTACATTTTGGCCAAAACAGAACTGCTGGTATAAACCGGAGTAAAGGCTGTTTTGAATACAGCCGTCATTTTCTTGGCTTCAGTGTTTTAAGAGAAGTCTCTGCATTGCAACTGCTTTTCCTGGTGCTTTCTGTGCTCGCTACAAGAGTCATTAGTAACTTGAAACAAGTAATGCACAATAGTTAAGAAGCTTTTTTTTTTCAAGTAGATTTTTCATTCCTTTTTTATGAATTGTTCTTTTACTCTGTAATTAGTTTTTTGAGACAGTAATCTACTTTTTACTTCGCTACATTTGCCAGATATCTTCTTAACAACTCGTCTGCTGTAATTAAGAAATGAGTGTGGGGGTGAACCTGCCAGGAGCACCTTTCACTGCAGATGCTCAGTTGTTAGCTGACTGACAGAAAAAGAAGCACCACCTGTCTTTTTAGGGATGCTCAAGCACACCTAAATTTAACATGAGTACCCCTTAAAATGTAAAAATGTTGCCAGATTGGGTTATGTGGTATTAAAAACTCAGATATTTTGGTCTGATTTTTCTCTATTTTGGGTGTAAAAATATTCATGAATTTGTCTTGTTGGAAAGCTTTAGTTGCATGCACAGAAACAAGTTTTCGTCAACTCTAGTAACACAGCTGCAAAGAAACAAATGGTGTAGGTGAATAGCTTAACGATTATCTTTTGCTTCTTTCAGGGGTTGCTGGTTGTGTCTTAAGGCAAAAGTGGGGAAAACACTGAGCACAGAGTCTTAGAAGTCTTAAAAGTCATATTTTGAATAGTGTCAATAAATGTCAGCTGACATTGTTTGCCAGAGATTATTGGCGAATGTTAGCTCTCTGTTTGCTTGTATTACACTTTTGCTTGCTGACAGTTAGCCAAACTAATGCACTTTATTATTTACATTAAGTTCATTAAAATCTTTCTCATGTTTAGAAAATTGGACTTTATGTTGTATTTACTGTGCTTTTAATGGATAATGAATTGAAGCTGGATGCATCTTTGTCAGTGTGTTTCTGTTTAAGACAGATGGATTTTACAAAGGCAAGAAATATGTTGGCTTTCCAAAACCCTCTGTTCAATTTGGTATACGACCCTTAAAGGAATGTTTGTTTTTTATGAATGAAAAGACATATTTTACAGAACTATGTGGTCTTGACTCCACAGATGTAGTCTGTTTTTCCCACGTTCAGTGAAGTGGATCCAACAGAACACAATGACTTCGCATTACCAAACAGTGTATTGATTTACTGTTGTCAAATGTGGTTTCTCCTTTCACATTTATTTGTGTCAGATATTGTTTGTTTGCCGTATTTATTATCAGACTTAATGTCTCTTTCTTGCTGCAAACAATAGGTTTGTGTGATTGTCAATGTAAAGAGGGAGAGAGGAGGATGGATAAAAGAGACCAGAGACAGAGAACGAGAAAGCAGGAAGAACCAGGTAACAAAGTAAACCCATAGTGATGTCAAGGTTGTTTTAGTGGCAAAACAGTAACTGTTTCACTGTGAAAAAAAAAACAATGCTTTGCAGGCTGTAGCAATCGTTCATTGACAGTCTCCCAATAAAACTCCCTCTGCTGCAAGTGTTAATGCTAAATTAAGCTAATTGACTCTCATAATGCAAAGACATGCGTGT
The DNA here is from genome assembly GCA_029814765.1 of Acanthurus leucopareius. Taxonomy (NCBI): domain Eukaryota; kingdom Metazoa; phylum Chordata; class Actinopteri; order Acanthuriformes; family Acanthuridae; genus Acanthurus; species Acanthurus leucopareius. The sequence goes on along the minus strand of JAQMCX010000002.1, from coordinate 17,268,909 downwards.
GTTGTCAATATTTTAATAAATCTCAAGGGAAAAAAGAATTTTGATAGGATATTTGGTCCAAATGCTAAACAATTCTCTTAAATGTAGACAAAACAGTTCACTTCTCCAAGTTGCGAGTTACTTTTATCATCACAGCTCTCTCTAGACGGTTCTCTTCGCCAGTACTTCTCTGAATGTATTTAGTGTCTCCATCCCCATAAAATTTCCATACTTTTCTCCAGGTAAATCAGCATATTGTGAATTTAGGCTGATTTTACTTTCATGCTTTGGCTCTTCAAGGCCGTGCATGTGGTTTCAGTATACATCCTATTCCTGTAGAGTATTTAACTCATGAGCAGTGAAATTTTAAGAAAGTGTTATGAAGACTTCAGACATGACATGGACGTTAAGATTTGACACTTGATTGAACTTGTATTTTGTGACTTATGAAGCATCTTCTGGGTGTAGAGGGCTCAGAGGTGATATATTCTCTTTCAACGCTGCTGTTTGAACGCACAACACAACAGTTCATAACAAATGGTTTATTTATAATGCAACAGTGAGCAGAAGTTAGGCAGCCAGAGCCACTCTCACAGAGGCTTTGAAAAATACAAAGAAAGCTATCAGACATCAAATTCGAACATTTTACATAACTTAAAATCCCGTTCCCCCTCAAAAAAAAAAAAAAAAAAAAGTCTGGTGCCAACCATATTTCAAGGATTTTAGATTTTTAATGTTATTGAGCTGAACTCATTTTGTTCCCAAAGCTGCTTCCCACGGGGTCTTTATCTCCTTCTGTTTCTACTTTCTCTTAAATCTTATTCTTTGTCTCTGTAATGATTTTATGACATTTTGTTTTTTTTGTCAGGGCTTTGAATCTAGATAGCAGTACGCAAACACACAAAAAAGATAGAAAGCTATGAACGCAAAACTGACCTGATGTGTGCTCTGTACAAATTTAGAGAGATCTGAAAGGTCCTCACAATTTCCAGCTCACTGCTTCTGTTATCTTGCCTTGCTTATTCTTTCTTTTTTTTTGTTTTGAACCAAGCTCTGCTTTATTTTTCTCCCTTTGTCTCTCTGCGCAATGGCTTCTCTTTCTGCTTCCATCTACCAAGAATGCCCCCCCTCCTACCCCACATTTTATCCCATATTTCACAATGTGAAAAGTCACCCAGAGTTTTCCTTCCAGGGTTTTTGCGGACAGGAAGTCCATATTTAATGAAGTGACTCTCTTGTTAAAATGCTTTTAAGTGCTCCTGTGCAGGGCTTCAGGCTGGAGCAGAGGGGAGGCGGGGGCTGAGGCTTTTATTTATTCATTGGGCGGTTCAGTGCCTCTTCCCCGCTCCAACTCTGTGAAGAAGGGAGAGGATTAGAGGAACGAATCCCCCCCTGCAACACACACACACACACACACACATACACACCCTTCCTCCCTCTCCCTGGCTGGCCGTGTTCCCTCCCTCGGGGGACACCCCTGCGTCAGTCCACATTAACATCCATCAGAGCATGGTGCTCTAGAGAGGGACGAGTCTCTGTCCCACTGAGTCGCACATACATGCATGAATACATGCAACACGCAAACTCACATGCACACACACACACACACACACACACACACACACCAGTGATTGCACAAAGTAGCAGGAGACACACTTTCAAACCAACACTCCTCCTAGTTATGAGTCACAGACTCAAAAGTGTCTCCGTCACCCCACTTCTGTTCCCGCCTTGAGCTACACTCAAATTCAGTTTTGTTTATATGCTACGTTCACATTGGACTTGTTTCCAGAGAGCCCTCCAACATTTGAGTTACACAAGTGCAGCTGTCCCCTACTTGATCAGTAGGCGAATTTGAACAAGTTTGAACGAGCATCTGAAGATTGTCGGGAAACAGACAAAAGAGAGAGGAGATGGAGAAGAAGAAGAGGAAGAAGAAGAAGAAGAGAAAGTTTCTGCAAGTGGAGGCTGAGATGGTGCGTTGCGCTGATTCCTCTGCTCTTTGTGTGAAGTTTTGGGCTGTCTGCTCCCTCGTTATCTCTCCTCGCTCACAGAATGGGAGGGGAGCGGAGAGCCGGGCGGGATGAGAGAGCATATCATTAACCAAGAGTGTTTCTACAACAAAGTACAGACTATCAAATCCCACTCATTCCCACACACTAGTGTCACACTCATCATTCTCCTGCGCTGAACTGCTGTGTGGAAAAAAAAAATGCCCTCGTTTGTTGAAGGCACGCATCATTTTTATTTTGTCAGCAGACCTAATAGAAATTCTTTTAATATTTTCCTCTCTCAAATCTTTCAGAATTTTTGAGATACTAATGCTTGTGTCTAAAATTGGATTTTATTTCTTAGGGTTGACTGACTGATGTGTGTGAGTGTTGTGTTGTGTTTGTTTGCGTGGGCAATGTGTGTGTGTGTGTGTGTGTGCATGTGCGTGCGCGTGTGTGAAAGTACATGCACATGGATCCTCATTGGACGGTTTCACTGTGCAGAGGGATACAGATTGTTTCTAATTCACCACGCTGACCTAGATTCCAAAATCAGGCACATTAAATGAAAGATGTTGCACCATGTCAGCACACACACTCACACAACAGACAAAAAAAAGAGACATTACCCCCATCTCTCACTCTGATGTGATACAAGATCTTCCTTTTTCACGTATCAGTTCTGAGCTCGAAAGATCCAAATACTGATTTGATCCACAAATCACATGTCTGTAATTCCTCCCTTTTTTAATTTCAGAGCTTCCCCTCCTTCTCTCTCGCCCTGGAATCTAACATCAAACCAAAATGTTAAAATGCAAATTTTTTCCGGCTAGCTGAGTTCACACAAACTTATAATTGGATTCTGCCTATTAATAAAAAAAAAAGAAAGCTTTCTTCATCCTCATCATATGATATTACTTTTTTTCCACGATGCACATGAACCGACCTTATTCCATGATAAGACAGAGGGAGGAAGGAGGATGGAGAGGACGGAGGAGGACAGTTGTTTCATCAGCATGGAGAAGTGTCTCATTGAATCATGTAGTAAGGAAGCACGGTTAGGAGGTTCGGAATTAATTAGCAACATAATAAAAGTGTGCACATCTGCCTGGTTAGCGTGCAGTCAGTGGGTTTTCCTCTTAACACTCTTCCACTTAGTTGCATTGACTCTCTTTTCCTCTCGTTTCCCCCCGACCAGCTGCTTGCCTGACAATATTTTTTAAGGTGGTTGGGGAGCTGCTCGGAGAGGAAGTGGGAGTGCAAGCTGCACCCTGTGACCAGGCTAACTAGCATGTTGAAAAAAGGGATTGATTCCTATGAACTAAAGAGAGGAGAGGCAGAAAATCAGCGTACGACGGTCGGGGAAGAGACAGACGGCCTGAGAGAGAGCACCAGATGCTGTGTGGGAGGGTTATTTAATTGATGATATCACACCTCTCTGTCCCTTTTTCTCTCCCTCCTTTTCTCCCTTTTTTTTTCTCCTTCCTCTAACACACAGACATTAACACTCATGCACACCATATTTGCCCTGTCACCCTCTTATCCTTTCATGACACACCACCCCCGTGCTTCTTCCTGCTCCGTCCTGCCCGATTTGGCCTCCTCAGAGATTTGCCAGGTCTGTAGACTGTTTGAACCCAGAGAAACACAAACTTAAATCAGTAACTCCCATCAGAGCGACAGCATAATGCTGTGCACATCTTATCTACAATTATATTTCAGAGTTGGTTATGGGCTTCTTTGTGAATTCATGTAGCAGGAAACATATAAAGGATGAAGAACATCTCAATTATATGTTTTTTCTCTCTTCTCTGTGCATTAAGTCATTAGAAATTAAACAACAACATCAATTTGGTTGGTCTTTTTCAAGAGTGCAAACAACATCACAGCAGCTTTCTTTTCCTCTTGTCCTCTTTTTACTTCTTGATTCTCTGCATGTAAGTAGAAACTGTTTCACATGCTTCCTGCCAAACTAGAAAAGCCCCAGAAAACGAGTCTCATTAATTAGCTTCTCATTTGTAAATGCAAATGAGCTTAATTAAAAAATAGACTCTCCTTTTGCGGGCTTCAAAGGGAGACAGTGAGGCCTAATCAGGAGGTTTGTTCAGCTGTGGCACTAATGAGACATATTTGGCCTAACGAGGGAGCGATGCCCTAATTTGTTTATGGTAATGATATGAAACAGCGCTTGTCCTTTTGGTGTATCTGGGAAGGGATCAGTCACACACAAGCCTCTGTGCGATGTTCCTTCAGGGTTTCGTTCAGCGTTGGCGAGGTGTTTCAGCGGCCTCGCTGAATTGTTTCAGTAGGTTAATTGACTTAATTAGCCTAATAGAGATCATTGGGGCGACGACTCAATGTCAAGGCATATGTGGGTTTCTGAGGCATTTACATAGAAAAAAAAAGAGCAGTGAAAATGGATGAGAAAAATGTAGCTGCTCTTGCTGTGGCAGAGGTCAAAAATGAACTCACTCAACCTTGTTTTACTATAAATACTCCTGGAGAAGTGAACAAATCAAAGCAGGAGCAGGTGAAGTCTCGGACCCTACAGCTTCTATGAACACTGTGGTTTATTACAACCTGGCTCTTTCTTTTACTGTTTTCGACATCATTTCTCTGAGCTATAATGACTTCATACTGGCCACATTGCTAGGATCTGGAGAAAGAGCATAGAGCTGATAAGAAGAAAAACTGGACAAAAAGCAACAATAATTTGAGGTCACTCCCTTCGACAGTCGGTCTGTCCACCTCTTTGGTGACATTTTGTGCAGACATCTGTGGTGTCCAGAAAGTGAGTCCTGCTGATTATGGGGACGCACTGTTAACATTTTTGATTGTACTACAATATCTCTATGTAACTGATCAAAAAATTGATACGACATGACATTATATTTAGTACAAAAGATCAAGTCAACCACAGGGGAGCAGTCTTTAGGACTACCAAAGACAAGAAGACTTAAACAATAATACTCTCATACCCAACAGCAGCACACAGGTGAAGTCAGGACAAAGGATGCGAGTATATCACAGCAACATGCTGGTTCTGAGTGTGAATCTGGGGCATCTTTCTCCTGCGGAGGAGAAAGATGCGAGGAAATAGAAGAGGAAGATGGTGATACAGGGCGAAGCAGAGTCGATTTGTTTTATATTCGACAGGGAGTTGCTGGCGGTCAGCTTATTTAGCTTGTTGAATTGACTTTTACAATACAACAAATGCAATGTTCTGACGTCAGTAATCCTAGTGATAACAAACAATCATCAAGTCAAACTTTTTGTGCCTCTCATCACTTTTCTCTACAAAATGTGCTTTTTTAGACTTTAAAGGAAAATAACTTGCAACTGCTGCCTCTTTAGAAGATTTTGAGAGTTACAAGTTAACTTTAGCATGTGTGCCGTAGACTGTGGCGGTGCTGCACTCCTTTTTCAATTCCTCTCTTTTGCACAGTCAAGATCACATTTTTATGTAAGATTTAAAAAAAAAAGATTTTTCACATCGATGAATCAATTCAAAATCTTTCGTACCCGTATCAAGGTTATTAAAAAGATTTAATTGTTTCCCACCTTTTAATCTTACTTTACTGTCCCCTAGTGGCCAAAAAAATATCAATGAATGCATCTATAACTAACTCTGTTTTAGAGGACAAAATTGTAGCCCTTTTGTAAAATTATTACACTCATTTGTTATTTTTCACCACAATTTTAATAACCAAACGCTGGTTTAACTGTCACCTCCTGAACTTACAGTTCTGTGCTCCTTGTTCTTACTGACACTTCTGGTTCGATTAATTTGGTCTCAGATAATTTTGCAAAGTTTCAAGTCATCTGTCTGTTTGTGTTTCTCACCTGATCAAAACCCTGTTTTGCTGTGTTCCTGGAGCTGTTCATCTCTGAGAAGATTATTAAGATAATTACAACGTTATCATAAAATAATGACCGGAACAACAAAAATAGCACCTACGAAGTAATGGACAGGAATTATACCTACAGGCAATGTTACTCTGCGTAAATGGATTAAAAATTGTCAGTGTGCTGTGCTTGATTTTTTTTTTTTTTTTTAGGTCTCTTGCGTCTTACATGTGTTCAGATTTATTCATATTTGTGTGCAAATGTGCTTTGCTCTTACGATACGTGCATACATGTGCGTGTGTGAGTGAGTGACAGTGTTCTCTCCACTGTTTTGTTCACTGTTGACTGAGTGTGAGGCCGAGTGAGATGGCAGCATGGCTGGCCCTCGCTGATAACTGGGCCCATGCACAGGCAGAGCCGCGTGCTCTGTGCATCTATTCAAAACACATTCACACACAAACACACACACACATGTTAATTAATCCCAAAATGGAAGAGAAATTGAAAAAAACACCGACTCCACTTTTAATTGGACCGACTGTCGTCCAACCATAAAGAGAAAACAAGCTCAATCATTCTCCTCCATCTTGTTGTTTGTTGAATTATTGATAGATTGGAGGAAACTGCACTGGAAAATGAAATGGGGAAAGGAGGCACTGGACTCGAGTGTGTTTGAATGTTAGTGACAAAATTTGATTATTCATGTGTGATGCTGGCTGTGTGGATTCTTGTAGCAGAGTGAGGAGGAGTATTGAGTTCCTCCATGGTGACTGTAGAGAACCTGTACGTGCCAGACAAGCCAGCTGGTATCTTGTTGTCCAAGTACACAATTCTCCAGCAGAAAAGAGAAAGAAAATAAAAAAGAAAAATAACTGAAGTCCATGAGGCAGAAGGCAATGATTATTCAGTCATATTTGAACCACTTTGTAAATGCTTATCTTCTAGCGACCAGTGTACACGGCCTCTCTGACCCTTGTGCTTTCTGCTTGACTACTTCTCACACTCACACTTCAAACTCCTTGACTATACTGTATCATCTCTTCATTTCATGCCCCTGTATTCTAAATTAGTTGGTTCAAGGGAAAAGCTCTTAAAAGTATATCAGACTGGCTTTTTGTCAACAGATTTTGTCAGAGATGCTGGCATCTGAGCTTTGTATTTGTAAAGGCATTTGTCTTCTCAGAGCTCAGAGTGACAGCAACCAGTTGGGTCTTTCTTCCCTTTAACTGGACTGTAACCTCTTTAAAAATCAACATGCTGTTAGAGCCCCTTTTGTATTAGTAACAGATTATAGAATACAGGTGATCTTTAAGCCTCCATAATTGATCAAATTAGCCAGTTATAATGAATCACTCAACACCGTTTCATGGACCTTTACTGTACAGTGCCTTAATAGAAAATGTATTACATTTTTTGACCTTCACGGTCTTGATACCTCAACCAAATCACGAGAATGGGGAAATCCCTGAATAGGCTTCTGTGCTTTGACAGTGACAAAACATGTTCTACTTAAACTTCTAGAGGCCAAATAGAGACCTTGAAATATTCCACTCATCAATTAATCTCCATTCAATGACACACTGCTTTACTTAGCCAACCATTCAGCCTCCTCTGGCTGCTATAATTGTCCCAGTTAATTGCTTTTCAACTCTCTTTGATTACAAGGTCGGCTCTGAATGGATGGTGTACATGGCTCAAAGTTGCCTCTTCTCTCGGCCCTCCTCCCTTTTCACCCACCTCCTCATGTTGCCCCCCTCCTCATTTGATCACAACAGATCATCCCATCCCTACTCTCGTCTCTGCCTTCTCTGACCCGACAATCCAAGGTCAGTTGTTGGTGATGTGATTTTCATTAACCTATTCATTACAGCAGTGTATGATTATAATGGTGACTGTTGGCTTTGATATACTGATTCGTAATAAATCTGTCCACTCCGAGGATGCATGAGGTGGAGAATAAATGAACCCTCTGGGGTGGAGGAGGTTAAAGTTTTGCATTGTCCTTAGCACATGGAAATGAGATTTAAAAACATGCATAAACTGTAAGCAGAGTTGTAAAAGCTTTGTCCATTTCTCTCCATATCAAAAATTATGGTTTATTATCCAAACTGTAAAATATTAAATCATTGTTTTAGGATTAAAGAACAGCATCTTTTAAAAAAGGGGGAAAACAAACAGGCTTTATGTGGGGAAATGTGGGGAAATAAAGATACATCACTGTTGGCTCTTGAAAAGAGCATTGCTCTACAACTGTCCCTGACAATTTATGTACTGCTGAGGTTGGTTAAGGAAGCTGCATCCATGCATGATTGGAAAGAGACAGAGGTTGGTGTGTGTATGTGTGTGTGCATGTGTGTGTGTGTTGCCTCTGCGTCTTTCTCCTCTCCCTCCACAGCTCACACGGAGGCGACAGAGTCCCTCTCATTACTAAACAGCACAGCCCCCAAACAAAGGCTTGCGCACCAACAGCGGCGCATGTTCAATACTGATAACTAGTGTGGCCTCTCATCTGAATTAGCATGCCATATAGGCCTTGACATATATTCACACTAACACACACGCACACTCTCACTCTCTCACTTACACACACACACACACATACACACACACACACACAAAAACACACACACACAAATACCCAGGCAGGTATTCAAGTTAAAACACACAAAAACACCCTATTAACAAACACACCTTTAAAGACACATCCTTTTGTGCTAACAGACATAAACACACACTAATGGTGCAAACTCTTGCGTTGAGCAGATAGAGATTACTGGATTGCTCTGCAGAGGCAACTTGAAAATGCATTCAAGCTTTGCGTCGTCAGCATTGGCTTTTGTTCTCCATGTGGAGAAGAGGCACACAAAGCCTTTTTCGACATCAAAGACGCAGAACAACAGAAATAGCAAATTGCAAAATACTAAGTGTGGTTCCGAGGGATGCCGTCGGGTCGCTGCACAGAAGAACCGCGCAAATAAGCAACGCAGCGTTATTTCTGCTTCACTTGAGTGTAGCTTTCTCCTCATCTGGCCTTCTGCATGTTTCACACCTGGCTGGTTAAATGTGCCACTGGGCCCGGAGGTGTCCGCTGAGGGGTTAACTGCAATGAGGCAGCATGCACACACACACACACACACACACACACACACACATGAAACATGCATGCACTTATTGACTGACCTTTGCTTTTTTTCACTTTACACTACACTCAAATATTACAAACCACAGTCTAATGTAGTTTCAGATCATCAGAAGATAGTATCTTTAAAAAAAGCAGCCAATAGCTGAGCTCATTGCTATAAATAAATAGCTGTCTCCCTTTGTGGAGACCATGTGGTAAAGGCAGGCTACAGAAACATTACCTCCCGTTGTGACTAATATCTACAATCTTCCTGTCTTCACTGTCACACACAATCACAATGGCTTGTTTATCTTGCTGTCATATTTCTTGGATGCTATGCCGCTTTCTGCTGTGATTGGGCCTACGTATGGCGAGATGCAGCAACAGCGGGGAGCAAAATGGTGGTCTTTTAAAATGTTTTACACTCCTGTGGATGCAACCGTACACATCAATAAGTGCACATTTGCAGCGGGGAAGGGAAAATTTTGCCCTTGTGCTTTGTGCTGTCTATATTTTTAAGGATACTTCAATGCAGGTGGCTGTGACCTGGTTTTTGTAATTGAGCCCAGTGTTGAGGAATGGTTACAGAACAAGCAGACAGTGTGTCATATCTCACAGTGATAATGAGAGGGAAATGTGAGGGAAGAAAACACAGAAGAGGAGGAGTGGAGGAAGAAAAGTAAAGAGAGATAGATGCAGGAAGGGAAGTCTAAAATATGCATGTCATCATGGATGACTGATAGCTTTCTGTGAAAGCTTCTCTTGATGCGCGCGTGCAAGGCAGGCCTCTAATTGAGCTCTTCTGCCAATCACAAGCGCTCACAGTCTGTGTGTGTCTGTGTGCGTCTGTGTGTTTACTCGCAGTGTTACGTTCCCCTGCTGAAGCATTGAACACACACACACACACACACACAATACTCCGTCTTTGATCATCTGAGTGAGACTGTTCTCTCCATGTTCTACAGTAATTAGCTTGGTGTTAAACTTGAGAGACAAGAGAGATCAAGCAGCAAAGCCAACAGATGATCAGTGCATAGTGAGGATGTAACTATCACCCTTAGCTATCAGTAGCAGTCTTTAGGACCAACCATCTACCAGCACTTACCATGCAGAGACACTGATGTTTTCTGTATTTTCTGGCTTTTATTGCATATGACCATTCTGCCAAAATGCTAAATCTCACTGGTGACACTTTTGTTAATTTAAAGTGGGAACATGAATAATTAAAGACATAAAAGGACACATACTTGTAGATTATGAACAAAAACACAAATTGACAGAGCAAGCAGACAATAAAATCTAATATATTTAACCATATTTTTGTGTAATTAAGTCTTGGATTTCTTAAACTGCATAAAAACACAGGAAGCACAGCAACATCACATGACAACCGCCGTGATTTGCCACTCAGCAGTCACTTTTTTGAGTTGGCTCAGATGAATTGACTTCAAAGTTCAAGTTCAAATTTAAAGCATTTAAAAAAAGGTTTTATCCATATGATTACCTAAAGACAAATAATGCTCAGTGATTAGAAAATTAACATAAATGTGTACAGTTAAGTCTCAAGGCCTCACATCCTCAGTGTGAATAAAAAGGAACACAGTGCAGACGTTTTGTATTTTCATCAAACCATATTTCTCCCGACCTTCATTAAAAGATCTGCTTTGAAAATTACTGAAATGGTACACAACAAAATGATCTTTTTCTCTGCACCTGAAGACCTCTTCTGTTTTTCCCTCCTCTGTTGGTCCACAGTCTCAGCACATACAGACACAGGCAGCTCACACAGGAGTAATATCAGTGTCTCCCACCTCCCCGCCATCCTTTATTACCCCTCTTTTTCTTTTCCTCTCTCTCTTTCTCTCTCTCTCTGTCTTTCCCTCATGAATAAACATCCCTTACATTCACTCAGTGCTGGCATGAAATGGCCACACAGCCCCTGGCACACGCAGGAGTGATGCCGCAATCATTATTCCACTGCAGTGGTCCCACACAAGCATATTTCACCAATCATGTGGCTCTCTCCCCTGGCTTTTGTTTGGATGACTTAAACAAATGATGTGGCAGTGAGGAGGGCCTGCGTACCACAGCTCCCCCTGTTAACACAGCAACCGTTGACACGGACACAGCAAAATTTGCATAAGAGTACGCTTGAGTGGTACTGGCAATCCCGACCAGGGGTTTGCATATTTTTCCCTCTCTTTTTTGTGAGAGGGTGGGGTTGACGGTGGGGGTGTAAATAGTGGGGGCTATTTTTGGTTCTCCCGCTTTTTTTTTTTCCTCCCCTTTCATCCTGTTCTCCCTCTCCGGCTGCCAACTCCTCTTTTCTCTGGGGTTTACTGTTGAATTGGAAGTAATGATAGATGCACACATGCCATGAGACTGACTGGGCTTTCAGCGATAGAGATGGAGGAAGTCTATTTGGCAGAGTTAAGGTAACGGTGGCATCGAAGAATCAGCCCAGTTACAAATGACAGACACCTAACTGTGCAGCAGACCTGAATAGTCAGTTAGAGAAGTACTGTGTGTGCATAAGTAGGAAGAAATAATTGTATTTTAATTAAATAAATCACCATTATTATTATTTTGAAAGTATTCCAGCAGCAATCACTGGAGCATTTCAGAATAATAGCCTCGCTAAAGATGAGGACTGTGATGAGGAGGATGTTTAATAAAATTTGACATTTAAAGAGGGAGAGAAGACAACTGTCGTCTTGATGAGGGCAATGATACATTTAACAAGGACGACACTGCTGATGAAGGTGAGGAAGAGGAGGATAATCATGATAATGCTCATTCCTGTTTTGACTTTTTTGTCGATGCTGATATCTGAAAATAGAACGAGGAGCGCTGCTTTCAGAGAAGTTAATCAGGCAGCCTGAAGGGCCACTGCTCCGTCCTTTTTATGTGCCTGTCTCGCTCTACATTTCTCCCATCGCTATCTCTTTCATTCGCCTTATCTCGCCCTTCTTTAATCACAGCATATCAATGTGACTGATACATCTAAGAGATCTATTTGCGTGCCGTTCACTTTGTGAGAAAGTTCTATTTGAGTTCCATGAATTTGCTCTCGCCTGACTTTGAGCAGCAGTGGCGGCAGCTCACAGGAATACCAAACAATGAAAACAAGCAACAAAATGTCCCGAAACATTTAAAATGCAATATGCATGTGTGTTTTTTAAATGTGTGTGCGCGTGTGTGTGTGTGTGTGTGCACAGGCACCAGTGACTCTGCTGAGTCCTTAGGGTGGGTGCGGCACACTGCCGAGCAAAGGTTGTCTTCATGGTGATGTGGGGTCATCTGCATGACGATGGATTGGAAGGGGTGTTGGCCACCAAGGTCGCGGACCAAGGACAAGGCAAGAGTGATTGCAGCCACCCAGACAGGAAATCGAAGAGGAGCACTCCAAGTGGGGTGGGGGTGGGGGGGTGGGGTCGAGGAAAAAGGTGCAATTTCACAAGCCAAATTACTTCTGGGATGGAGGAGAGAGAGAAAAAAAAAACACAGCAATAACAGCACCAAGGATGAGAGGAGTGACGGAGAGGGAGGTGGTGGAGGAGAGGGAGGCAGCAGTGCAGGAGGAGGGAGGCTCCAAACAAACGCTCAATTATCAAAGTTATCAAACATGTATGCTTGCATAAGCCAATAGAGTAACATCCTATTACCTCGCCGCCATACAAACATTCCAATCTTCCCCCTCGCTGAGAAGAATTTTCTGAGGTATCTGTCAGAATTTGGCTGTGATTTTCCATCTGGTTTATCAAGCTTGGTTTATTTCTGAGACTGATGCCGGCTGTGACGAGAAAATATTGATTGGATTGTGCAACATGTTCCGCTGCAGCCCTACTGATTTCTTTTTCTGTTCTCTCTCTCTTCGCTCCTCCTCTGCTCTCTGGCAATTCCACAACATTAGTATGTGGAACACCAGCAAATCAGTAAATTGTTAAGGAGAACAGCCACAGTGAATAAATGACAACGACAACTTCAAATTTCTGCCTCGCTGCATCGTTCCCTCCCTGCTCAGGGTTTCCCCAGTATGCCCTCTATTTTCTGATTGTGTTTGTGTGTTTATGTGTGTGTGTGTGTGTGTGTGTGTTTGTGTGTGGGCTCGTACAGATGAGTGTCTGTATCGGCAGGCTGAGTGCATTGAATCATTAAGTCCACAGTGCCACTGTGCCCATTGCCTCATTGCACCTAATTAAGCCCCTTTTGTTTCCTATCAATTAACATTGTAATTAAAACTAGTCATGCTTCTGTTTACCCCAAGTCTGCTGATTCAGGGGGAATGACACACAAAAACAGTGATGTGCAGGAATTCAGCTCATGAACACAACACAAATATGAATACACGCATGTTTAGAAAAACACAGTCCATGCACACACTCATGCACACACATACACCCACACACACACTCTTGCAACATCAAAGCTCAACCAGGCCTCTCAATTCACTGGAGAGTTTTATAGAACAAGGAGTGCTGATGAAGCTGAGAAATGAGAGCAGGATACTTTGGGGTGTGTGTGCTGCTTGTGTGTGACTATGTATGCGTGTGTGTGTGTGTGTGTGTGTGACTGCGTGCAAGTGTGAGCCACGGTTGAGTCGTTAACAGAACCAAGGGATTCACCTCCCGATAATCTCACACTAATCACCTAATCCTCCATCCCTCAGGTGAACAGACGGTAAAGGAGCACATGACATCAAGTGGAAGCCAAACAACATGAAACCTACTCGAACACTCACACACACACACACACACACACACACACACACACAAATTCACATGCACACACACTGGGTTCATATTTATGTGCATGTATATACGTACAGACAAATGAATAAGTCAACTAAATAAGCGTTTCTCCACCCCGCCTCCGCCATCGCCATCCTCCTCAATACGCCAATGTACGTTTCACCAAAAAATATACACCCCATCCTCTTGTTTCCATGGCAACTGACCTTAGAGCTGTGGGTATATGAGGCAGCAGGCGGCAGGCGAAATCACTGGAGTGAGAGGCGTACCGGTCTGTCACCTCAGCCTCCCCAGAGAAACAACACATAATACTGTACTACTGTACTCTCTCCTTTCTCTTTCTCGCCTTGCATCTATTGCTGAGATTTAAAGGAATACACAGATTTATCTCACCCTCTTTCTAAGACACACACACACACACACACACATGCGCCATCTTCCATGTTGTCTCATGTATTGTGGCTCAGGGCAGACAGGGCTGTGACACTAGACATTTGTGTGTAGAACATGTGTGATCTTCTTTTTAAAACATGATCATAAAGTGCCACCCAGACACTCCACCCTTCACCTTCTTCTTTTTCCTTTTGGGGGATGACTGCTGCTGCCACCACCACCACCACCACCGCTGCTGCTACTGCTGCTGCTGCTGCTGCTGCTGCTGCTGCTGGTGGAGGCCAACCTGTCCTTGGGTGCAGTGAAGGATTACAGCAGCACACACCATGTGACCTTAATTCCCCCCTGCCTACTTCTGCTCTACTCAGCCAATCACAATCAGGAATGCACTCTGCATGTATCTGTGTGTATGTCGTGCATATTTGTTTGTCCCTGAGTCGCTTTTTGTGACCGCCATGTTTGTCTCAAGCATATATGCTCAAATAAAGGGATTAGGTCAGATAAATAAAAGGGGAATACCGTGAGGTTTATGTGCATATGTGAGCGTGTCCCATTTTAAAAGGGGGGCTTGATTGTGTGAATCAGCAGCCGCAGCAGCAGCAGCAGCAGCCGCCACGGCACGTGTCGCACATTCAGACGACCTCATTCATCCCCAGTAACCCCAAAATCCCTCTGCTCCTTCCCCTCACCCACAAACAGACCTCAACCCCCACACAGCCGCTGCCGTCAGCAGACTCAGCTGGTGGCTGAGGGCGGAGGAGGAGGGGTGGATGGAGATGGTGCAAGGCAGAGGGATGGGTGGAGTGATGGAGTGATGGGTGGATGGATGGATGGATGGATAGATGGATGGATGGGTGAGGGAGGGGGAGGGCAGGTGCTGGGAAGACATTAAGCAAGAAGCATTTTTTTCCCTTTGGTCTTATTTCTCTAAAGATGCACAGTAGAGAACTGTAGCAAAAAAATGATGGAGAGGGTGGAGGGGAAAAAAGGAAGGATGGAAAGATGTCAAGAAGAAGATGTGGGGATAAAACATATGTGTGCGGTGGAAGTAGAGGTCAGAGAGTGTGTGTTGGGGTGTCAATTAGATATGGAGATCAGACAGAATAAACATGGGGGGGGGGGGCGTCTGGCTGTTATGTCGCCTTGCACCCGCCAGATAAGGCCCACAAAGCTTTGTGGGTGTCTGCGCGTGTGTCTTTGTGTCTGTGACGCAGCAGACGTAACAGACGCAGCACCTTGTTGTTGGCGACCTTTGACCCAAACCAAACCTTGACCCCAGCAGAAGGCAACTGATTTACGTAAGGAAGACAGATGACACAGCGGAGCCTGAAGCCGGCGCTAAACTCTGACCCCCAGCCCTCCAGTCCCGACCCGAACCCTATCTGAAGCTAAACACACCCAGCCGTGTCGACACACGCGCACACAGTCAGACAATGAAACGCTCCACTCATCCAGAACAGCAACAGAAAATCAATACCATCAAATAACATACATATGCAAGGGAAGCCATTATTATTATGTTAATTGGCTCAGTTTGCTCATTGTTTTCAGGCTGAATGAGACCTTTTTTTTTCCCGCTGAGGTTGCATAAATCATCATTTTAACTAAATATGTAAGTGTATGAAGTGTTACTTGGGGCATTACAGATTGGCCATTTGGTCTTTAGCAGAAATGAACTCCTGCAAATGTAAAAATGTACAAAAACAAAATTAGAGGAAAAACTGTGAAGATAAAACCTTCATAGAATTTTTTCAAATGTAAGTATTTAGTTCAGTTTACAATCCAATATAATTGATGTGTCACTCAAAGGGCAACTTGAGGCAAGCACACACACACACACACACACACACAGACACAACAAGCACACAAACAATTAATTCACATTAAAACAAAACAAAATAAAACATGATTATGTAAAGGAAAAAATGACATATAAATAGTTCATGTGTGGCCAGTCTGTGGTAGGCAAATGATCTCTAACACCACAAAGACACATTAGTTCATGTGATGAAAGTACATTTGTTAATCTATACATAAAACCTAAAACCTACTATTGATGGCATCAGCTTGACGCATTGGTATGACATCATAACAATCTAATATGCCTTTTTGAAAACCTGGTCAATGGATCATTGTGCTTTGCCTTGGATTAATAAAATTATTTTTCATAAACTGAGTCATGAAGTCAGAAAACTAAAATAATGACACCTTACAATCAGTTCTTTTTTTAAAAATAGATGAAACAGGCATAAAACATACAGAAAATTTCATTAAAAACTGACATAATAACAGATAATCAGAGCCACACACAATTCAGCCCAAATCAGTATCCTAATACTTTTAGTCTCTTCATCTTCTTACTGTGACCTTTTTGTTTCATCAAGTAACAGCAGTAAAATGTTTGTCAGAGCAAAAGTTAAATTACATTCAAAGCAGTTCATTTCTTTCTGTCTGATTCAAAGGTATTTTATTCATGTATGTGTAAGTGTGTCATCCTGTCATGCATTTTAACTACATATGGTATCTGGATGTGTTTCTGTTTCTGAGTCATGTGAAGTAAATGTCTGGCCCTGCGCTGCCTGTGTGTCTATAACAGATGGCATGTGTGCATGTGTGTGCATGCGTGTATGTGTGTGTGTGTTTGTGCATGTGTGTGTGTGTGTGTCTGGCAGAAGCACTTTGTTCCTCTGTGGTGCATCATGCCAACTGCCATGGACCAAACACACAGCACCTTTCAATGTAACGTGATCTTCCTCAGACTTGTTATTATTTTCTATCTGCTTGTCATTCAGTCAGTCAGTAAAGAATAAAAATCCACCTTTTCTTTTTGGCAAATTTCCTGTTATGCCACACTATACGCAATATAATTTTAGGCATTATGCTTGGAAAAAGGATCTTAAACGTTTATATTGAATTATACATATATATCAACATTAAGTATTAAGCCAATACAGAGAATAATGTTGAACCTAATTTTTGCATAAAATGTACTTCCCATTTCTAACACTTTTTTTCTTGCACATACACAGAATGATATGTCTTTGTGCATACCGATCATTCGACATCTCCCATGTAGAATTAATTTTTTGAATTCCACTCGAAGTGCTCCCCTCAGATGACAGATATTCATCTACACCGGACATGTTTGAAAGATACGAACCTGTCGGTGTCATGGCTGCTGCAGCTCGTTGTGTAACGGCTGGGAAAACGATACTGTCTAATCCTTTGTTGCACTCGTTCGGTGATATTTAATAAATGTCCTAACTAGGCTTGTTAGAGACGACTCCACAAGAGGTTTGACATTTTCAGATCAGTTTTCACAAAAAGCTGTTGCAAGAGAAAATAAGATGATGAAAGAGGAATAGATAGATAGATAGATAGATAGATAGATAGATAGATAGATAGATAGATAGATAGAAATTGACTCTGAAGAAGAAATATAACATTTTTCCTTGAGGATCACATTTCTCTGGTAATCCAGAACAGATTGGGCTTCAAATCTATCTTAGCAAACTTTGTGGACTCATTGAAAATGTGATTGAAATGACAAAAAGGGAGCGAGGGTGATGAGAAGGCAGCATGCAAGTGAGACCCGTTCCCGCCTCTGAAAATCTGTCAAAGCAGTTTTGAATTCATGAGTGTTTCTTGGGGAAGACGTGCACGTAGATTTCATTTCATAAAAGCAGAAAATGCAATACCCAGCTGACGAGCCACGGCGCTGCAGAATTCTCTTTGGCAACGCTTTGGTACCATCAAGAGCTGACTACAAACAGCACAGAAACACTGATTTGACACGTGTCATGGGTGTTTTGTAAATACTCTGGATATTTTCCTCCCTCAACATTAGACTATGGCTGCCTCCTGTCACAGTGCTGCTGCTGTGACAAATGCTCCAACGAATGTTCTCTCATAGGTCAAGTAGAAAACATTTTCAGGGTTTAATGTGAGTGAATGAATTTTTTTACAAATCATTGACAAAGACAGGATGGATTAGCAAATTATTATTTTCAATGTATGAAGCAGAAAAAAGATGGAGTTGGCGTGTGAACTTGCACTTGAAGTGTCTGTGGATGTGCTTTCAGTTTCCAGCCTTCCCCTCTCTCTTTTATACGAGACTACGTCTTGGGTTTTCTCACGCCGTGCTGCTCCGGCTGCTGATGCTGCTCGGGGAGGCAGAAGCAGAGGCAGAGGCAGGCTTTGGGTGGGAGCAGTGGGCTGGGTGACGGGGCAGCGTCCGTGCCCAGACAGACACAACCTCTCCTGGGCTGATGCTACCAACATTCCTTGCTTCTGGAGACACGCACAGATGAGCCCTGTCTGAAACCGCCGCTGCAGCCACAGAGTGTCTGTGTCAATGTCATGGAGCCTGTGCATGCATATGTGTGTGTGACTGTCAGTGTGTGTGTATGTATGTATCTGTGTGTGTGTGTGTGTGTGCTCTCTCCCTAGCGTAGATAGTACAATACATTTACCTGTGTACTGTGCTCAAAAAGGCTCTCACACTGTGCAAAACACTTGGCAACATTATTTTAAATAATCATAATCGTAATAATAATTATCATTGTTGTTATATAATTTTTTAACTATTATATAATTCTTATTTAAGCAATAAACCTGTAGAGAGTAATCACACAAATGTGCAGCGCCCCTTAGATTCACAAAGCTTTAAAGCAAGTTTCAGTCCAGTTCTTTGCTTTGCTGTCCAACTTGCAACTTCGCTGTTTTGGTTTACTGTTAAATCTCCAAAAAGTGAAAAAGTTTTAATAATTCACTGTACACTACCTGCTCAGCACCAAACAGCAGCTAAAGAGCCAGCTCCAGTTTGTGCCCAGTGGTCCTGACATACCAGTCGTCCGTCAGCTTGTGTCAGGCCATCGCTGAGAATCTGTCGCCCCAGTTTTTGCAGCAAGTCTCCAAACTGTTGGCACCAGCCAGCCCTTGTCAGTGGCTTTTTGGCCGATTCAGCATGTCAAACCAAAGACGAGCCTTCTAAGTGAGAGGAAGGCCTCTGATAGGCTGTTCCCCTAAAATACAATCCAGGTCAGTGTTCTGCTCTGTATGACTGGACAGATAATTTCCTTCAACACGTAGAACTGAACAATAAAAAGCCAACTAATATTTTATAATCGGATGTTTCATTTAAGTCCAGAACTCCATTATACACCGAAAGATGACATCACTGACATTTAAAACTATTTGTTAGCAAATCAAGTGCATGGGATGGATGTCAAAAAGTGAACTCACTCTTACATTGAAGGCACACTGTTGCCTTTCACCTTTAATCACCAGAAAAAACACACCTCAAATAAAAAAACCTCAAAAACTAATTACAGCTAAGTTGATTTTTAATAGAAAATTAACAAAAAAATTGCATAGGTTTTCACCCCCCTTTTATATAAGACATGTAAATCCTCATTGGTAAAGTCTATTGATTTAGAGGTCACATGAACAAATGAATAATGCTACTTTTACTTAACAAATCTACATATTTCTTTCAGCACCGGTTCCTGCATGTTCCTGTAGCTGAACCCAACCTCCGTGTAGCACCCAGCTGGAGGTGCCTGTCCATTCATGAAAACAATCAACCTCTCCAGTACATCACCAGCTTGAGTGACTGGTGGAGCTGTTTAGGTGAGGTGAGATGAGGTGTCGGCGGTGAGCGGCAGCGAGGGGAGGAGAGTGGGGTCACAGTGAGGAAAGAAACGATGGATACAGTGCCGCGGGGTCTTGGCATTGCCTCCTTATAACGACATTACAGTGGAAAGAACAAGCGGCAATGAGCGACACCATCATTAACCTCTGACTGAGCTATAAATCAACAGCAGTTCACGCAAATTAGACCAATTCCCCTCGATCTGCCTCCAAAGGCCCTCGCTAGGACTACGCCATTATAAATCACAAACAGGAGGACGAGGAGGAGGAGGAGGAGGAGGAGGCACACACACACACACACACACTCACACACACAGATACAGGGCATGCAGACACTTTTATTGGTAGTATTTTACAATGAGTCATATAAGCTAAAAGAATTAAATTTCTCAGGCTTGCCCTTGGTGATTCATACATATTTGCATCATGGCTGCTCATTATAGATAGCATTTGATTCTATCTAGAATGAGCAGAGAAATTTATGTCACTTGAAGCCATGTCACAGAAGAATAGAGGAGAGGAGAGGAGAGGAGAGGAGGAATAGGAGGGAAGAAGAATGGAAGAGAGGAGGAGGAGATACTTTCAGAATAAAGATGACATAGGTTACGCAATTTCGGATTATTATTCTGCACGGTGCAGCCCTGGGGACTGATTTGATGTAAATATGAAAGCATACAGCATCACTTTTTTCCTTTAACAACAAAGAGTGAGTTCAACAGAAACCAAAAATAACACTTGCTGCAAATAGAACAATCTAATTGCCACAAATATGTTGAAATTCCCTCTTTTCATTGTGGTATGATTTTTGCTCAAACCTGAACAAGTGATATCAATGCGTTTTGATCCATAACATTATCTATTTGTATTGTGGCAGGATTATTCTCCATGGAAATTTTTTTTTTTTCAGCTAAATTTGGGCCGGCGGTGTTGCAGTCCATGCTGGGCGGTGTGGGGAGACGGATGGACAGCTGCCGGCTCTCTGTGGTCGTCTGTAGGAAAAAGTACATATTGCACGTCACTCGGAAAGGTAGCAGATATGGCAGTATGTCCCTGCCATCTGTCACTGGAACTTCACACATCCACACAGACAAAAGGAGAGCCAGGCGGCCGAGACGGCAGCAAGGCCCCTGCCCGCTATTGTCCTTGAGGCTTGTGGCTGAATGTAGGGCCCCTCATCATCAGGCCCCGCTGGAGTGATGCAGCCTGACTAACAGGAGCATTGTTCACTGCACACACACAGACAGACACACACACACTACCCAAGGAACCAAACAGACTGTAGACACTTAGACACTTGGATTTAAGCAAACAGTTCATCTCTGGCAGCGACAATAATTGAATAAGTGTCTCAAATCCAAGGTTTTATGATGCATAAAATAATAGAGGAAAGTACAAAAAAGTTCCAGACAGTTTTGTCCAGTTGTATTTCTTGTGCCTGATTTCAACACCTGTCTCTGGCCTTTTTATCTCTTGAATAACCCCTCAGACACACACACACACACAGACACTGTAAGGTGTACACACACTTCCATCCAGTGCAGACTCCCACAGATAAGGTCCTGGGCTTAGTGGACAGGGTCGATATTCCATTATGGAATTTTATAATAAAGATCAACTGTCACAGCAATCAAAGCATCACTTAAGGCTATCTTAAAGCAGAGCCGGGACCTCTGTTTTCATCCAGCAACCTCCTCCCCATCCCCAAAAATAATCATCCTCAATCCTCCCAAACACTGCAGACCCTCCAAGAGTCCCACCTTTTCCTTTATCTCTCCCTCAGAAAAAAAAGAGGGAAAAAAGCAGAGATGAGGTCAATGATCTGTCAACACTAGATAAAAAAGGATGGACGAAAGAAGAGATCGATGGAGGAATCTGAAAAACTTTGCAGTTTTATATATTTCTGTTCTGAAAGGAAAACAGGATGATAAAAAATGCTGTCAGATTCTATGTATTCTCAAGTTTCTGTTTTTTTTTTTTATTTTACCAGTTGGAGTAGTCAACATCAGTTCTTTCCTAAGGTCATTGCCTCCACAGTATACAGTCGAGAATGTAAACGATGAAATTAAAGAAAATCATTTCTTGCGTCTGTGTGCAAAACTGGAGAGAAAAAAGCCTCACTTAATACTTTTTTGGACAGCATCACAGAGCAACATGTGAGATTACACCACCTAATCCCTCTGTAATCTCTGTGTTCCTGGCTGTGGAAGCTGCCCCAGCATTAAGGTCCACGGCCTTAGAAATCAGTTCTTTTAATTTCAGATATGTATTTTTTGACATTCTGCATCACCAACACAATTCCATAAAATGAATTTGAAATATTGTACATATTTTCAGTTCATGTTCGACTGGAATACCTCATTTGGAGAGTTGTGACAAACAAAGAAAAATAAAAACAAAAACAGTCAGGACTGTGTGAATTACGGAGGAATGTTTTAATCACAGATCTGCAAAAATAACATCTGGCTTTTGGAGCAGCACTTAGGTAACCCAGCTTACTCAGAGTGCCAAAATACAATTCCAAGATATAGTTAACATTCTTTTATCTTCTTCAGTTTGTATTTTTTTTTATTATTATTAAGAGTTCAACCTTCAAAAAAAAAAGACAAAAAAGACAAAAACAAAATATAGAAATCTCTCATGTGAAATAATCAAAACAGAGCATGCTGTGTTCATGAAGGACCACATCTCTCATAGTGAGAAGATGATTGAGAAAATAGATTTTAAGGGCCTTTAAAACCCCAAGAGTCTCCACGGTGCATTAAGGGAAGAGTAACGTGCAGCTGAGGGGGGAACCGGCACGCTGTGGAGGTCAAGGTCTGACCTCTCGGAGCCCGGCCTCCTGCGTGTGAGGGTGGCTCCGCCATGTTTTCAACTCGAGTTTTCCAATCAGACAGATTGGTGTTGGGGGCCCCTGTTTGACACAAGGGGCCTCTTGTTGCTTCAAATCCTGGTGGGCCAACTGGCAGCCTCTCAGGAAACCTATTTCAATTACCATAAGAGCCTTGGCTTGTTTCCCTTCATCCTATTTTTTAATGGACTATACATGTACCAACTCATGCAAATGACTTATAGCAAGGTCCTTTCCTTTTAGTGGTGTTGTTTTTCAGAGTGTTTACTTGGTGTGTGTGTGTCGGAAACCCTGCATGTGTCTCTGTGCATGCATGCACCAGTGTGTCTTGATATGCGATTAACTATGAAAGACATCCGCTATAATCCCTGACACATCTCTGATCCTGTGGCTGCAGTTTTTTGTTTTTTTTTTGGCAAAGTCGATGAAAACAAAGAGTATAAAAACACATAATTGCTGAGGCAGTCTGTTTTGATACCACATAAACCAACCAAAACATGCAGAAGAAGCCAGAGATCAGTCAGAAGTGATATCTGCTTTCTCCTAAGATGTGAGAGGAGACAGACCCAGAGAGAAGGAGATCAACAGTAGAGAGGAGGAGCTGAAAGGAGGGTAAGTGTGAGTGAAACTCAGTCAATCATAAGGGCAAAGAGGAGGCAACAGCGGTACTCAAATGAATAATTGGAAAAATGTTTGCTTAAATTTTTGTGTGTGCATGCTGGGCAGACAGATTACAAAGAAAGAGTCATAAAAGGAAAGAGTGAAAACAGTCACAGTCTTATACTTTTGTTTCACGACTAAAGCTGAAATGTTTCCATGTTGGATTAAGATTTGACTTTCGATAGAACAGCTCGCCAAAATGTTTTGAGAGAGAGGAGGCGAGAAATGACAGAACGTTCAACAGCCGTGTAGTAGCTAAAAGCACAATGACACAATAGGCCTTTTTCACAGAACACAATTTGACTTGTAGTAAAGTTCTCCTCCAGACATTTTTAAAAGTATGTAAAATGATGCTGCTATAATCAATATTTTGTTTGACATGATTTTTCTGGATAAAGAGTTAGAAAAGGCTTCGAAAAGGGACTCCAGGCATCTTCTCTTTCCTCTGAGAAGATGTGTCCGTAAGAATCAGGCGTCATGTAGGTTGCTTACACTAGGTTCACTGGTGAAACAGCAGTATGCATCAAGATGAATAATATTAGCATAAAAAAACACTGAAGGGATTTAGTCAAACTGTACATTTGAAAGCTTCAGTCAGACTTAGATAAAGAATATGTTGCACACTAAAATCAGCAACTAGCAAAAATATCAGAGTTTGAAGTGTAGTTAGCCTCTTTTATTTGCTAATGCCATTTTTTTTTAGCTTACTAGCTCGTATCTAGCTTTGATTAACACAACATTTCTGGTTGCACTACTGCAAAATCTCATCCTGTGTTCCAAACGTCTACAGATTTAAGATTACTTTACCTGTAAATGGCTTTTTGAATTTTTTGTGTATCAAATTCAGCTGCCTGTGCTATGATTGAATCTCAGGTTTTAGGGAAGCACCCAAACATTGCCTCCTTCAGTATGAATATATACAAACACCTCTTCACTGATAAACATTGAAAAGATACAAAAAAGGTCAAGGTAAGATGACAGTGTGAAGGTGAGCCAGGACGCACACCAGCAAGTTCCTGAGACTGAAGAAATTAAATGGAATTTATCCATCATTACTTTGATTGTGTTCACCTGTGCTTTTGTTACTAAACAACTCAAAACACCCAACATTAAAAAAAGACCAAAAGGAATATCCATCAGCAATCAGTATTATTGCTAATAATATGAGACATCATTATGTATAGTCATTTTATAAACTTTTCTTTATTAAATGCATTGAATAGAACATAACATTATAACATTTGTTGATAACAACTGAACATAAAGTGCAGCTGAGTTCAAGAGGATGTTGTTTTGCAGTTTATTTGTTCATTAACTAATGTATTGGACAAAAAAGCAGTGATCTTCTTGTTTGGTGTTTATTCATGATGAATTATTTTGGACAGGTTCTTTTGCTTAATGTACGGATGATGAATAAAGATCTTCTTCATTTATCTGCATCTTCCTCATTTGTCTGCATCAATAAATAAATAAACATAAATTAAAAGCTTTATATCCCTCCCATTGATGTCAGAAACTTGCAGAATCTATGTGAAGGAGCTGTGAAACTTTATATTGCTTTACACCTTTAATTTGCCACAAATTCAAGTCTACACAATGGCAATTCTGTAGGACAGTTCCAGCACATTATAAAGTACCATGCAAGAATTTATGATGCATTTATGGCTCCTCGTTTTATTACTATGATCTATGTTTGCTCAGGTTTCAGTTGCTCACATTAATTAGCAAGCCAGGCTAAATTCTCCATAGAGATGATGAAGGCAGCTGAACACACATTCAAATAAACTCATAATTAATTAATTAAGTGTATGTCATCACTAAAAATACACGCCGGGACTGCACAGAATGTATGCATCACTTGTTACAGAAGCAGAGAAGCAGAGGCTCAGAATAAGTATTTAATATTTCCTGGATGCAGAAGTGAAGTGAGCTACAACAATTTTGGACTGGTGTGAGATCCAATTACGAGAGGTGGAGGGGAACTTCCTGCTGCTCTCCCCAGGATAAGAGTTCATCTGCAGGGGATGAGCTGTGGGATTACCTGGCCATGGGACCGCTTCCTTGGCTGCAGGAAAAGTCTATTAGCAACTGGGTAATCTTCCCCGGTCAAAGGTAGACAACAACATGCCATAGCAGACGGCCAATACTCAACCAGTTTTGGTGTTTATAAGGGTGTGTGTGTTTGAGTGTGTGTTCATCAATCCAGTGCCTCTGATTAGTATGCTTGGGCCATGAGGCTACACTGACAATGGGGCCTCTGAGAGCAGCAGTGCCATGAATTCTTTAGCATGAGCTTGCATGTACCCTTGCTCTCATCACGCCTGAGAGGACAAGTCCCGTCAACGTGAGACAAGGAGACACACACTGACAGACACGCACACACACACAGACTCAAACACACACACACATACAACCATTAATCTATGCCTCTCTGAGCTAACTGAGGGTCCTCTGGCCCACATGCAAACACAGTCTGCATTTAACCATCTCATCAGCACACTCAACACATTTCACTTCTGACTCACAGAAGAGGAGCCAAACATACCCATGTCCGCACGCACACACACACATACACACGCACGCACACGCACACACACACA
The DNA here is from genome assembly GCA_029814765.1 of Acanthurus leucopareius. Taxonomy (NCBI): domain Eukaryota; kingdom Metazoa; phylum Chordata; class Actinopteri; order Acanthuriformes; family Acanthuridae; genus Acanthurus; species Acanthurus leucopareius. The sequence continues at coordinate 17,243,068 of JAQMCX010000002.1, read as the reverse complement.
TATGTACGAAAAAATCTGAGGGAATTTTCAATCTCTTCTTCTTCTTTTCTCTCTCCCTCTGCCTGTGGAGAACACTGGCAGGAATCAAGGAGAAGAGCAGGGTTGCTAGGCGACAGGTTGTGGTTGCCATGGTGAATTTAAGTGGAACAGCTGGTCCAATCAGCATAAAGTGCGGGCAGGCGGGGGCAGAGCCAGAGAGGCTCATGCCAACACAGACAGACAGGAAGGAGAGGCTGCTGAGGCATGCAGGATGGAGAGGAGAGGAGAGGAGAGGAGAGGAGAGGAGAAGAGAGGAGAGGAGGGGAGAGGAGGGGAGAGGAGAGAAGGGGAATAACAAGCAAAAGAGACAGAATGATAACAGGACAATGAAAAAGGAGGGATGAGGAGGAAACAGAATTAGGAGGTCATAGATGGCAGGAACAGGCTCAATGAGAGAAACCCTGGCTGGTCAGATGAATAGACCTAAAAAGATGAAGATAGGAGGAAGACGAATGTAGGTTGGGATCTGTTCACTCACACACTGTACCAGAGCAGCCAAACACTGCATCAAATGCATCTTGTGAGATATGTGTTAGGTCTTTTTCACACAGCAGCACCGCACCTACAGCCGAAGCTACAGCCATCAAAATCTGATAGGAAATATTTAAAGGCACCACAGACTGGAAGACAAGAAAACACATGACAGTCAAGATGCAGCTAATGACAATGTGGTGATAAGATGGTGATAATGATAATGGGGTGGGAAAATGTGGGGATTGGGGGATTGCACGGTCCCATCATCGGTTATGTGTAATGTGGCATTTAAAAAAAAAAAAAAAAACAGGACTCAAATGTGGTTCAGCAAGCGTGGGCGGTGGGGAGGGGAGGGGAGGGGGGTCTGTTTGGTGTTAAAGTTTTCAGTCAAGTGAAATTAACAGCTTTGAGACATTGGTGGGGTATGTTGGGGTGACAGTGGGAGGATGGAGAAACACAGGTGATGATTATGAGGCAGCAAAGAGAGGCCTGAAAAAAATGTGTTTATATTTGGAGTGCAGGGAAGACCCTAACCCTGTTTAATTTTATCATCACTGCTTAATTACTTTATTAGTTTATAATGTCAATATTTGTGTATGTCATTGTTATTTACTTCATTTTTTCTTTCTCCTTGTCTTCACTCATGAATGCTTTGAGAAAAACTGCCCTCTGAGCTGCCTCCTTGCATGAAAAGAGGAACTAATGAAATTTTTTTTGTAAAAAAAAAAAGATCAAAATTAGGACATGCATTTCTCCACACAAGCTAAAAACTGAGCTGAAAGTTTAACTGCATATCAGTACGACCTGGCAGGTGCTCCCAGGAGTCAGTCATTTCTGATTTTGCTTATCTGGTCAGTGTTCAGGAAAAGGTCCGTTTCCAGGTTCACCACTGGACAGCACTGCCTGCTGACTGATACTTTATCAGTTATTAGTTTCACACGTTATCAGGCTTTAGAGATTGAACCCTGCACAAATACACACACACACACACACACACACACACAAACACACAAACGCACAGGATTTGAAATTTAGGACCTGATTGTATTGACGTCAGAGCAGACACATCCACCCAAAAGCAGACATGCATGCTCATATTCCAGAGTGCAAACTACTGTGCAAGCTGTCCTTTAATAAAGTCAAGTGCTCTTACACGCCAATACACAGACATACAGTGCAGAACTACTTTGAGCTGTGCAGTTATTCAGAGGGGAGAGCAGACCTATATTCTCTGGACACACATTCTCAGGGACACACATGTCTTCTCCAAGGAGGACAAACTCTCGGAGCGTCTCGCATGAGCAAGCACAGAGGGGAGCGAGATGAACACAGGCTGCCACTGCTGTAACCAATCATGGCAGCCACTTATCCTGCTCATTCCCCTCAACAGCAAAATTATGTTGCCACTATAGCTGTTAAATTTGTACGTCTTTTCCCTGAAGTACAAAAAAATTTGACCATATGGAAGAACAAGATAATTACAATATAGCTCTCGATTCAGCTTGGACGCAGCAACTGGACAGAATTTAAAGCATAAACTATGGTTGATAAGAAATGATTATCATTATGATATTTTTTTCAGAATGTAAAGAAAAAAAAAAGTGATGGATGAACTGCGCTACATATTGGCACTGATGATGAATAGAAAAGGCTTTAGAGTCTGTCCGGCTCACAAGATGTCCATTCACACAAAGCTCTCACTCTGTCACACCTTCCTCCTGTCACTCACACAAAGCATGCTGGGAGGCATGGTTTCCGAGGCAACCGAGAGGCACCTTTCCTTGACGACGGTTCAGAATGCGGAGATGGAGGACATTAGCTTGCACCTCAGGTGTGGCAATATCGGTGCCTATAGCTTGACCACAAGCAGAACAAAGCAGCCGTGACCACTTTGTCGGTGAAGAAAAATGTAGAATTCTATAAAAAGGTGCAGGAAAACACAACCGAATGAAGATGACAGCAGAGCACACATGTGGAGGACGCGGGAGATGAAGTGGGAACTGACATTACCAGCAAGCAATTGTTCCACTGTGAACTTTGTCGTTTTTTTGGTTTTGCAGCTAGTTAGGATCCTCCGGAGCTCAGTGTGACAGAGGACCTACTGGGAGTTGAAACACTCTTGGTCTCTCCTTTCAGTGATAAAATGAACTAAGCTGCTTCACACTTATAGTGTGAATTAAAATTTCACACACACATACTCTCTCAAAAGACCCTCACACACTGTCCTAAATATGCAATAACACACTCCTGAATCTCCCTCCAGGCTCCAAAATACATCTTCAAAGAAACCCTCAATCTGCTTAACACATTTTACACACTATACACACACACACACACACACACATACACTCACACATGGCCATAGCTCCACACACGTGCGCACAAAAGAACACATTGAGACGCGGAGCACATAGATCAGTGCAAGAAAATGGGTAGACTTTGTGATGTCGTGTTACTTTCAGTGAAGGCCGAACCCATGAAATTCATGAAGGGGAGACAGAGGCAGAGATGGGTGTGTCGTGTGCACGGAAAACATAGTGGATACACAGTGAAGACAACACACACACACATCTCAAGAGAAACACACGAGCAAAAGAAGAGGAAATGGGAGAAGAAAATGTGTGTGTGTGTGTGTGTGTGTGTGTGTGTGTGTCTGTGTTTGTGCGAGAGAGTGAGTGAGAAGGAGACTGAGTGCATAGAGAATTGAGTGTGGTTAGTAGTGTTTCCCCCTCGGCTGAGGCATTAACAAGCCTATAATGGACCCTCTTAAAAAGCCGACTAGGATCTCCTCCAAAACTAACTGATTTAGAGTGGCCAGGGCCCCCGTGGGCAGTGGCCAAGTCCCCCTCTGTCCCTCCCCAGCACAGCCACAGCCAGCCCCGGTGGCAGGCGGCACAGACACACATTGTGTTTGTCTACTGAACCACAAGCAATAGCAGTTTATAACACAATAAAACACCATGAGGAGGCATTAATTGGATATAATAGCCAGAGAATGATTTAGATGATTTAACACCTTTTTTCCAAGACGAGTACATAAAAGAGAGAGAAAAGGGAGAGAGGAATAAAAGGGAATTAGAAACGGACTTACACACCGTTTCCGACTTTGATTTCAAATGTTAGCCTGATGTAAGTCCACCCACCCACACACACACACACACACACACACACACACACACACACACACATGCACACACACACACAACCAAACATAGACACACAAATGCAGATGTAAACACACACTAAACAATTAATGCACATAGCGATGTGCATGCATGTGTATTTTAAGATGCTGCATAATCTATGTAGTTCACACACTCTTATCAAATGAAGCTATTGCAACGGTTGAATGCAAAAGCAGGTAAAGTGAACAATCAGTGAATCTAACAAGTAAAAAAAAATCATCTAATCTGTGTTCCATTAAAATAAATCCAGTACAATATTTATGTTTTCTGTAATTTAGTAACCCTTGATCCAAAGACAATAATCAGTCCATCACAGATGTAGCTGATGCTGATAAGATGTGACAGGCTAGCTGGTAGAAAAAAAAACACACACCCAACCTCTTTATCACTCATCAGTATTTCAACAGCAGGGTTTTATTGACAGTATCAGGATCAGGAAAATAACAAACTCCAGAATCCTGCTGCAAATTAATCTCAAGACTTGCTCGCCTAACCCTTCAAAATATTCCGTCACCTTATCTTTCCTCCCCCCTGTCTTCTTCACCTCTCCTGTCTTTTCACTTCACACAGAGCTGAAAGGGAGCAGGGCCTTGCATGTATGTACATAATTGGCACTTTACTGTCATATCAAATTCATATCAGCGCAGGGTCTTGGGCCGGGAAGAACAATGAGGGCCAGACAAAAGCGTGGCTCCGTGCTCTGAGAGTCGCCCTGATAACCGCAGCATAGGCCGGTCAATAAAACCAATCATCTCTAATCTTCTTATGGGGGACTAAACAGTTCCCCCAGATACTCCACAATGCCCACTAGACACAATGTGCACTGCATTGTACCAATATAAGGGCCGTATACCAACAGGGAGAAGAAACAATGTGTGAACTGTATCCTCAGTGCGCGACCTCATCAGTTTTATCTTCAGCTGCATTATTGTCATCTATACACATAAAGTTCTGTGGGATAAGAAATTAGGTAACGTTTGTGGAGTTTAGAGTAACATTTTTAACGAAAACTTGCCTAATATTGATTACAATATGACATACAGTTTTTTTAAAAAATATTTTCTATAAAGCAACCAAACACACAATGCATTTTAACAATAAATATTAAAATATCAAGTGCAGAGTGGACTTTTAAAGCTATAAATTACTCTTCAGTGCATTGTAAGCAAAGAGCAGGAGGGGTTTTTTAGATAAAAATACATTTTCTTCAGACTGCATCTTCGCATTCTCTGCCCCAGGTTACAGCGAAGAAATGATGTAAAGAAACACCTTCATCTCTCCCTGACTTCATTCTGCTGTTTCTCTGGAAACAGCTCCTACAACACACAACAGAGATGATTAAAGGTCAGCACCCTCATCTTTTAATATTTAGCTTCCACCATCTGACTCAGGATCCCTTCACCATTTTTTACAGTAGTTCTACACTTTCTGTTATTTTGACCATAAAACCTAAATACATGCCAAAAAAAAAGGTTTTATGATATAAAAAGATGAGCTTGGTCACACTCCTCCATCAGCCTGTCAGTGGAGTTGCCCCAGACTTGAATACAGCTGTATGCAAAACCTCTCTGATGCTCCAACGCCCCAAACCTCACGACTGGGGCCTACCCAATCTGTAAAAGGAGCGTGGGGGTTGGGAGAGGTCACAGGGGTGAAGCTATATGGTTTGTGTAGCTTAATCATTCACAATCCAGTTTGTTTTTTTTTTAATAAAGAAAGCTTTAATGTAATTTATCCAGAAAAACATGAAAATATATCAGCTGGAGAAAAAGAATAATTTACGAAATAAAATAAAAATAAAAACATGTTTATGAACTATGTGAATCAGGCAAAATTATAGATAGCAATGAAATAATTTCTTCTTCATTTGTAGTTAGTCACGTCCAAATTTCCTACATAAGCGTGACAGAATCATCATTCCCTGCCTTCTCTGTTTATCTTTCACTCGTCTTTCTCAATCTTCCTTTCTCTCCTCCGCTCCCTCCCTAATGATGTTTGGCTGAGGTGTGGGTTAATTGCAGGGTTAACTGACAGCGTAGAGGAGCGGTGTGCTGCGAATATGAGACTAAAGCGAGGTTTAGTCACAGTGTTTGGATGTGCTTAGGTATATTAAATTGTTGCAGGTTTGCATGTTTTGTATGTGTGTGTGTGTTGGCTCTGTGTGTGTGTGTGTGTGTGTGTGTGTGTGTGTGTGAGACAGAGCCAGAAAAAAGAAAAAAAAAAGAGGGACTTGTGTGTCTTTGTGCTACTTCACATACACTTATAAAACAGCATCAGCTGGGCATGAATGAGCATCAGTAAGAGCAACGCTTTGAAGGGAGGTTAAACGTGTGCCTTTGTTTTCATGTGAATGGCTGACATGCAGGATTTGTGTAAAACTCACCTCAGCAGTGGTGTCACCTCTGCTCTCTGTCTCAGTGGAATATATTAAAAAAAAATAGGTCTCTGCTGCCAACCATCATTGGAATGATGGTTGGAATTTGACTTGTTTTACAACAGCTAGAAATGAATATCTATGCAGGCAGTTAACACTCCTGGTTATGAGCATGTCCTGTTCAGGAGTCTATTTCCTCTGCAGCCTCCTGACTGCTCAGGCTGGAGTACATGAGTGAGGAGCAGCTTCAGTAATGTGCAGCCTAATGATAACATGCATGAACGAACGACTTCTCCAGCCATTTGACTGCACGGACACACGGTCAAATACACACCTGGGTGAATTCTGCATCACTTATATATCAATTTGTGCTTCTTCTTTTTTTCACACAAACATCTTCACAGGCTTGAAGATTATCCACAACATCATTCCAACCTAAATCTTCATACAATCATTAAAACTTAGAGATATTGATTTAAAGCTGCACTCTCCTGCCAGAACACACACACATTCAGATGTAGACTTAAATGTGTATACAAACACACATTTAGGGGGAGTTAAAGTGAGAAGTGACATTCTGTATTGTTCAAACATATACAGAAACAGACAGGATAATGATCCTTTTCTGCTGGCTGTGTCACAGACAGATCAATGCAAACAGCTCATGACATTTATCAGAGAGAGTCAAGGACCTGCACATTAGTACTGATGCTCACCTCGCTGGTCAAGTGGCTCAACATTATTGATACAGAGTACACAAAGCAAAGGACAAATGTAATTCATTTGTCTATAAAACATCCAAATGAGGAATTGCGAGAGATGGTTTGTGTGTGTGTGTGTGTGTGTGTGTGTAAAATAACATTTTGAGAAATTGTGCTTTAGGTGTTTATGATCCTGTAGTATGTGTGTGTTTGTGTGTGTGTGTGTGTGTGTGTGTGTGTGTGGACGAGTCATTATTTGGAGACACACCAGTGACAGTCCATCTCTCAACGAGATGTGCAGAACAATTTTTTCTCATTGTGAAATGATGAACAGTGACATTTGGGATTTCTGGTCGTTCTGCTTTGTGTGGCCAAAATTCAACTGACAAGAGTTTGACTCAAAATGCAAAATGGCTTTTAGTACAACTTTGAATATATAACACTCAAACCTGTCTTTGCTTGTTCGCCTTTGATCAAATTTTGTCTTTGTATGTTGATTATTGTTTTATTGTTGAATGAAGTTTGACCAAAGACTGGCTACAAAATAAAACAAAATAAAATAAAACAAAATAAAATAAAATTGAAAACACTGTAACTTCTCATTGCCCAAAAATTGTTAGCAAGTTAAAACTAATTTAAAAAATTCAGATTTAAAAATCTTTCTTAACAATGATCTTATGACTAAGGTACCATGTAAGCTAAGCTTTAACTTTATTAGTTATTAACATATTTCATATCAGCTGTATATTACCGTAGGAACATATAAAAAAATTACACTAATTAGAGGGGAATGTGATATAAATGAATTCTGATAACAAATATATGTATATTTTCTTGGAGAACAAATAAGATGTATGGTAAATATATATATATCTAAAAAGCTTTAGTATTTTTGTATCAGTACAATCTTACCTGTGACCATGAGGACCACATTAACTTTATATAGGCTTTAAAAAAATAAAAGCATGATTTATCCTGAGAGCAGGTGTAAGCCATTGAATCCAAAGTACAGTAAAGTTTTCCTCCAGCTTCTCTCAGTCTACTTTGTGTTTGCATATGTGTGTACAGGACCTGCTATAGCCGACTTGCAAGGTTTAATATAGGCTACTGTTTGTTATATCTTGCCATATATTACCATTTCTCCTTGGAGGGGCCCCTCTGCATTCAAATCAGCGGCCGGCTGCCTGATCGTAGAGGACAGCTTACTAGGCCCCTTGAATTGTTCACCAGGAACAATGGATTCCTTTGTCAACGTGTTTCTCTTTCTCTCCCTGGACAATACTAGAGGGTCCTTCTGGCTCTCTGCACTTAAGAAATGTTTGCAAAATTACACCTCTTTATATGCCTCTCAAAACAAGTAGCAGTGCCAGTATAAAAGTGTGGGAGGTTTAGGGGGAAAATGCACCGGAGATTCGAGTCTTTTATGTTTGACAAACTTCAGATAATGTTTTAAGGGACATTTCCTGCATTTAAGAATAGCTTAATACGTTTGTTTACTGTCTTATTTTATTTATTTATTTATTTTATTTCGGAGCTATTCACTAATTTGAAATATTTAAGTCTACTTAGCTGTAAGTAATGCTCAAAAAGACGAGAAAAACGAATTAGGCTGCAATTTGCACATACATTTTTTGCAAGAAAAAAATGATGAACATTTACTAATAAAAATGAGCCAACTTTAAAAAAAAATAACGTAACATTAAAAAAAAAAACATATACAAAACTTTATTCAAAAATCATAGTTTACCGCATCAATTCGCCCAAAATCTTGCTAAACCCCTGATGAAGATGATTTATTTCATATTCAGAGTGTCCTCTTGCTGTGTTTGGGCAGAGTCCTGTTATAAACTATAAGCTGTGTATCTGCATAACGAGCTTATAGTGCGGAGCTGTCCACCGGGCCGCAGCACTGACCTCTCCCTCCTCCTGATGAATAGGCCCATGAGCAGATGCCCAGCTGTGCCTATTCGGGCCTTCAACAGCATTTCGGAAATCGGTATGATTTCCCTGGGAAAGTTTGCTCTCCTCACGGAGACAATCTCTGCAACAATGCCCACTTTTTTAACCTACCTTATTATTATTATTATTATTATTATTATTATTATTATTATTATTATTATTATTATTATTATTATTATTATTATTATTGGTTGTGGTAGGTCGGCATATAAAGGCATCAAGCCTATGTAAGTTATAACGTGATCAGTTATTCAAATAAATTCAGAAAAGTGAAAAATATATAGATAAGGTGTGATTCATTTTAGTTGTGACGAGCTGATGTTTATGCGCTTGCATGCGTGTTTACAGGTGAATAGATTGGCATCAAGAGAACTGCATTTCAAAATAAAAGAAAAGAAAAACATAGGGTTTATAACACGTTTCAAATATCCCTGATGGTTGATGACTTCAGCCTAATAATTTTTACTTACATTTTTATCTAAATTTATCTAAATTTTTTGTCAAATTTTAAATTCAAATTAAATATTCCATATTATATGCTTAAAACTTGTTGCTTTAAATAAAGTTATATTATGTATCTATGGTTTAATTTTAGTCAAACAGAAAGAACTAAGCTGCCTATGAGCACGCTCAGTTGTGCAGACCCCTGTATGAGCCTGGTCCTGCATGGTGCACTCCCTCACCATATTTCACTCAGCTGTTTGCGCCAACTCTGCGATTCAAAAGGCAATGGCAGCGCATTTGTTGGCATACAACACTTAAATGAGACAGTGTTTTTCAACCCCTGGTTGACACCTTTATTTTTAATAGTTCACAAAGCTTCAGCTGCAGCAGAGAAGAAACAGAGCTCACAAAGACGTGCAGGGAGAAATTATAAACAGCACATATATTAGTTTTAAAATGCTTTTGGTGGCAACTTAGCGCTAAACTCCACCGCGGCACGTTCCTTAATGTAATTCAAATGCACAGGAATATTTTCCCAGCGTACCTCAAAAGTCCAGGGGCCGCAGCTCGCACAACTGGGGCCGACTCTCCTCTCTCTTTTGTTGGGGCTATTGTGGGGGGCTGCGTGTTGGGATTGGGGGTGTAATGAGGGGGCTGCGACCCCCCGATGGGGGTGCATTTGCTGTCCAAAGACCGTTAGACAGTGGCTGAATGAATGGGGCCTGAATGTCATTGTAATGCACAGGGATAACTCCCCCTTCATTCAGCTTAAGATGTGGAGGCCGCTCAGCTCTGCAGAGGGAGAGATGAGGGGAGAAAAAGCAACTGCAATTCAATTCACAACCTGGCTCTCCCTTTGCTTCATCGTGCATGTGGAGAGACGCGGAGGCTATTTTTCCACTAAAGTTAGGCGTTATGCCGCTGCACTCGCATGGGTTTTCTGCACAGACGAGGGCCCGCGGTTGCACAAAATGGAGAGAAGATGTGATGGAGCCACAGTGTGGTGCATGGCTGAAGGATACCCGCAACGACGAGAGTAAGACGCTGAACAAAGGATTTTGAGTCCAAGCCAGCGTGGATTTATCAGTATAGGCTATATTTGGACAGAGGACGCTTCTCCTGTAGCAGGTGGCCGTCATGCAGGCTGGGTTATTACATTTTTCTCATTTCTTGGCACCGAGGAACCAATAGACCTGTGCCTAACAAATGGCTTGCATTACTGAATTAACTTGCACTAATGTAAATGCTGGAAGCTCGTTTTGAGATGTAGATTGCGACGAAGGCTGCGATGAGACAATGGGCATGTCTGTTAAAATAGTTAATAATTGCGTTAGCTTGAAAAAAGGCGACATTTGCGATTCTATAGGCTCAGTAATCGAGAGTAAAGGGAAGCGGTTTCACCCCAAACAGCGCTGACGGTTCCTCCTCTCCATCTCTTTGTTCAGCCAACAGTGGGAGGTAGACACATGCTACAGAAGGAGGGAGAAACATTTTAAAATCCAATCACATTTTCTTCCGGGACAGAAATCAATATATTCCCGTAGTATTTTATTGGGACGGTTTTAAAATGTATTATACGAACACGTATAGATTTACTGCATTGTTAACAGGACTTCTCTGTTCAACGAAAAGATCAAATATAGGTGCAATTAAATAAAATTTAAGCTGGAGCTGCAGGCTGCAGGCCCACAGTTGGGTCACTTGCAAAAAAAATAAAATTAAAATGTGTAAAAACAAAAAAGAAGCACACTGTCTTAGTAGAAACTTAAGTATTATTAATACTATTTTAAAATGATCATTGAAATATAAAACAGGCTTTTTAGAATTGATAGTTAAGCAGGAAGTATTATTTCTTCACTGCCAATTTCAAAAAGAAAATCATAATATTGCATCGAGAGCTGATAAATTTTTAGACCTGGTATAAATCATCTAAATATACATATCAAGCAAACACTTCAATCTGTAAATCAAAACTTAAGATAACAGTCAAAGCCCAAAAGGAGACTATCGTATATCTGTGTTATCAAATAAATACTATAGGGAATATCCTCTAACAAAGTGTTAACAGGGATGCATGCAAACATTACAGAACGTCCACTTAACTATATCATATTGTGTCACTTATAAATATGCACCACAAACTCTATTTTCCAGCTTTATATTTTACGCAAAATCTTTAATGATGCACGCTGCAGCAGCAGCAGCATATGGTTTTACTCCAGACCATCTGGGATCACAGGCCACAGGCCTGAGAAGAATAACCGTCAACACAGTTACGGTAATCTTCTGGAGATTTGACAAGCGCACAGGTCCATGTGGATGTTCAGCCTTACGTACCGAAAGGTAAATAATCTCATGCATGAGGCTGTCTGCGCCAGAAATGTAGTGACGGGTAAATAGGCTATATGTCCTATTAGATAATCTGAAAACCTCTGTTTAAAACGCAAAGCAGAATTTATAGCTACACCTTTTGGCTGCGAGTGGCCCACATTTTGGTATAATTTAAGTTTAGGGGCTGTGCTGGTTTTTGATGTGTTTAAAACTTTATTTATTACTTGCACAATAGGTTTACCATTTTAGTGATTACAAAGTTCAGGTCAAAGTTTAGCATGTCGACCTTTTAATTTGCTACGAGGCTGCAAACTCGGTTTGTAGCAGCAATGCAGCGGTATACATGCACCTGCCTGTAGGTAAACCCTTCAGTGTGTTGGTACTCAGGTGCACGCAAGCAACAGTGGACCTGCCATGTTATTTTTGAGTCATGTGAGAGCAGGCTATATTGAAATGAAAATAAATTCCAATTGTCAGCCACAACTACTATCTGGAAGCATCAACAGTGGTCTGCCCCGATGCATGCATGCATGACGGGCTGCACAAAGTCAGACCGGTGGTTTCAAGGACATTTGGGGCTGATGAGGATTTGGTTTTAATGGGGGGGAGGTGAGGAGGAGGGGGGGAGGAGGGCTTGGGCCCCGGGCCATGACGTCATTGTGCGCCCATGTAATCCTCTTGCGCCGAAGCCCAATCAGCAGAGACTCGCAATTGTCTAGGATGGGAAGAGAGGGGCGCTCTAATCCGGGAGACAGTGGATCACACAGCCCGAAAGAGAGAGAGGAGAGCGAGAGAGGGGGGCATGCATCCAGGGCTGGATTGTGCCTGAAATGGGTCAGATTAAAAAGACACGAACCAAAAGGAACCGACTGACTCTTGAGGAGAGGGGACCTTTCTGAAGACGATGAAGCCATTTTTTTTTTCCACCTCAAACACGAGAAAATCTGCCTCCTGACCACACAAGCTTTAGGGATATGCTAGAGTGCTATGTGGCGCATAGAAGAACGACGTGCCTTTTACACATATACTGTAGCATAACGTAGAATTAGCCATCTGTAGAATGTCAGCTGCATGAAAGGAGAGAGGAGGCATCGCGCGTTTTGTCCGAGGGCGTTGATCGTGGACAAGTCGGGGAACTGCATTCAAGCCACGTTAAATGGAAAATACAGTACTCTTCGCAGTGGGATGTACGACTTCAAACAAATAGCTTTGTGACGTGCTGCCATCGTTGCTTTCTTCTGTTTTCCACTGTTGTCTTTGTGTTTTGGGTCAGGCTAATGTTGCAAATTGAGTGGTTTTTGAGGAAGGACAAAGCGAAAGCCTGTGTAGCTTCAGCTGTCATTCTGTGCGAGGTAACCTGCCCAGAGATGCGTAAAGACGCACAACCACAGAATCAGAGTAGAAGTGTTTGTAAATGCCACGCTAATGACATGGTTTTTCAGGTGCAAGCGTTGCTGCACATCCTTTCATTATGGGCCGTATGCTGATTGGGTTTAACGCCGAGCTGTGGCGCAGTGATATCAATATTTCTCCGCGTGGAATCCAAACAGGCGCAGGAGAATGTGGCCGCGCGCGTTATTGCTGGTGTAGGCTATTAATCGGCTTTAGACGCGTGTGTGTGTGTGCGCGCGTGTTTGTGTTGCAAAATCGGCTTTAGATTTGTGGATGTGTATGTGTATGTGTGTGTGTGTGTGTGTGTGTGTTTGTGTACGCCCGAGCGCGCGCACGGAAACGGGAGCTGTACTTAAATCGCAGTCAGACAGTCTTGCATCCTCCTTGGTGGCAGATGCTGGAGGTTTAAGCTTGTGGAAGTCAGGCGGGGTTAGAGGCTGCTGGCCGGGCTCCTGTCTGCAGCCATCAGCAGGGTGAGAAGGCGACTTATTTAAGGGTTGTCACTCTGCGTGTTCACAGCGGACCTTGATTTAATGTCCATACAATTAAGGCACGCGGTGAATGCCAAGAGAGGAATCTGCACAGCATCATGCCTCACATTTTATCTCTTCATTATTTCATCAGGCCGCAGGCTTTCGTTTGCTACTTTGACCCTTAATGTTACACAGAAACAGGCCCTGGCTGCCAACCAGAGCAGCAGGATAGAGCTGACTGCTGTACTGTCATTTAAATGCGTCTGAGCGTGTGCGTGCGCACGCGCAAGCGTATGAGTGTGCATGTGTTTGTGTTATTTTGACTGGGTGGGCGCAATGCGTACTTTGATAGGCGATTATAGCAAGAAATCAGGTTAACGCCGGTTAACTTCTGAATGTCGTCTGCAGTCAAAAATAGTGGTTTTAATGTCTGACTGATTAATCAAAAAAAAAAAAATTAAACGCCTTGACGCAATTGGACTTTCGCCAAGTGGGGTCAGTGGCCTACTTCTGATTATACCAAAACATACAGAATGATTTGCATTTTTGTATTTGTTTCTCCTACTGCATTTCATCCTTTGTTTCATTTAGGGCCTGGCGAAAAGCTTGTTTCATTTTTAAGTGAAGCCTTCGCTTTTATATCTCTTGGGTGTAAAAATCTCTTTATTGTCCGTGAGAAGGTTACTACATTTTATAGTGACAAAGTTAACCTGAATATAAAATGTAAAAATAATCAGTAATCGATTTCAAAATGTAAATTAATTGTACGCATGACCTAAAACACAGACCAAAGCTTCCGATGAACCCGCCGCAAAACCTGCCTGCAAATAAGACACTCAAAGGTTGTCCGATGATGGAGGCGTCCACTGCTGTTGGTACATTAATGTTGAATCCATCTCTTTAGGAGCCTGTGCTGAAGTCTCTGTGGTCTGTTACAGCTCTATTGTGACAGCTGAAATATTTCACATTATGCTCTCATGGTTCGACTTCAGTGCTCTGCTGGCTATACAGTCAGTTTCAGATGAAATCTAAATTATGTCATCAGCCAAAGTAGGGCAGAAGATTCAGTCCACCACACCTTCACGGTGGAGATCAAACCTTGGGCCTACAGCAGAGGCTCGAGAGCCATAAAGGGATATAAGCTGTCGATGGCTGCAGTGTTTAGTAGGACGGAGTCAACATATAGGCGAGAGATGTAAGTGATTTAATGCCACCTACAGGCGTCCTTCTGACAGCGCATGGCTGAGGCTGGAACCCAGTGAAGGCCGTAGGACTTAATAGCAAGTTACGCTGGAATTATTTTTCTTAAAAAGTAATGCCAAAAAAAATAATAAATGACTCTTTAAATAAGGCACATGGGCTTTCATTCAACTTTTAAACATTCTAGAAAAATTAAAGACACTTAAATTTTAGCTGAGAGGACAAATCTTTTGACGATAAACTCAAGTTCTTCCACACATTTTTGAACGAAAATATTTGTAATACGAAGAAATAAATAAACCAATCAGCGTCAAATAAATCACAAATAGCAGAATTTGGCAAATGTTGCTCTCTCTTCTTTCACGTCCATTAGGTTTAATATTGTCAGATGTCATGTAACTTGAATATTTGGGTTAGATAAAAATTAAGATATAGGTTAAATATAAAATTTAAAAAAAAATACCATAACACGTCTCTATTGAATTAAGAATTTGAGCACTTAGTCAAATATGTCATCTCAGAGTGTTTTCTACACATATATAAGTGAACTAAAATGAGATCTTTGCCATATAAATCTGTACAACCGCTTGAATGTGATTTTTTTTTTTTTGCCTATTTTTTTCTGAGTATGGATGCATGCTATGAAATGATGTGACAACAAATAAAGCCTGAGCTGCCCTGAGTTCTTTTTGCTTGTTTTGTGCTTATTTTATGTTAAACTGTGGATCAAGTCATGTTTCACCATGCACACAGCATTTGCAGACCCAGATATGATGTAAATCATTTTTCAAATGAAAATATTGATGCCAAAGGTTTGTACCAGTTATGACAAACTACCCAGATGATCTTTTGCTTTTCTTTTTGGAAGCATATAATTTGCTGTGTTGAATAAAATGCTATTGCATTTTCCAGTCATATATCTTTAATTGAAGAAAATCACCAAGATTTCAGATCTTTTAGAGTGTTTTTACTTCTGATAGAGTTCTTTACTTCATTTGTGACTGGTAAATGCCGGCAGCAATAACTCTATATCAGGAGATCAGCACCACGGAGAGTGCCTGTCAACAAAAGAAAAGAATCTTTTAATGACTGTGGAACAAAAGCCTTACATTGGAAAACCCTGCCGAAGGTTAAAACTGCTGAAAATGTGTAGGACCTAAATGACAGATTCTGCACAGGACATCACAGCCTTGAGGACTGGATTTTTAAAAAAATGTATTTTTAAAAAACACGTTAAACACGGTTTTAACTTAAAATCTTGAACATTTGATAAGCCACTTAGGTGTCCAACATTTTCCTTGTTTGTTATAAATGTGCCATTTTCTACTGACCTAATAAAATTTAAATACTGTTAAGTTTTATTCATCGAAGCAGCGCTGTCATTTGTGTGTGCTATCATATTGTTGTGGCACACTTAGGCCGATAGAAACAGAAGTCTTCTTTGATAGCAGCATTTACAGATACAGTATCTGTAAATAAATTATTTACTATAATACATATGAAATAAAGCAACAGTTTCAGCCAAGAAAACCTTTAAGTGACATTTAAATGATAGGGCTGCCCTACAGAGCTTCCTCTCCTTGTATAAGGTCACTGTGGACGGCTGTTTACTCACTAACAGGGAATTCACGAGATCAAGACAAAGTATTGTCTGAATGGAGTTTATTAAGGCTTGATTTCTTCTGTAAAGAAAAACCAAGATAGATTTTTTTTTGAACAAGTTATGCCCACTACAACTGTGGTCTAAAAGATAATCAATGTTTATTTAATATTTCCATGTCATTAATCCTTTCGTAGTGTTGATACATATAATTTCATGGCTAACCTGACATCCCTCTATTGCAACGAAGATCATCTGACAGTTATCATTAACGTGCATGTAAGCCCTGTACTATAATCACAACCAGTTTCATGCTTTCTGAGGCAAAGATGTCTGTGGCTGTGACTCAAGTCTTTGGTGGCATCATTTAGCTTCTCACCTTCCCCTGACTCTACGCTGTTTGGAGAGAGCAGTGTTGGTGAAGGCAAACGTGAAGGGCATTCACTATATTGCTTGAATCCACCCATAGTTATTGATTAGTGCAGGTAAAAAAGAAGAGGAGATGGAGAAGAAAGGATCCTGTTAGAGGTCAGTTCTCTCGAGTACAAGGGATTACACTGGCCAGGTAAAAAAAATACCATGCAGCCTCAACCACCTGGAATTATAGGCATGAAGCATCCGGTTCATACTCACAGTCGAGTGACCTCAGCAAAGTGCAGCACATCTACCATCTCAACGATATGACGGGGTAAAGTTATGACAGAATCAAATAGATCATAAAGCATATACACTGACTGACAAAATCTGATAAAGACCAAACTACTTAATTGAGTTTAGGCCACATTACCTGAACAGGTGCAACTGCCAATATCATTTGTGTCAGTCCAAATATTCAAAAATGAAAACAGAAGCTGTGGATATTTGATAAGGAAACCATGAAGCCACATTAGATCTGGACTCTTCAACTGTTACATAAAGAGAAAAGATTCCCCTACATTTAAGCAGCCATTTCTATTGGCAGAGCAGCTTCTGATCTCTAATGCTCAGACACAAATTAATTGCAATCTGGCCTTGGATGCTATGAAATGACTAACTTGAGAGCAGGGGGCCACCGTACGGTAAGGGATCAACAACAAAACATCACCACTCTCACCTAACAGACAAGCTGCAAGATGGATTTCACTTTTTCCAGCAGACTCCCTATAATGTAGCTTGCCATGCATGGGCACACACATCTGTTAATTTCTTTTATATATATATATGTTTAGATCCAATCTTTTTTCGCTTACATACCTGAAGAACTTTACTGTAGCATATTCAATGGTTTCAGTCTAGGACAAACTATTTTTGCAACAACAACCAAAAAACACACAGAAACCACATTTCATTCTTATTTTTTTCTTACTTGATAGTAAATCAGTTACATTAATTTTTAGGTTATACATTTTTAGGCTTTCTCCATGAATATATAGGCTCCTACGTTAAAGCTTAGCATTACGACCAACATGATAGACTTAGCAAAACCAAATTCAAGGAAAAAAAACAGGATTAAGACAGAATGATGGCGAAATGACAAATACGTGAACCCTTCCCCCATTTTGTGGAGCAAAAAAAAAGCGAAAGTAACAATCAATTCAATGTAATAGTTCCATCATTACATAATTCTGATTATAAAACAATTTAAAACGATGAATGCGACAATTCTCTCAGACTGGGTTGCGTACACAAGCAGAATCTTCTGATGAAACTTACAAAAGACCCCTTCAAGACAAACATCAAAAGAAAGCAACGCAGAGGGGTGTGAAGGATGTCAATAGTACAATTTCTGACTTAAATGGTGAGAGTTCTGGTTGTGGAGGACACATCTTTTATTTCTTTCCCAGAGACCTTTGCAATTCCTCCTCAGAAATGTCTCAAGTCCCGTGTGACTTCACACTATCCCTGATTTCTCCAGCAGTGTCACTGTTTGAGCAGTTCTTTTGAGAAGTCACCAATAATTAGAAAAAAAAAATATTAAGGCTCCAGAAAACAGGTTTCTGAAATGAAAATTGTCAGTAGTAAGCCAAAAAATAGAGATTTTGTCGATCTGAATGAAAAATAGATAAACCATTGAAGTTTTATTGTCACACAGCTCCAAGTCCTACATTGCCTTTGGGATCCTCCAACCCTGTTGGCACAGTTAAACCTCTGAAGCATGGCAATGTTGCCCCCAAATGGACATATGGGGCAGGACACATCCGTTCCTGATTGTACTGAAATATAAAGTGGCAGATTTTTTTCTCCATGGTGCAGTCAAACCCTGATTCAATTGGAAGGAGGTGGGGGTCGGGGCAGGAGAGAGAAAACCAGTTTGGTGAGAGAAGAGTACGAGATGGAACGGGAAGAAAAATATCGTTAAAAAAAAAAAAAACTCAACTAAAGAATGTGGTGGTGGCTAGGTAACACATTAAATCAGCTTGTTATCCCTGCACAAGAATTGGGTGGTACATGGGGCAAAAAAAGCACGAGTCTCGACAATGGCAGAGATTCACCAGGATTAAATAGAAAAAAAATGAAGGACTTGGTTGCATTTTCATATTCTTCTGTCTTTTAAATCAAAAGTCCTAGTGTAACTGTTGATCAAGCCAAGAACAAATGTCTTCTATTGTTTATTCCTGTTTTGGCGCTCCTGTTTGGAAAAAACAAAAAAGGGTAACATTAGACACACAAAAATTGTATAAGAACACTGTTAACTGCTGGACATTTTGATTAAGATATATCTAAATTTACTATTTTAAAGTGGTGATCTATTATTAGTTTATTTACATTTTTATATTCACTGTATGAAATATACAATCAAGACTAATTATCAGTAGCTGTCAGAAAAAGCTCAATACTCATGAAGTAATCCAGAAAATATGTCAGCTTTTTACCTGATCCAACCGAGAGCGGTTCTGTATCTGAGGAGGCTCAAAAGTCTGTCAAAGGGAGCAAAAAAAAGGAAATAGAGGAAAAACACAAAAATTACTTTCTCAAACACAAGCTGAGCAAAAACTGGGCATTTTTCTGATGTATTTAAAATAACACAGTTACACTGAACCCACCTTGCGCACCTCTTCCTCTTCTTCCTGCCTCTTCTCATAATGGGAGAAGTCATCAAAGATGGAGGTGGTGTGTTTGTAGGTGGCGATGATCTTGAGCACCTGCTTTGCCTTCTCAAGAGGGACCTCCTGGGTGTCACGAGAGTTGGTCACTGGCTTGTTGTCGTTGTTCTCCAGGCGAATGTGGCGCAGCTGGCTGTTAGGCACGTCCTTAACAAACAACCAGTCCACGTCAAACTTGCCCTTCCACTTGTCCTGTGCCCAAACACCAGCACTGGTGCCATAGTCCACTGGTGAACGCATCTCTGCCACACCGCAGAAATGACCACTGCCATTGACACTGAACAGAAGATACACTGGGCCTTTACCATTCATGGCCCGGAAGGCTGAGTCCAGCCGCTTGTTGCCATGCTCCGTGCTACACCAGATGGAGTACTTGATGGAGCGATGGATATCGTCCTCAGAGTAGCTCTTAATGATGAAAACACGACCATTCTTCAGGTTCCATTCAAAGTCCTTGGGGTTGTAGCTATGGGAGGCACGCAGCTTGTCCAGTACTGGGTGGGACTCTGCACCAGGTCCCTGGCTAGCAGAAGTTTGGGGTCCACTGTTCCCACCACCAACCATACCCATCATACCACTACCATCCTGGCCGGGGCCACCTTGCCCGTAACCTTGGTTCCGGTTGCGAGGGGCAACCCAGCGGGTCTGGGGTTGTGGGGGCTGGGTGTGGTTTTGGTAGGGCTGAGGTGGTGGCTGGTGATGCTGGTGATGGGGGGGCTGGGGCTGTAAGGCCATAGGCTGCATCTGAGGCTGCACCAAAGACTGAGGAGGAGGGGGCTGCATGGGTCCTTGCTGCATCGGGCCTTGGGGTGGCAATCCATGATGCAGGCCAAGAGGCTGCTGCTGTTGCTGCAGTGGAGCTGTGGCTACTTTAGTCACTGGGCCCTTATCCCAGGTCCCAATGTTCATGTTGTGTTTGATTGGTGGAGGGGGAAGAGCTCCCCCTGGGCTGGGCATCCCTGGTTTCACCTTAGCTTTTAACTGCTGCGGTTTGGCAGGTTTGCTGGCAATAGCAGCCCAAGAGGTTGGTTTGGGAGGGGGCATTCCAATAGGTGTGGCTCCATTTCCTGCAGCTGCCACCGCAGGTCCACCAATCACAGATCCCACAGCCTTGACTCCAGACCCCTGGCCGGTGACATCCCCTCCGATCTTTAAACCAACCATACCTTGCTCCAGACTGTTCATACCAGGGGCTTTGTTGAGCGTGTCACTGTGAAAGCCTGTCTGACCATCGGGCACCAGGGTGCCCCCCAGGGAGCTGGGAGGATAGCTGTAGCTGCCACCGTAGGCCGAACTCTGAGTCTGCTGGCCCTGGGAGCCACTGGTGCCCCAAGCAGAGAAGGCAGGGTTTTCAGGGAAAAAATTAAACCTGTGGGGGTAGATACTGCTTCCCAAGCCCCCCGAATGGCCAAAAACTGTGTCTGGCATGAAGTGATGGTCTCCATTACTCAAGGGTCCATAGGGGGTCAGGTAAGGTATAGGGGGGTCCCCACCTGTGGACCAAGGAGCCTCACTGAGGGGGTACGGGAATCCAATGGAAGGGGCGTAGTAGCTGGACAGGTAGGGGTCAGTGATGGACTGGTAGCTGTTGTTCTGGATGAAAGAGGGTCAGTAGAGCCACAAAATTAGCAAGTGACTTTTACTTTGATGTAAATCAGATCCATAAATAAAATAGGACTCTCCTGGACCGATTCTATATACAATAACCATTTAAAGTGGTTTTCTCATTTCACTTAACAGGGACAAACTTATACTGCATCCATTTTAGGGTTGGGCATTAACATCACAGGGTTTTCAAGATAACATTTCTGAAAATAATCACATGATGCTATTTTTCAGCAAATTTTAGTTGTTAATAAAATAAAAAAAAAAAACATTACCAGTTTAATGCATACATCATCACTGATTATTCTAATGTATACACATTTGCAACATACACTGATAACAGAAATCTAAATAAATTTGTCACATTAATGAGATGCTGATTTGAGTAATATGATCTAATCCTTATTCATCAATGCTTTGGTCATATCTTTATTATCTACTCAGCAGTGCTCTTAAGCAAGAGATACTGAGCTTTACCTGAGTTGATTGACCAGTGAGGTATGGCTCAAAGTCATTGTCATGGACAGTCTCCTTCTGATGTAGCGAACCATTTTGCACTGCAAAAAAGCATATTTACATTAATTTACATTTAAAAATAAATGTGAGCTTGTCAGAGCTGTGCTTATATTTCAATTTACCGTACTAATCAAAGGATCAACACACAAATTTAGTTCTAAAATCTGTCAGTCCCTCTTGCATGGGCATGTGTTCTACCAAAACCCATTTAAATCAGTGGGCCATGTCAAGCAGCCCAGTGGCCCTTGAGACAAGCCTACCCTGGAGGTGAATCAGCCTGTGGACTGCTGCCAACCAGACCTGCATGTAAAAAGTGAGTCAATGCCTGCCTGCCTGCCTGCCTGCCTGCCTGCCACCCCACCTCCTGTAGGAACTGCAGTAAATCAAAGATGATTTGAGCATGGTTAAAAAAAAACAAAAAACAAAAAAAAAACTATTGTGAGGCCATAACAAAACTGTTGCCAGCACAAGTGTCCCTGAGGAACTGACAATAAACTCAACAGATAATCTCATGTGAGCAAGTCAATGTGTATGTCTTTACAAAGGGAGGATTGAGACAGAATAAGTGTAATCATCCAAATTTGGAAAATGACTGGGTCATCAGGCCAGTGCTGGGAAATCGTGGCAAAAGCCTCATGAACTTCCTCCCATTATGAATACTTTCAGTTAATAAAGATATAAGGCAATTGCCCTTGTGAGCCACCTGCCTTTCCAGTAGCATGGTTGATGTTCTACTGCAGTGTGTCTCACAGTGTGTGATATTGCACATATTTTTACTATGTTCATCCCCATTTGGTTTTTAAGCCCGTAATACTGATACTATTTGTTATATTCAACTTCTAGAGAACAGATTCACAAAATGTTCAAACAGACAACTCAAGGGAAAGATTTCTCTTTTCAATGTCAGTTAGTTACAGCTTAACTGACAGATCATAGCAAATCAATATATCAGCCCCCGCAAAATTTAAAAGAATATAGTTTTATTCATACTGTACCAAGCCCCAGCACAGTGTATATGTTTTTAGCTGCTGTTCCAAAATACTGTATAAACTGACAATCGTGTAGTTCGGAGACAGATGAAAAGACTCCATGGAAGACAGGTGTATGTGATGCTTACTGTTAGAAACTGTGGGCCCAGAATTTAGGTATCATAGCAAACTGTTTAGATTCAGTCTTCTGAGAAGCTACAACTCACCTTTAGATGCTTGTCCCTTTGATCTCTGCATCCATTTTGGATCATGAAAAGAACAAAAGGGAGATCACTTGGTTAATTTAAGTTGATTTGAGGTTTCTCACGCAGTAGTGGATTGAACACAGCCTTGTAAATTGCCAATCTATCCCTCAGAAGCTAGCTAAACCTTTAGATTACCCCCTGAGGAGAGGCAATGCAAAACATTTACCTTACGTTACTTTACAGATAAAGCTGTAGAAACTTACAACTGGCTACAAGAATTAATGTCATTTATGTAGTGCAACCCCCACTGACTTGTAACCAGAGTTAGTTAATCAGACAGCTAACGTTAGCGTTATTTCACGACCAACTTCGCTAGCTAACGTAGCCCTCTTAAAATAGCTCTTCAAACGCCAATGGCGTTGATGCAGCCAGTAAGTTAACTAAGTTCACATTAAAAAGCTCAATATCACCGAGACAACATGTGGATATTTTTCACACCTTCAAAAACAAAGTTGAGATTCACTGTATAACTTACATTAGCTTAAACCAAACGCTGTTTAATTCTTTTGACGTTAGCTTTATGTTTCATGTTTTCTAATCACAGCTGGTGAGATTTTTTCCAGCTACTTTGGTAGCTGTAACATATTGGCTTAGTTTAAGATGCGTTTGACAGCGATTTAAATGACCACGCACGCTGTCATTTTTCTAAAATGTCTATTTAAAAATTCAGCCGTTTAACGGAATGTGGCTAACTTGCTAGCTACACGCACCGGCCAACGGTAGCGGCTAGCTAGCACTTCCGAGGAATAGCCGTAGCCCAGTAACGTTAGATCGTTAACGTTAGCAGGTATGTTAGCTAGCTTGCGAGCTTTCTACAGGCGAGGTACATCGGCCTTCCTACCTGAGGGTCAATGCTTGTGGCAGACATAATTCATTAAGCAAGTCCCTGGATTCTCACAGAGCCTGGGCTTGTGACTGGATTGCAAGCCCCGTGATTTGAAAGCAAGTTCACAGCTCAGTTACAGTTAGCTATGTGGCTAGTTGTGCCGCTTAGCGTGTGGCTAGTAGTTGTAGCGCAGGCTCAGCTGTATATTTTCCGCTGTGTGCACGTATCCCAACTTCCACAGTTCAAGCCTGTCGCCTCGGATACTGTGCCAGAAAGAGTCAAGTCCTGATACAGGTATTCAAGTTAACGTTATGTATCGCCGAGTGAATCTTTCGGATCTTGAAAATGTCTATCCTCGGCCGCCTTTTACTTTGTCTTTATTATTCCAGAGAGAGAGAACCCTCCTCAGTTACGTTAAAGCCCTGTACACTTCCCCAATGGCTGCTCCATCCGGGCTTTGAGCCGCCGCTGCAGTTCACGTCGTTCCCCGCGGGGTGGCTGAAGTTCAGTGCATCCTTTCATTTAACCAAGTAAATTTGGCGAATGTCCGTGATTTTAGCAATAAAAAGAAAGCGAATGAGCCAAACTCATCGACATTGAGATTATTTTTTAAGATAATTTACTCCTACTTTCATAGCTATTAGAGCTATTTTCTGCAGTTTCTGAGGGTGAAAAATAACGCCAGAGGGGATGTCAGCAGACTGTGTGGTTTTCTGGTTTTTCTGATGCTTCTCAGTTTTGTGCAGTTGCTCATGTGAGACTTGCTGGAATGTAAAAAATTATACTAGGTGCCATAAGGCCACATTAAATTCAATAATTGCAAAGTTAGACGTCTATGGCATCAGTCAAATCCCTCATGTATTTACTGATCGTCCTGCATCCATCTGTTTATATTTGTCAGATGAACCTACTGAGATAGAAAATCCGAGTAATGTAGCCTCCTACTTTTCATAAGATTTTGAAAAACTGACTGTTATGACACGGTTTGGATTGGTGTGAGTCTCTTGTTGCATGTAGTGCATAGCAGAAAATAAATAGATATAAAATAACTCTGATGTC
Source organism: Acanthurus leucopareius (assembly GCA_029814765.1). Classification (NCBI taxonomy): domain Eukaryota; kingdom Metazoa; phylum Chordata; class Actinopteri; order Acanthuriformes; family Acanthuridae; genus Acanthurus; species Acanthurus leucopareius. The sequence continues at coordinate 17,218,573 of JAQMCX010000002.1, read as the reverse complement.
ACGATAATTTTCAGCAAGAGTAAGACCTAAGCATGATTCAAATAGGTTATGGCCTGCAATAAATTACAGTAGCTATTACTCTTTTTCACCACTAGAAGGTAGCAATGATGCAACTAAAAGCCCCTTAACTCTGTCAAAGGTCAAATCTTTATTCTTCTGTTTTTAGCTATTCATTTCCCAGAGAATTTATTAACTCTTACACTGAAGGGTTACATATATCATGTTATACTAGATCATGTTTTAAACTGACTGCTTTTTGTCAACTGTGACTTGTTGCCTGCAATTTTTTGTGTTGAATGACTGGCTATTTCAAATGTTGACATCCTAAAATTCACAAAAATTAAGTCAGCTATGAAACTTCTGAGCTTTAAAATAGTTTAAGACAGAACAGATATGATTTTATGAGGACGTGGAACTTTTTCCCAGGACCAGAAATTTGACCCATGTGACCTCATTAAAAAAAAAAACAAAACAGGAATCTAGGTCGATAAACCATATGCAGGGTGATTTACACCCTGATCCATCAACTAATACTGAGTCAAATGATTTAAAGTGGATTTTGCCATATTTCTTTTATCACATTGTTTAAGAGGATTTGTTAAATGCAGTGCATGTAATCTTACAAGCTCAGTTGCAAGTGGCCCTAAAGGACACAAACACCCAACAAAGGGAAAGTTTAGAGTCAAAACTTGTGGCATATAAATGGAAAACCCAGCAAGTCCCTGGCACAAAGGTCCCATAGTGCTCCTATGTTTTACTGTAGACTCATGGGTCACAATGATTTTCTGTCATTCAGTAAAAGCTATAGAGCACCTCCTTGTGTTAAATGGTATTTTTAATAGCCTTTATAATATTCATTTCATAGTGGTATTAGTTGTAAGCCCATAGTATGCTTCTGAAATGCTGTACATGGTTAGCCATTTTCCTAAGAGGCGGAGCAACATGGCATGTTCAGGCTCTCATTCATTCAAGGATCAATGAGCATGCATTCTGGCATTTGGTGGCTTTTCTGGAAAGCAGTCTCCTGTAGGCCGCTGTGCAGGCCCCCACAGCTGATCATATTATTTCAGCTGGTGTGCTGCACTCACCTTTAGTGCGCGCTCCACTATGGATCGCAAAAGGGATGACTGGCACAGGGACAAGAAGAGAAGGGAAAACCTACATGCCACAGAATGACGGATGACAGCAGTACTATGCTAAACATCCTTGAGGATCCTCAGATGCGAAGAGAAGGGGAGAGGATTCTAACTTTTGAGAACTGGCCGGCAGATGCACCTGTCACATCTGGAGACCTGGCCAAGGCGGGCTTCTTCTTTCTAGGCCCCGGGGATAAAGTCCAATGTTTCTGCTGTGGAGGGATATTAAGACGCTGGGCGCAGGGGGACAGCCCGGCCCTCGAGCACAAGAGGCATTTCCCAACTTGCAGCTTCATACTGGGTCGAGCTGTGGGAAATGTTCCTCTCCAAGTTGGATCCTCCGACTCTGTGGACGGCCAGCTGCTGAGTCAACTCCAGAGGATGACTATGGATGACCAAGGGACGGCTGGGCAAGCGGTTTACCCAGAGATGGAGGCGGAGGACTCCAGACTCACCACTTTCCACAACTGGCCCACCGAGGCCTCAGTCCAGCCAGATGTTCTCGCCAGAGCGGGATTTTTCTACACAGGTGCTCATCGTCTCACTCTAAAGCCTGAAAAACACTTACATCCTAATCATCTGCTTTCTTTAATATTTTATGAGTAACATTTAAGAATCCATGAGTATATTTCAGTGAAATATTCAGCTCTGACCCAGTCACTGCTAGAGTGACCTCTCTTTGTGAGGGAGTTCATGATACAATTGTCCTGCTGAGTCATGTTGTTGTGGACAGAACAACCTGGACAAAGCTGGGGTTGCTAAAGAAGTAAGGTTCAACAGCTTCAGGCAAAACATCAGCTATGGGCACAATATCATGACAACCAATAGAAAAAAAGCAGTCAAATAAAGTAACTCTACAGGGAGTGAGGTTTTTGTGAAGGTAAATGTTTTAGTTTGGCTGTTATTGTGTCAGAAAAGGGTTAATTTGCCTTTTTTAATTTTTTGCCAGGTTTTAGTTGGTGCATGAGATTAATTCCTTGTACAATTTAAACCATAGAGCCACATTTTCTTTTTATTTGCGCTGCTTTGTATCAAAATGTAAAGCTGTGTGGATTCACAGAGTTTTTGTCATTGGACTCTTCTCACTGTAGTCCTGTACATCCTGACAGGTCATGGTGACAATGTCAAATGCTTTTACTGCGATGGAGGGTTGAGGAACTGGGAGCCAGGCGACGACCCCTGGCAGGAGCATGCCAAGTGGTTTCCACGGTAACAGCAGGGCTTGTCACAAGGGATATATAGTGACATAAGTTGAATACATCATTCCCCTATTTTTGCGTTGGGATTTTATTTTGCAAATATATAAGTAAAATGTCATATTTTTTTTTTGTTTTGTGTTCTGCACAAATGATAAAAAAGGCTCTCTATATTTCTCAGATGTGAGTTTTTAATCCAGTCGAGAGGGCAGGAATATATCAGCAACATACAGGATGCTCATTTCCATCTGGGTGAGACTGTGGTGAGAGCCTTTATCCCTCTTAACTACTCAGAATAAAATCCGTCTGGCATACAGCATGCACGATAATGCCACACTGACAAATTATGTTACTGCTACATTTGAAATCAGTCCTGACTCTTACTGTAAACTCAAACATGATTACTTTCCTAGGGTGGATCACAGACTTCCACAGGCAGAGATATCGGATCCAGAAATGGTAAGTCATAAAACTAAATCAAGGCAGTGAATGATGGGTATGTACCAAGAAACTTTATTCCTACTGAGTAAACCTGGATCACAAGATGGCAGCGCTGCTCGGATGCCGGTAGTTGTTGTAAGGTATCCTGCAGCGCAGAGAACAAAGGGACAACATCTAATCTCATCTGTTCGTACTAAAGTTGGAGCAAATATTTTGAGTTGTGCACTGAAGGTTGTGCAAATGGAGGAAAAAAAAATGCTGCAACCTCTTAGTTAAAATATTTTTAGACCAACCTTGATGAAACACTTTGTTTCGAAACAGAGACTTGAAAGATGAAAGCATACCTTTTACAGACGTGAAACAGATTCACCAGTTTTCTTTGGGAGGCTGCTGAAAATGGAAAAAAAAAACCAACTGTATGCTCAATTACCTGAGCTAATGTTTGCCATAGAATTGCAGTAATTAGCGAGTGCTATGGAAACCATTTGACTGTTGCTAATGGTTGCACGGCAATCATGAGAGTGCAATTATTCTATACAATGGAAGAGTCATAATTATGATCCATGTCATCAGATACACAGAGGAGGTCTGCTGTTTGAAGTGTTAGTATATTGACAAAGTTAAGCTGCACAATTTATGTATTTTTTCCCCTTACCTAACAGATTGCTTATAGTTTATATAACACCTGGTGGATTTGTGGGTGGTCTTCTTCCTGATATGTGGCCGGTCAGTGGTCATTGGTCTCATCTGTCTCAACTCTTCCCTCCTCTCATCTTCTAGATCTGGTTGGTGGTCTGGCGGCTTCCTCGGCCATGCTGTCTCCTGTGGTGCAGACTGTGCTGCAGATGGGCTTTGAAGCCAGCCTGGTGGAGAGTCTGGTCCAGACTAAGTTCCTTCTGACAGGTCAGCACTACACCTCTGTATCTGACCTGGTCACTGACATACTGCAGGCGGAGCAGGAGGACAGACAGAGGGGACCACAGAACAGAGGTAATAGCCGGTGGTGGAGATTAACTAAGTACATTTGTTATAGTACTTCAGTACAATTTTAAGATACATGTGCTTTACTGAAGCATTTTTGTTTTTTACTACTTTATACTTCTACACTACTACATATCATATTAATATAATCATTTTTTTAAATAATATTTTACAAAGCTGCATGTGATGAGGCTGTTAAAAGGAAAACACTAAGATAAAACCAGCGGTTCCCGACCCTTTGGGCTCATGATCTATTATAATAATGGCTGCCCCTTGCCAGATTTCTGGCATCTGTGAGTTGTCACTAGTACTATTGAACATTTTCCATCCAAACCTCTCTGAAAGTATCATACCAATCACTATTAGAGTCCCAGGGAGGTAAAATTATTTAATATTTCACATAAAAGGAAAGATGAGGGAGAGTGCCAAACATTTTAAACAGAGTTTATAGCATAACTACCTTGTTAATCATCTCAGCACTAATATGAGAAAATGAACAACATCAGCCTTCATGCAGTCCTGTGCTGTGCTACCTCTGTCTCCAGAGCTAACCCAAAGAGGTCCGTGGGGGCATTTGGGCGACACGCAGGGTGGGTTCACCTTTATACAGCATTGTGAAGAAGTGGGCTGCTTAATTTTAAAGGTAGCAGTGAGAAATGACTGCAAGAAAGGCCAATGCTGTTAATTTCCTCAGACAGTGCTAACTTGCAATATTAAATTACCTGAAATAGAAATACCACAAAAATTATTAACGTCTGACCCTCTGCACAATCTCTCAAACAGTTGAGCTTTTAATACTTTATGTAGATTTTACTAATGAAACTTTTGTACTCTTACATGCAGGGATTTTCTTGTTAATGAGTATTTTTATACTATCTTAACAAAATTAGTGGATCTGAATACTTCTATCACTGCTGGAAAAGGCCAGCTAGAGGTACTAAGGATTAACATGCTCAAATTTGATCTGCAAAACACTTCTGACTATTTAACATTAAGTTATATTTTAGGATTGTGAATCACTTTCTTACATGGCCAGTATGAATAATAATTTCAATATCGATGTTACAGTGGGTGTCTTTGCTATAATGTTTGACTCTCTTGTTTCATGACTTCATCCTTCAGAGCTAGAGACGAGGCAGGGCTCCGGTGCTGGAAATGTGAGGACACAAGCACCCATCAGAGAGAAAGGTCAGAGGTCAACACCATTCCCTTTCAAATTCTTTCTTTCAAGAGAAATAAACTTTTGTGGTTTGCTTGTGTGTGTATCACTTTTTATAACAGTAAGCTGCATACAAATGACTGCTTTATCCTGCAGCAGTTACACTTCAGACACATCTGTTAGCCTGCGTCTGGTATGAGTGTTCATCTGTTTTTCTGTATTTGGCGTCTCCAACAGTAAAAGACCCCAGCCCCGAGGAGCTGCTGAGGCAGCTACAGGAGGAGAGGACCTGCAAGGTGTGTATGGACAAACTGGTGTCCATCGTCTTCATCCCCTGTGGTCACCTGGTGGTGTGTGGTGATTGTGCCGCCAGCCTGCGTCACTGCCCCATCTGCAGAGCTGTCATCAGAGGCAGCGTTCGTGCTTTCATGTCCTAAGGCTGTAATGAGAAGCCACTGCCAAACAAGTGTAACACCAGTGGCCTTGAGTTTTCCTTTGTACTAATTTTCCCTTGTACTGATGAAAATAAAGCTTGTTGCTGATGCTTGTTTACAGATTATTTTCTATAATACATATTCAAGCTCTTCTATAGGTGTCGTTATTATTAATGTTGTGGGGGGTTTTTTGCAGTCGGAGAATGCACGTCACAAAGAGCAGCATTAAAAGAGCACATTCTTTTATTAACAAACACCTATTTACATGAACACAAAGCACTGTTCTGGATAAATAGGATTACACAATCAGGTCACATGAGGCTGGGGCAACGCAGGACACAGTATAGGAAGAGAGAAATACAAAAAAAGAGAGAAAAGATGCTTTCCACTTTCTATACAAAGAAAAAGAATTATCTACAAACAGGTGGAGTCTTTTTCAGTGGAAACTAGCACACACATACACAACCATAACAGATTTCAACTAATTCCAGTTACTGTGGATTTTAGTAAGAGGCTGTATTGCACTGAGAGGAAGACTAGAATTTACACAACGATTTTAGTAGCATTTGCTACTAATACTGATTATGTTACATTATGAGGTGCCTTTTGTTTTCACAAACACACACACCAGTCAGCCTACCAGGTGTAGACAATATTGATATATAAATTATTGCATCTTGCCAATCTAAATGTGACAAATTAGATCAACCTGTTTCAGTCTCATCATTATGAAATTAGCCAGCAGAAGTGATCAAGAGATTTTTTTTTTTAGATGTGTTTTTGGCTGCAAAAAACATCGAATATCACAGAGGGATCTGGTGCACAGCATGATATTTTTAGGTGCTGACTAAGACGAAACAGAACTGGGGAGAAAAAGCTTCTTCTTTGATCACAACTGCTTTGATTACGAAAAAGAAGCCAAGTAGATATTTTTGAACTTAGCACAAAGAAATGATGTAATTAAAACACACTGAAAATGCTCTGGATTCAAATGTAGGTAACAAAAGTTTTTATTCTAAATGGCAAAGATGAAAAAAAGAACCCAGATTCCAAAAAAGTTGTGGTAATAAATAAAATTGACACTTTAAGTGTAAATGCTCAATTGAAGGCCGCACAAAGACAATGTCTCTAATATATTACCTCTTCCACTTAACTTATTTTTGCAAAAATTAATTTGTTTTTCTGAATTTGATGCCAACGACATGTTTTGATCAAGTTGGGACAGGAGCAAGGAAAGACTGAGAGTGAGATGTGATACTCAAAAACCACATTCCATTTGAACATCTCACAGGTAAACAGGTTTATCTTTAACAGGTGATAGTTTCATGATTTGCTATGAAGGGGCATCCTAGAGAGGTTAAGTTGTTTACAGGCATGTAAACAAGGTTTATCACTTTGTGAAACATGATTATTTAAAGTATAACACAAGTAACACTACATGTGTTCAGGAACGCTCTGTAAAACTGCTGTCTGTAAACACGGCTCATTTGGAAATGACTGCATTCTGTTTTTAATTACAACTCACACACCATGAGCGTCCCAACTTTTTTGGAATTGAGGTTTTAATATTAGAAGGGCAAAACACTGACTCCTACGTAAAAATTTACCAGCAAAATCATCAATTTGAATGTTTCCTATAACCTGAAGACAATGAAAACAAAATTTAAGACAGAAAAAACATAGAGGTTTATGGATGAGCATACCTGTAGAAGAACCTTGCAACTTGTACATGAACACTTTGAACACCAGAGAGCAGTAGTGATTCACACAAACAGTAAGGCGACAGGGGACCTGACTCCAACACTGACCTTAGCTCTGAAACATCTAACTTAAACAAGAAAAGTGCTAATAATCATTACAGGGGACTCATGTGTGTGCACTTTTGCCTAAAATAAAGATGTGTTGTGTTGCTGGGTCATAATAAAATGAATCGGAGTAAGTATCTCTCCAGAAAGGCTTCCAGTAACTGTTTGACCAGCTTGTTTACAGCAAATTTAAGACATCAGTTTTGCTATTTTGTCGTTACTTAATAAGTCTAACACACAATTAAATTACAAACCCTGTAAAAAACATGCTATAAAACAGTCACAACTCAGACTATCACCATTAAACTGCTGTACTGACAGGAGACAATGCTCTGGTTCACTCAGTTTTCTACTTCTACATTAAGACCATATCCATACGACTCAACACTGTTGTGTGCAATAAGAATGATAAAACAATTTCTGTTGTGTTTTTTTAAAGTTAAAAATATGCTTTATAACCTTCGTTTGAGTGTGTGTGTAATGATCGCCCCTGTCAGGAGCCCTGATGTGTCAGTAGTTGGAGAAGTGAAGTGAAAAACAAAGCTTTCAGCACATCTTCAAACAAACACCTGACATTTTAGAAATACTCACTCGGCCGTTAGTGAGAACACTCACAGTAATAAGACTCCGGAAGGGAAAAAAAAAAAAAAAAAAGAAAGACTCACATGCCATTCCTTGTGTTTGAACACCTCTTACACACTCACACTCTTTTGCATTCTTGATAGTTCACATTTCAAACTCCTAATCCAAAATCCCCTCCCCCTGAATGGTTCCATTATTTACATTTTCTATTTTTGATAGATCCCCCTGTAGGTTTGGTGCTTTTGTTCCCTCCACTCCTCTGCCTCTTCCCGCTATGCTTGTGTATTTATGCGCACAGATCCTGGCCTAAAGTAAACAGGCAGCGCACAATAGCTCATTCCACCAGCTTCTCTGTAATTCAGCCCTCCGGCCAAGATCTGAGCCAAACCAGCAATAACATGCTAAATCACTGAGTCTTCTAAGACACAGTACCACAGACTGGGAATGCTGGGCAGTCCCTGATTACATACACAATGTATTTATATGCTGTACATGTATACAGTCATGTTCTTGGGGAGTATTAAACCATTATGGGCAGCAGGTCACAGCAACGGGACCTCAGCAAAGAACTCAACACAAAGAAAATGACTGATATTTCCCCTTAAACACACAATGTGAGGCTTTGTTGCACTGTAATCCCCCCCCCTTTCCCTGAACCCGTCACCCCCTCCCTCTGGAAAACAATGGGCCTTAACTGAGAAGTGTTGGCTTTTCTGGGCAGCACACCAGTAAATGACAAGGTTAAAGTACTAAAATCAAGAGGAGGAGGAGGAATGTGTGGCGTGCCCCCCCCATGCACTGGGATGTTTGTCTCAAAACAGCCATTTCGTCTCCGTGGGAACTTGCTGTGTCACCTCCCCGCTGGACACTCGCCTATTTACGTAGACCTGCAGAAAACAGAAAAATGGGCAGAAAGAACAGAGTGTGAGTGGTTGTTGGGCAGCTCTTAGACACACACACACACACACACACACACACACACACACACACACACTTTCCTGGATGAATTTCTCCAGGATATAACTCCCTGTAGATTGGGGAGACGAAAACTTCCTCCCTCCCATTAGAGACGTAGCTGATTAAACTGTCAAGAAGCTAATAAAATATTCATTTCATGTTGGCAGAGAATTATTACATGACTTCCCGGGCTTATTGTTATTAAATTCTCGGCACAACTTAATTGATTAATCCAATTTTAGACAGATTTCTTGTGTGTTTTTCCCCATGTGCTTCTGTCAGTAACTGCCTGCGGCGGGCGGACACGTGTGTACTGCATGCAAACACAAAAACACAACACAGTGTCGTGAAGAGGCCTCCGTATTCCCTACAGCTCTCTGACAGGATGTAGCATGTTTCAGAAAGAAGTTTATTCCCCAGACATGACTCAAACCTCCTCCGTCTGCACAATCACTTCTATTCAGGGTTGTTTTGAAACCTCTTGGATCCCGATCAAATCCTTAAAAGCTCGGGAACAAGCGACTAAGACTTGGGATTATTTTGTCAACTCAGAAGTAATACTTGTTTTGATTAACAAACAGTTTATAGAATGTCAGGGAATGTCGACACAGTTATGTGAGGGAAACAGGGACATGTACGACCCACACTGTCCCACATAAAGCAAAGGATGATGTAAATAGCCTCATACACCTTCTATTATCAATTTCATCAAGCTACAAACCCAGGAGGTATCATGGATTCCGACCTGCAGTGGTCACATTAAATCAATAACAAATTAAGTCTTCTACCACCTTAAAAATATCATTAGGATCAGAGGCCTTCTGTCAAAACACAATCTAAAGACGACTAAAACAGGCTTTTATCTCTAACAGGACAAAAAAACGATCAGACAGCTTCAGTTGATCCAAAATGCTGCTGCTAGGTTTGAAACAGGGACCACAAAAGCTCAGCAGATAACTTCAGTTCTCAGATTACAACTCTGGTCGCTGGTTTCTCACAGAACTGACTTTAAAATCCTAATACTTGTCAAAGAATCACTGAAGGATTTAGGTTGAAGATATGTATCAAATGTTCTGCCTTTTTACAAACCTTACAGACGTCTCAGGCCGCATGGATCTGTATTACTGGCTGTTAACAGAGTCAAAACTAAATATGGTGAAGCCGTTTTCGGCTTCTGCGTGCTTTAATGTGGAACAATTTTTCATTTATCTTTTAAATCCAAGCTAAAGAAAGACCTACCCAGGTGCCACTGCCTCTAATTTAATTTCTTTCGAATATAAGATTTAGTTTGTTTTGCATTTTTATTCCACTTGCTTTTTATCGTTTGTTTTATTGTTTTTATTTTTTCTTACCTTGTTTGCTTTTATTGTTTCAATCATTTGTTTCTTGTGCTTGTGTCTGTGTGCTCTGTAAGGCACTATGAGTTGCCTTTGGCTATAAAACTTGATATATAAACATATTTGCCATGTTTTTCCTTGCCTTATAGCCATATATATATACAGCCACATACAGAGACACATACACATTTAATGGCATGGGAGCACATTCATACTTACGGGTACATGGGCTTTAAGAGGAGATGAGATGGTTTCTCATTGACATGGTAGAGCGGTAATGGGTCAAATCCACCAATAAAATCAACTGAAAACAAAGGATTAAACACATAAATTATGGAGAAAATCAAAAGACAAAAACAGAATATGACACTGAGGTAAATAAAAAGACAAACACGATGATAATAAAAAAGGTTAAAACAAGCTGAATGTGAAATGAAATGGAAACAAAAAAGCAGAATGGAGAACAAATGTGATGCAGGGATGTTGAAAGGGAAGCAGCTGGCCGAAACTGTTTGTCTCTTTTTTTTTAAGTTTTAACTTTGACAAATAAAAGAAATAATAAAAACATCTCTGCTTCAACATTTTTTTCATCTGTTCATCTGTGCCTGGAGCCCGAGGGAAAGCCGGAGAACAGGTGAAAGCTGGCCAGCTGTCAAAATAGCCCAAGCCTTTTTTTATCGCTCAGAAACAGAGGTGACCTTCAGTCACCGACCCAAATGCTCAACTCTTTCTGTTTATTCTCTCACTCCGGAGTTCAGACTCTGAGTGAAGTGTAGACGAGCAAAACGAGTGTTACGTCAAGAAAGAAACAGAAGGACATGCTTGTAACCAAAGTGTTTTAATGTCTTTTTTTTTTACTGGATGCAGAGAGATGTTTTTGAGCCAAAATGAAAAGCTCATGATTGAACACAAAGGCTGAGGAGAAGAAAGCGGGGGTGAGAAAGAGAGGGGCGGACGGGGGCGCGCCACGCATGTCGGTCTGACTGACAGGGGAGGCCAAAGAGATTAGACTAAAGCAGTGCATGTGAAAGAGGCCAGCGTGACCAGGAGCAGTGAGCCGTCTGTAAACACCACAAGGGGAGGAAATGGAAAAAAACTGAGATTGAACCTGATTTAGTGGAAAAAGACCACAAATAAATAGCAAAACGTAGTTCAAAAGGGAAAAAAACAACAAAAAAAAGGGCAGATCTGTTACTTTCTAGGAACCAACAGCTGTGGGGGAAAAAACAGACAAGAGCCAACCATGGAAACTACTGTAAGGCCAAATCAGTTCCATCCTGATAAGAGGATGCAGAGGTGGTCTGCTGAATACTGATAGGTGGGCATTATGAGTGCAGAGAACCACAGGGTGTTCGTGGGTGGGGGGGGGGCTGTCCCTTTCCTCTGA
>JAQMCX010000002.1:17184660-17207058 GCA_029814765.1 Acanthurus leucopareius | reverse complement strand
GCCCTCCCTGCTCTCTTCAGCGTTGCCTGCTTGTGCTGCCGCGGCTCGGCCCGGCGGGCCGCCCCCGCCCCGCCCCCCCCCCGCCGGGCCCCCGGGCCCCCCCCCCCCCCCGTCCCTTTCCTCTGACCCTGCCCTGATATTAACCAGATACACACACACACATCACATGCACACGCATACAAACACGCAAACCTCTTCCCTGATCTTTTCTGTACCAGTGATTTTCTCATTATGAGCAGGTGGGGATCCATCCTCTGCCATGATAAACTGTGTTCAGGAACACAGTTAGATGATAATGATGGCTGCCATTTTTAGACACACTAGCAGCTTTAGGGACGGCTCGCGTCAGTCCATCCGTCAGTCTGTCAATCCAACACTTTGTTTCAGATTGAAATATCATGACAGCTGTTGGATGGGTTGTTGTAGAATGTGGCACAGATATTTAAAGTCTCCAGGTGGATGAATTCTGATTTAACTTTTCAGTTCATGACAGAATACCTTGAAAACAAAGAGTCTTTCTAGATATTTTATCTTGTGCACCTTTCAAAGGAAAGCAATTTAATCAATACACTTCAACAGGTGCCAGAAGCTGCTATTACGTTCATGAACACATCCTACGTGACAAAACACCAGCTGTTGCACATTATTAAAAGTGTTGTTTATAACCCTGCTTCATCCCTCCTACATGCTCTACAGTTGTATTTCCATCGTTAAACCATTTTCCCGTTGATTATTCCATGCATCAGTCTTATTTGGACCTTGAGGTCGATCTCCTTTGAAGCTTACTGAACCCTAAAGCATGAAAATCTGCACTGATAGTTGTAAGCTATCTGTTCTTTATTTGTGCTCGAGTAAATAGCAATCCACACATTCGCAAAATCAATGCAAAACCTGCTTGGATGAAATGGTGGCAAGCTGCAAATGGCCTGTTCATTCTCAATAGATGATTCAAGCACTTCTAACATTTTGGCACTTTGGTGTAGATGGCAAACATTGAAAAAAAAAAAAGTTAAGCGAACGATAGTGAAGTTGGAAACCCCCAACATGATAGAGTCAGTTCGTCCTCTCTGATGCAGATAGTGGCCTTGGAAACAGACATTGTCGGTTGATAGGCATGTGCAATCCTGCTACCTTTTTCCTAACCAGGGATAGCAATCTGATTTTTGTGTGTGTGGACACAAGGAGCGAGAAATGAAAGGTATGTAGGTCAATAGTTAAGGCATCTATGTGGAGCTCCTAAATAAGCCAGGAGTAATGTCAGGCGATCATGCTCCAGTTCAAGTCAAAACTGTTTGAAATCAGAGAACCTGTTCTGAACCAGCAGAGAAACTGAGAGTCAAACTACAGAATACTGCTGCATCTCCCATCACGTGTGTGTGTTTGTGTGTGTGTGTTTGTGTGTGAAGGGGTTGGCTAGCTGACAGTGAAATGAAACACAGGCATAGAGATAAAAGGAAAAAAAGACCAGGAGGGAAAAACAGGGTGAAGATGAAGGAGCATGGTGTGAGAGAGATCGAGAAAAACACGGAGAGACGGGGCAGAGACAAAGACAGGGGGGAGAGATAAAGGGCAGACGGATAGTTCAAGGCATCAGAGCCTGTCTGTAGTACTGCTGCAAGAGGTGAGGTACATGGTAATGTTGTGGTCTCTCTTTCTCTCTGGCTGTCTCACACACTCCCCTCATGGTTCACTCCTTTCTGTAATACTGCATCTCCATCCACACCATTACACAGCCATAATTGCTATACTGGCAACTCATTTACTTTAAAGAGCAGTTTAACTGTTTAATGCTTAGTTATTTTGCATATGAAAACTTCAGGTTTGTTTGATTGAGGGTGTATTTAAAGTTAATCATCCATGCAAAGAAGAGAGAAGTTCCAGGCAAAGACAAAGCAGAAGAGCCTCTAGTTGAGCCTGTCAGTTCGGATTATGTTTAATCAGAAATTAACATGTGACAACCGAAAACAAAAAAATAGTGCCACTGGGTTTATTACTTTCTGTGAATGCCTCTGTGTTAAGATGTCATTATATTTTTAACTTCGAAGCATACTTGTCATACAAGGCCCAACACTGCAACACTATTCTATTCAGTCTGATATTCATGCACGCACCCTCCCAAGATAATGTCTATTAGCTGTACAACTTAATTAATACAACAAAATAACAAAGCATAAAATGTGTTTTAGTTTGTGTTCTTTATGCAGTAACAAAACACAGTTACAGCAATAACCATTATAATGGTTAATACAATTAAAAAAAAACACTTATTTGATTATGTGAAACCTGCACATATTGTGTTCACTATATTTACAATCTGCCCAAACTTGAAAGTGCATAATTGTGTCAAAAAGCAGCTTAAAAGCTCTGCACACCCACACAGGTGTTTTAAAAACCTTGCCTGATTAGAGCTGCAGTCGTGTTGGACGGATGCACAAAATTATTATGCATAAAGCTCCATGTACTGAAAAGAGAAATAAGGGTGCAATTGTTCCTGCTTAATGCTGACTCCTTTGTAAGCTGGAAATAGTAAAATTTTTACAATTTAGATACAGGAAAAGTCCCACATCTCACAGCTCTCATTTTCAATATCTATTATCCATTTCAGGAATATGTATTTATCTCGATCCTAGTGCAATCTGCCATAGCTTTTTCAGAAAACATGATGAGTCACATTAACTAGAATTTTAGCATCGTGGTTTTGGTTTAAGTTTAGTATCCATCAAAGGCGGACCTTTTGGATATTAGATGCCATCACTTAATGACATGTGTTGAATTTTTTGTCCTAATTTGGGTATTACACTTTCAGTTATGGCCAACAATAGGTTTTGTGAGGTGACAGTGACCTTAACCTTTGACCACCAAGTGCTAATCAGTTCATGCTTGAGTCCAAGTGGACACTTGTTCTTAATTTGAAGAAATTTTCTAGAAACACTTTTGAGAAATGCATTCAAAAGAGTGGGACAGATGGATGGTCAGACAATCTGATAAAAAACCTATAATGCCTCCTGTCACAGCTTTCGCAGATGTGGAGGCATAATAACGTATTAAAAATGAATAATTATCAAAACTTGTTTTTCCCTAAAAGCAAAAGTTTTAATCCTATATAAATTACAACCAATAACTACTTTAAAGGTTGATATTAATTGCAGCCTTATAAAAGGTTATTGGAATATATTCCTCTCTCCACAGCTGACACTTTGACTTGTAATGATTTCATTTAAAAGTTCTGGTAAATCACAAGAATGTGAAAGCGAGTCAACATGCACAGTACCAGGACCTTTAAACTGAACTAGCTTGAATAAATTCAGCCAACATCCATTTTATTATTTACAGCTGTTCCCTTCATTTACTGTGAAAAAAACCCCACTTAGTACCTTTGAATGTTTTACTTGTTTGACGGCATTTAAAAATTACATTTTTAAGTGATAACATAACAGCAGAGGGAGTCTTCTTTTGGATTTTTTTGACCTTTCCACTCTTTTTAAAAAATTTTACGGCCCGAGGATACGCTGCCACCTAGACATCTATCCGTCCCTCCAGTTTCTCTGTCTGCTATGGGGGATTTTCTGGGGATGTGACTCAGCACAGAGGGCGGCAGCATAATTAGCAGACATGCTAAAGCGAGCTTATCCCAGCGCTAGGCTTCTAACTCCATGACCTACTTTACAAAGAGGATTTTCCCCACCACTCACTCCGTCAGTGTGTCTGCTTACCACCGATAACTCTCTGTAACAAATTCACACGCACAAATACACACAACTACCTACACGCCAACAGTTTGGAAGTCACGCGCAGTTAGCTAAACACACACACGTACACGAATACATGTGATATATAGGTATGTTTGAGTGTACTTACACATGCATGCAGTTGTAAGGCAACAGAAGTCCCAACAAAAGGGAGATCACACACACGCACACACGTACACATACGCACACAGTCATGTTTCCATTTTGAGACACTACTTTGACTGATATTCATTTTAAGGGCAGTTACCCTAACCATAACCACTGCATGTCTAACTGGTTCTCAGACTGTGGGGCGGGCCCATATTTGGCCCCTGTGGGGTGAACATGATGATTACGGGACAGAAATGAAGCAAACCTAAGCTGAGAGAATATGAGATATATAAAGAAAAAAACAGGAAATAGCTAGCTGATATTATTGTCCTGACACTTATTTTATTCAAGTTCATTCAAATTCAACTAGGATTTAGAAAATACATGTCCTTGTTAAGGGTTGATCAAAACTGTGGGAAGGGGCTTTTTGCAGCCTCACATTCTACTTTTTGGGGGGCCAAAAAGTTTGACAGTCACGTCCTGAAATCAAGTCCCCACACTTAAATTTAATGATTCACATTATGGGGACTTGACATTTTGTCCCTGCAAGGTAGATGAGTCCCCAGAATGTGTTGTAAGGGATCAATCACACTGCGTCCATGATCACACTCAGTGGAATGAAATACACACATACACGCACACGCACATGCACTCACACACACACACACATTCACACACACTCACTATCAGTAATAAAGCCTAAAAGCCAGGTAAAACTCGGAGCTGATGGTTTAAAATGCTTGTTACTTTGCTCATTGTATCTTCTTGGCTTCTTACAAGTGTGTGCAAATGTGCGTGTGTGTGCATGTGTGTTTACGTGTTTCATTCTGCTACTCTTTACTCAAGCCTGAGCACTCAAATCTAACTCACCCTTCTCCCTGGAGAGTGAGAAAGTGCTCAGCGTGAGAGGAATTTCTGTCTTATCTCCTTATTCGTGAAAAGCTCATCTTGTCTTGCGTTGTTTGTTCCTGTATATTGCCCCTTCTCCTGTTTCCCTCCTCGGCTTCCTCCTCGACAAACACCTCTCTCTGCTTCCCTCATGTACTCCTCTTCCCATCTCTCCCTTTCCCTCCCCCTCTCTTTCTACTTCTCAGGAGGATTCCTTCAGCCTCTCTTCTCTGGGTGAGACGCAATCAACTGTGGAAGTTATTGACCAGCAAGGCGCTTAATGAGGCCGATACAATGAGTGACCAGAGACCTCTAACTTTTTACAAGCACACCTCATTAAAGCTCGGAAAGCAAGAGATGAGAAAAGAGAAGGAGAGAGAAAAAGATTTCTCGAACATACTAAAATTGGATTCTGATACGTGATTATTCCACTTACCTGTGAAAAAATCTGGGAACAGAAATAAAGCAATATGAGGGAGAAGTCAGGAGAAGGAAGAGCTCTGAGTAGGAGGAGAGATGGTGAGGCAGCAAGGGAGCTCAGTGCAGCAAACGGCTTTAATCTACACATCAAATGAAAGGGAAAATGAGAGCAGCAAAGTGCCATAGCTGGTTTTTGTGTAGCTACGAGTGTGTGTGTGTAAGTGTGCACACCTGTCTCTGCATGAACAAATACGTGTGTATGTGTGTGCGTACTCGCTGGCAAAGGGCTGATTACAATAACAAAGAGGTAGAAGTTGGAAGCCATGTAGCAGCATTTTACTTCAGCACAGCTTGGATCAGAGAAGTACTACCAGATAATTAAAACCAATAAAAATCACACCATGTTTTGTTTTAATCCCAATCTTTTTTTAAACCAACCACTACCCATGGCTCCCTTATTTTTATCTCTATGGAGCATGGATGACTGTCCACCATGAGTCTAAACAAACACAATGTGTGCCAACAGTCCACACGGGAAATGACCGAAGCCGAAATGTCATAAAAACAAAAGTAAAAGTTGTTGAGGTTGGAAATTTTTTCTTTTTCTTTTAGTTGACATGACTCCTGTTAAAATGGTATTGTCCTCCGGGGATTACTGAGGAGTGACTGGTGATTAAGTGGTACCGCCTGGAGCTGGTGGGGTGGTGATGCTAACCACTGGCAACCAGTGAATCTCTGGTATGTGACCACCAAAGAACAGCAAGGACTTCAATGCCACTGTTTTACAGTAAGAAACACTGACACCACATCACGAATTCTCCGAAATTACACGAGTCTGTCATTTAAGATGTAATTAGTGCATATAGGTCTTTGGTCATTGTGTTGTTTTCAAATCAAATTAAAAGTCTGGCTTTCTTAAAAAAGGGACTGATATGGTTACAGCCAGGCACCAATCTAGGGCTGCACAATTATGGGCAAACTGATGATGATTATTTTGAATAATTTTAAGATCACAAAATTAAAACAAAAGGAAAAAAAGAAAAACAACCATTGCCTTCACTTACTGTGACATATTGTACAGCATGTTATGGATGTCAGAGTTGATTCAGGACAAAAATGGGTATCTAGTGAGGTCATAATAGGCCAAGAAAACAATGCTCTTCTTGGTCTTACTACAACTATTTTACAACAAAGTGAGCATGCCGTGGGATGACCCCAAAAATGAGGTAAAGGCATCTTGTCTCTTGGTGTTTGGCTGTTAGTTATACTGAATGAATACTCCAGATACTCCATTTCATCTCAGACATTCCTCAGAGAGAGAGCTTGTCCACTCAGCCTCTCAGTTTAAAATTATGGTTGGAATTTACAAGGAAAATTTACAAGTTAGGACGCTTTGTCAAATGAGGACTGAAGAATGCAATCATTTGCATTTAAACTTTGTTTACCAAAACATTTATACAAGCTAAATATATTAAATATATTTCATTTCCCCGGTTCTTCTACTTAAGCATACGTCAAAAAGATTAGACAATCACCAAATTTCTTTTTCTTCGTTTTACAAAGTGCCCAAACTCGTTCAAATTGTATGTAGAGGCAGATTCTTGTGCATGCAGACATCGTTATGCTTCCTGGAGAGTCACTCCGGTGCTAATCAGATATTTATGACTCCTACTGGCCCCTTAGATCAAATGTTTCCTGCCCTCTGATTGGCTAACCTCAAGAAGGACCTCTGACCTGCTGCCTACGAGGTCACAGCAGCTGGGTCATTTATCAAAAGTGTCCGTCTCTGGTGTTTCCATCTCCTCTTATGGCTCATTTCATGATCCCCCATTGTCTTTTCCAACATTCTGCTTTATGCATGGCAATCAAGGCTAACTCTTGCCCTTAACTGACTCCATGTTAAATGTTTAAAACATTTAATGTGGAGTCAGTTAAGGGAAAAACACACACACACTGACACAAACAGAGCTAGAGTGCTGAGATAACACACTGAGGAGCCACTTCAGAGGAAGGATGAACATGTTTGACTAGCTGCAAGAGAGGCAGGCATCAAGAGAGAAGGTGTGTGCGAGTGTTTGTAAAACTGGAGTGGGGGAGGTGCAATCTCGTGGCATAAAACCATCCAACCCAGCCGAGCAACAGACAGCTGGGGTGACAAACGGGGGGCACATGGAGTGAAGAAAGTGAGAAAAGTGAAAGCCAGAGTACATTAAAGGAGGTTTATAACAACAGTGAGGACCACACAGACCGAAGAGGCGCTGAGATGAGGTGAAGAGCATACATGTGAAAGAGAAAGGGAAGAATGGGCTGAAGGAGGTGAGGAAAGGGAGCACATGGCTCCTTTGGTTCTGGAGGGAGAGAAAGAGCCCAGCTGGTGTGGGGGAGGAGAGATGAGGGAGAATGGGGAGAGTCAGAGAGGTAGTATGGGGTGGGATAGGAGGAGAGGGAGATGAAGAAAGATGCAGCTATATTCACCTCAACTCCAGTGTTCAATCTCATTCATATGAGTGGGTCTGGGTGTGATCCATTAGTTACAATGCTTCATTTAAAGACAGAATGTGTATGTGTGTGTGTGTGTGTGTGTGTGTGAGGGTGAGGTTAAGCGACTCACAGCTGTCCTCCTCCTCAGTGATAGCGCTGACAACATAACAGGCGTACACGAAGCCCAGGAGCTGTGAACACACAAGCAAACAAGAGAGGTTAGACTCCACGGAGCTGGGAGTTGATAAACAGCTGTGTGCTTGCTTTGATGAACAAAAACATCACTCAGAACATCTGGAAAAAGAGCGAGTTTCTGCACGGATACAGCCTCAATTTGAGAGATGGTGGCTGCCGGTTTCTCAAGGATCCTCCAGCAAGTAGATGATGCAACTCTGTGCAACAATTTAAGCTAAAATTGATTATTTAGTAAAAAAATAACTGCCAATTTTTCAATTTGAATCAAGCATTTGTTGCAGCCGATCGCTCATGAGCAAATCAAAAGCAACAAGCAACATAAATCTCAAAAAGTTAAAAGGTTTTAACTTGTGCAATTAAAAAAAGTGAATTATATTCTTTTAAAATATTTTAGCAGTAGCAGCAGCCATTACCAATGTTCTTTTATGAAAACAATAGATAGCTCATTAAGCTTATCAGCTTATTGTTTTAATTTTCCAGCCCTCTGTTTGGATGGTCAGTCACACAGCTTCATCGGTGAGCAAAAGGCAATCAAAAAATATAAATTAATAAATAAATGTGATGTTTCCTGCCCAGCATTATGGACACAAAAAGTTAGCGACTTGCAAAAGAACAGAGTTGAGCATTTGGCTGCCAGAGATCAAGAAATTTCTCTCAGGAGTTGGTGGAGACCAAAATCAAAACTACAAGGAAAGTAAATACTGGACTAGCTAACTAGCTAGCATGTCTGGCTAACTAACTAGCTACCTTTCCCTCTATGGTATGTACAGACATAAATTTGCTGTAAAGTGTGGCCAGATGTGGCCAGGTACAAAATCCATTATGGTAAATGACAGGTGGTGCTTAATTATCTTTCAGGAAGCTGGCAACATTGCAACTGCAGTCAAGGTCCTCCCAATTCCCACACAGTCAGTAAGTCACTGCACTTACAGCAAGCTATTTGTTACCCTGACCCTAACACAGATGCACTGTAAAAAAGAAGATAACTGGTTTAAAAAATTTACTCAAGTACAGTGGAAGTACAGTTTTTCAAAAAGGTACATATTCTTTAATATCTTTTTACCCATTCACAGTTCTAGAGTAAATATGCAGTAGTAGTCCATATATACAAACACACCAAGTGTCTGTACGTCGAAACATAGAGCCGAGAATAGCCTGTGGAACTGGCAGATGGCTGTCATCGACTCAGACACAGACACTGAGAGACAGTCTCTCTCCACCCAGCCATCCATCCATCACTTGGCACTTGGCCATACCAATTAAAACAGCGCCAGGCACGCTGCCCTCCCTCACGCTGGGTACGTAAACACAAAACCCAAGGGGGGACAGACTGTGTGTGATGGTGACTATTTATATAACATTCATCCAACCTATAACTTAACTTGGCCCACATAATTACAAGAGGAAGAAAGATGGCGTGCAGCTCGCAGGTCTTTCATCTCTATCATTCCGCTTTTCATTCGTACAATATATTTGGCCTTTATTGAAGTTCATCCATGTGCAGATTAAATGTTTTATTTATGAATGAAACTCAGGTGTGGAGTCTAGTGGGAAAGAGAATGGCTCTGTCTCTGTGTGGGTTAGATAAGATACATAACTCTTCCTGCTTCTCTCTCACTCAGTTTTTTTTCTCTCTACTATCTAATTGCTGGTCTCCCCCCATCCATTACAGTGGTGGGGAAATGGAGGTGAATTAGCATATGTATAAAGCCAGTGTCAAACACAAGATGGTGTTAACTGTAGGGGGCACTCCCTGTTTTCAACTGCATTGTGTGCGTGTGTGTTTTTCCTGTAAAAGTGTGCAGGAAGTGTGTGTACTTTTAGGTCAATATCTATGCATGGGTACATGTTGGCTTGATTGTTGTGATGGGCTGAATGTCTCTGGGACTCCACTAAAAAGATAAAGGCCATTGTCCCAAAATAAAACATTTGGATTGCCATTTTGGTGTTTTGTGCTGGAGCATGATAACCTAATAGAGATAATAGACCTCGTTTATTTCAATAAGATTACTGCATCGACACAGCAGAAGTGCAAATACAGAGGGGTAAAATGGGGAAAATAAAGCAAGGTCATTCAAAAACAACAAATATGGCTCAAAAATGGTCAAAAAGCAATGCATCATCATATGAAAACACACCAGTCAAATACATGTAAGAGCACATTCTTTATAGATTCCACTGCATCATAGTCAGAGTAAGTCTGCTGCTTACCTGTCGACCTGTGGGACGGAGGGTGAAAAAACTCTGCGATACTAACTTCCCAGAGTTGCAAAATCCTGCCTCACTATACGATTATATGATAAAACTCTGCTCTACTCATAAGCCTTTAAGCTTAGGGATGAATTACTCAAACCTCCATCATGATGTGTGTGTGTTTCACAAAAAGCAGTTTGCAAGTGTTTCCCCACAGATATCAACAGATCTAATTGGTGGCAAAGTGACTTTTCAAAGGAGAAAAAAATTTAAGAGTCCTCCATGACACAAGTGTGGTGTTTGTTTTGATAAATGTCACTTGTCAGAAATAAAGTGAGAGGAAATTACCTCTCGTTGCAAATAACAGCTTGCAAGTTGCAAATTTGTCAAAACAGCACCTGGATTATATTTCACCGCCTCACCGACACCTGCATTTTTATGCTGTTTCTACTCACACAGATCCAAAAAACAAAACAAAAAAACCCCAAACCTGTAAGGTTTCATATGATTGCAAAGACTATGATTCAGATCATTTGCTGCTCATCAAACCAGTTAGTGACCCTCCATGCCCTATGTGGGCATCTACTTTCTTTATGTTTTAATTTCTTGAGAGTTTTCATTCAAATTGTCACCTGTCTGCATCTATGAGTGCCTATGTGGGGAAAAAGAGAGAGAGAGAGGAAGAAAAGTACAGCTCTCACTTTCTATTGATGTTTTCATCTAAGAAATGTAATTAGGAAAACCACACAGATGTTTGAGGTGAGCATGACAGAAACAATACAAAGCCAGTTTTAAACCTAAAGTCATTTGGATAAAAGCCACACAATGACTGATGTACCGTAGTTGCTTTGAGCCTCACTGCACATTCATAAATTGCAGTTGTGAACAGACAAATCATACGCACCAGACATTTATGAAGTGCTGTTAATCAGTAAATGCCAAACCTTGTGAGTGCGCCTGTCACTGCTCAGTAATGGGAAATTACCACTCCTCTCTCCTCGACTAATAAGTGCTGTCAGCAAGAAAGTCTGGACGCTGCATGGATTATATTATATCTACTCATGACTGATCTTCGTGATCTTAAACCACTTTGTCTTCCAGTTTTCTTTTCAACTGCTCCAGCACATTAAGTCTGATGTCCAGGGAGCTAATAGTGTCAGAAGAGTGAACCCTTGGTGGGTTTCTTTGCTGGAGGCATTGCTGTCCTTTGCCAATATAGGTCAGTGTCCTCAATAAAAAGTGACAATTCCACTTACATCTCCCTGCATATTAAATGGCCTTAACTCACGCTCATAAATCCTCTCTTTCACACAAACACACACACATACACACAAAGTTTCAAGCTTTCTTCTCTGGCTCCCCCCTGTCACTTCTGCAGTTCAGATCATTTTAGAGACTGATGTCAAATTAATTAAGCTCATAAGCCCCCGCACGTCCTCTGAGACTCGATCTCAGTCTGTCTGTGAGGACGTGCCACACCAAAGCCAACTCATTTAGCTGTCAATCCTTTGTTGGTTTTTTTCTTTCCTCTTTCATTCTTAACTTTTGTCTTGATG
The DNA here is from genome assembly GCA_029814765.1 of Acanthurus leucopareius. Lineage (NCBI taxonomy): Eukaryota > Metazoa > Chordata > Actinopteri > Acanthuriformes > Acanthuridae > Acanthurus > Acanthurus leucopareius. The sequence continues at coordinate 17,195,486 of JAQMCX010000002.1, read as the reverse complement.
TCAGTCACTTTGTATAACAGGTTTCCACATCACTATCGCATCTCAATCTGCAGATCATCTCCGCTGTCTTTTCTCTCCTCCTCTCTATGTGTCCATGTTTCATCGTTGCTCTAACAGTAATTGCTTCCCACCTCTCTGCCCCCCCCCATCCTCAGCAGGTTGTTGAGGAGCGAACAGTGATCTGGACAATTGACGGACGGAAACACAGAGCCAGAAAAACAGGGAACAAAAGGCTCAGCGCTCGATGTGGAAAAACATCAAAAGCAACACCTTCCTCCAGTGGATCTTCATTCACTATTTACTATGTTGTGGAGAAACTGAAAAGAGGTGTGTTTGATAGTTCAGCATTATCTGTGTTTCTTCGCTCAAATAATGAGGGTGAAAAAAAAGTTTAAGGCTCAGGCATCAATGTGTGTGTCTGGATGGGAAGAAGGCCAGATGCTGAACTAGAAAGGAAGGTTACTTGCATTAGCATAGGCTAATGAAGGTCAGGTTTACACTGAATGTGCCAGTCCATAAAGACACAGAACCACCTTTGACAATGCACACTCACTCATCAGCATCAGCCCACTTGACATGAATGTTTTTCAAGATTAAAAGCTCGCACCCCTCCCAGTTACAGCTATGTTTAATTAGGTTTACAGTCAATTACTCAGATGTTTCTGTGAGGCCATTGCTACAGCTAAGACTCAGTGAAAAACAGCTACATCTTATAGACCTTTACAGTCTCAACAGTGAAGACTGTATCTGTCAACAATCAGTTCATTCATCAATCAGAATTTTTTTTATTAATGAATGAAAGATCTTAGAAATTTATGCAACAAGACTAAGCATCTGCAGTCATGCTTGCAGATGTCTGTGAGCCTGCACAGTGGTACCTTAAGCTGGATGCTAACAATTGGTTGCTAACATACCCCTAATGACACTGTAAATATGTTAATGCAAAACATGTTTCAGGTTTACCATCTTGATTTTAACAGGGCACTGCTCCTAAATATTGTGTCAACAACAATGTTTAGTTCCACCCTCCACGTAACCTCTAAGCTCATTTGGAGCTTTTCAGAAGCTTTTATTTATTTGGTAATTTTTTGTGCTTTTTTTGTTCCTAACACGTAAATATGGGCAAGACAGTTAAATGGTTAAATTTTTGTCTGTCAAGACTCTGTTAGGTGACTTAATCAGATCACAAAGTGTGTTTTATGTTGAAATATTGACTGGATTCTCCACATCGTTTCTGTGTCTGACTCTCTGTCTGACTGAATCTGCTCTGTGCAACTTACAGCCACTTCTGTCAAAAATAGACTCGCTGTGTATTCTCCTTGGAGAAGAGGAAGGAGTCGCTTCTCCATCAGCCTCAATGTGACACAGCAGTGTCTGGTGGTTAGTCATGTCAGTGGACAAAAAACTTGAAAAGTTGACCTGGTGATGGCAGCAGGTGAAAAATCATGGGACCACTAACATCAGAATGATGAAATTTTCAAGGGACCGTAAATGTCTGTGCAGAATTTCAAGGCGGTTCATCAAACAGTTTTTAAAAAGTGTTAATCTGGACCAAAGTGGTCGACAGACACTTTGATGGACGGACTGACGTGGCTGTCCATGGAGCCATGCAGCGATTATGAACCACAACACTGAATATACATCTGCTGTTTTACTCAAATTTTTTATCAGATGAAAAACACAAGCAGTTGAAAGATTCCCTGTTGGGCTCTGGGAGATTCTAAAAGGGGCATTTTTTACCATTTTCAGAAATTTATAGGCCACTAATAAATTATTCGGACAAATATTTAACAGATTAATCAATAATTCAGTGACTGTTGGGTGTAGCACTATATCCGTCTGTATTTTTAACATTCTGAATTGGTGTGAATTTAGAGATGCCTCCTTTCCACAGCCGACCGACTGGCCTGTGAGTTTGTGTGTGTGTGTGTGCAGTAATGGATATCTGAGCTGATCTACAATCTAATTAACACACTACTGATTGTGGCTCTGTGTTAGGAGAACATTCAGTCAGTGTCCTGTAATGAAGGGACTTTGTAGGTAAAATATATCACACGGGAGAGAGAAAGAGCAAAAAAGAGAGCGAGAGTGGGTGTGCAGATGTCTTGTAGGTTAATTACACAGGACTTTCTGCCTCACAATGAAGAGGCGGCGTCTCTGCAGAATATTAGATGTGTGTGTTTGTCGGTGGGCAGCTGCATGTTTAATGACAAAACATGATGAGATAGGGACTGCAGAGACCACATCCACCTGTTCTTTTCCACCCAGCCCCCCGCTCCAAATGTGAGCACTCTACACACACACACACACACACACACACACACACACACACAGATCTATACAGCTTACACAAGACCACATGGGGCTGTTAAGTATCTGTTGTGCTGATTTGCATCTTTCACATCAAATAACTGCAAATAAAAGCATGTCGGTGTCCAAAAACACCACAAACAGACAGAAGAGGCTGCCCGTGCAGGAATAAAAGCTGGATGAGGAAAGAAAATGCTGCTTGTTCCTCACATGATACCCATACGGAGGATTGTAAATGAGGTCAGACTTTGTGAAGGGGAGAAAAATAACGCTGTCTGGAACAAGAAAACAAATGGACAGAAGGCAGTATGGGAAGGTAAATAAAACAACCAGTACACACCAAACAGGCAGGAAGAAAAACATGCATACTACTACAGAGGGTTTACTCCTTTAATGGTGTTTCTTGTTTGTTTTTTTTTTATCTCCAAGTCCTCCTCTGTTCCCTCTTCTTTGTCCTGCCTACTCGCAGAAGTTTTAAAAGACTAAATATTAGAGTAAAATGAATCTGAGGAAAATCCATGTCCCTCCAAAACAGATTAACAATTAAAGCTCTTGGCAGAGACAGCCTTTGAAGTATAATGGCGGGCAGTCATGTTTTTTATGATGTACTGCGAGTAGCCTGACACAATATTCAGCGGCCCGCTGGAGACTAATTCTCTCCTCTGGTCTTGAGGTCTTTTTCTTCTCCTCCCAGTTTTTGGCAGCAGCCAGCAGACCTAATAACTGCTCACTACTGCATCATAAGTCTTTTAATCCCAGGATCTTTATAATCCTTTGAAGCAGATGCTGTAAAACTCACAGTGCAGTTACAATGCAATGTCAGCGCCGACATATTGCAGCGTCGCTTAATGCTATTATTGTATTAGACAATGCTTGGCCAATTTACTGATTCAGGACACATTAGTGGACTTCAAATACGAACACATCAAAGATCCCTCAAATATATGCAGCACACACACACAAATTAAAAATGACACATTCACCACAGTGGTGATGTTTTTTTTTTTTTTTTTCAGCAAGAGAGTTTGAAAACACACACAGACTAATGGACTTATCAAAGTGAGCACCCTGACCTTTAGGATGAGTGAGGAGCCGAGGGCAGGAGAATTCTCTTTTAATGCCGCCGAACTCAGTGAATGTCAACAACCACAGAACACACACACACACACACACACACACACAACCGACCTTATAGGAAAGCAGAGCCTTGAGCGATAATCACAGGGTTCTGCCCACGGCAGGTCTGCTGAAGAAACCCTTCTTATCAACCAGGGGCTATTATTCGTCACCCACACTAACTTTGCCCACGGCATCAAGCAGGCAGCACTATAACTAAGACCCCATACTGACACGGCAGAGTCTTCTCAAAGAAAAAAAAAGAAAAGAAAAAAAAACGACAGGAGGAGCAAAAGTGATGTTGGGTGAGAAATACAGGCCAGGGAGAGAAGTGCATTGTCATTTCTGTCGCTTAACTCGGTGGGAATTTGATCGACATGAAGGTCAAACAGCGTGAGATCTGGGCAGGGAAAAGAGACAGGAAGACAGACAGAATGGTTAGATTGTGAGTTGGGGGAGGGGTGGATGAAAAAAAAAAAGAGGTAAAGAGCAATGGAAGGAGAGAATGACGCAGGCTGCCGTTCCCTCCCATTATCAACTTCCACACAATCCTCCCAATTCAGGTTCCCAGGGAATAGAGAGGCAACAGAGGAAAAGCATCGCCTGTGGCAGCAATAACCCACACTAAACGATATGATATCTGTATGTGAGTGACTGTGTGTGTGTGTGTGAGTGTGTGTGTGTCCGTGAGCACTCTCTTTGCCTGTTTTATGAGAAGCTCAGCAGCTCTGACATCCCCTTGACATCTCTCACTACTCCCTTTAGTGTGTGAGAGTTATGTCTACAGATGTAAACTGAATATAACATTGTGCACAATTTTTCCTTCCTCCCTCTCACATACCTTTCTTCCTAACTACCCTCCATCTCACTGGAGATGTTGTCTCCGACTCAAATGTTTTATTTAACAGTGAGGGCAGTGCGCAGGAACAAAAGAGGACAAGATGATGGGATGGGAGGAGAGAGAGGGGAAGAAAGTGTGTGTGGATTTTCTGCTGACGAGAAAAATCTGTTATTATGACAGAGCTGAAAAACCAGAGTCATTCAATAGCAACATGCACTATAAGATGGACGGACAAGTTGGGTTTTTAGTGAAGAACAAAGGATGAGATAAGGGCAGAGATGGAGTGCAGTATTCTCCTCGGTGAGGCATCAATGAATAAAACATCAGCCCAGCTTGAAAAGGTTGCCTCTTCTTCAAGCTCACCCTGTAAAACTTCAAGTTACTCTTTGGCTGAATTTAGCCTGAAGCAGCCATGGACAAAAAACACAGAGCTGGCTGTACAAAAAATCCAAAGCATCACCTCTGAATGGCCAACTTCAAGCCCATGAATCAGTCTGAGCAGATAGATGACAATGATGCCTCCATTGTTGGCCAACGGATTCGCATTTTTCATCTTAATGAAACATGCTCCTTGGAGCCCAAACTAAATATTTAATGGCCTCTCACGGCGACCTTGAAACCCCTCTAACAAAGACAAAAGAGACCCCCCACTTTCTTCCCATTCCTTTCATTCATCTCTTCAGCTCTCCTTTTCTGCCTGGTTCTTTCTTCCACCAGAGAGGAAAAGGGACAAATCACAATAGGAGTGGACACCTCCAAGGACTGTGCTCTCCTAAGCGGTGCTCTGCTCTTAGCCTGAGAGGAAGTGAAGCTATGAGGAAAATGATGCCATTTGTGACGCTGGGATTTCAGTATCAATTTCGCTGTTCCTTCTGGGAGCTGTTCCCACAGAGATGCCACACTGAATTCAAGGCTGTAAAACACCATGCTAAAATGTGGACATAAAAGACTTTTCATCTCTCAAAATTCCACATAAGGCGAGAAATGAACCAACTCAGTGCCTGTATTGCAAATGCTAACGAGGTTCAGAGAGAGAGAGAGAGAGAGTTGGGGCTGTAAAGTGAGGTCAGTCAATTTCATTACCTTCCTTCATGGGAATGATGGGATTAATGGTACAATCCAGTGCTTCTCAACACTGGGTCCCCTCTGCTAGTTTTCTAATCCACCGTGTAGTTAACTGCATTCACTGTGCTCTCCCAGGTGTCAATTAGTTCAAGATTAGATGGTAAGAATGAGAACCCACAGGACTCTGAAACCCTCTGATGGCTGATGAGGCTGTGGTTGATTAGCTCTCTTGTTCTTTTAGTCACCTACTGCCATCACTAACCGTGTATTAAAGTGACAAGTGTGAGTGTGTTTGCATACATTGCAATGAAGTCAAAGTGTGGAGGTGAGAGCCACTGTGAGAAAATGTGTGTAATGTTCATGTCTGAACCCGAGTTCCTGCTGTGCTGGCAGCTAAGAAGGTCCTGGCCTCGATTCAATATCAGGTTAGTCATTTATACATGAGTGTGTGCAAGTGTGCATGCTGGCAGGATGTGAGATCTGGTGTGTTCATACAGAGCTGTATAAAGAGGACAATAACAGTCCTTCCAGTGTTTGAGTAACCTGCTAGCAGCTGGCAGGTCTGAGCCTGAGCCAGACAAAACAACAGATCAATTTTTCATTCAGCGACCGGGGCAGAGGAAGGGAGGCTACGATAGACAAAATAACCAACCGCTGTGGGATTATATTGAGAAAAGCACTTGAAGGTAAACAAAACATCACCTTCCTTTTTATCACATTCACCTTTAACGTACATGAAATCGCACTGAGAGGAAGGGTGCTGCCGGTGTTAAGTATATAATATGATGAGTTCCTGTGATTTATCCTAACATGTACGTATCTGCATGTGGACAGAGTCTAGCATGACGCGTTCCGACTCGGCCGACTCGTACTTACAGCAACAAGAATCTGTGTGCTGCTATGCATGACCTCGATGTACTGGTAGTCCATGAGGCAGCCCATGACAGTGATGTAGGAGTGGCTCTCTGTGGTGCGGACCCCCGGAGCCTGCGGCATCTCTCTCCTCACACAGCCCGGCCCGTGTTCGCTCCACCAAGAGTGATGAGCTGAGATGTTAAATGTCAGCAGATCACTGTCCTGAAAGCAGAAAAAAAAATGACTTTTAATGCTTGGGATCTTTTCATTACTTATGATGTTACATGCATAGATTCTTAGGAGAAAACAATGTTGTACAGACAGCAGGAAGCCCGGACACCTGCAGCAGGATGCAGGATGCTGGATGTTTATTATGGCTGTTCCCCTTTTTTCTTAAATGGTCGTTTTATCCAGCTGCAAATAAAACTAAGACTATACAGAAAAGCAAATAGCTCTGAAAGGCTGTAATTAGCCAAAGCTGAGCTTGGGGTTAAATGCTTGTGTTAGCATGCTTACATTCTCAAAATGATTACGCTAACATGCTGCTGCTAAGCACTTAAAACATTAACCATGTTCACCATCATCACCATTGTGCAAACACATTTAATGTGTTCGCACACTAACATGATGCTAATAAGCACTGAACACAAAGCCCTGAGGCTAAAAGAAATGTGATTAGTTTATCAGGTGTTTGGTTGTATATAAGAACTCTGAGCTAATTGAGATGTTGACCTGATGGTATTGCTGAGGGAAAATTAAATAACATTTATCTTCTGGGCGCCATAACTGTACAAAATGTCAAACCAAAACATCCAATATTTGTTGAGATATTTTTAGTCTGGATCAAAGTCGTAAAACACTTGATATCTACCTTTCCATACAGAGATAGATACAAGTGTTTTAGATGATTGTCTTTAAGATATCTAAAGATACATTAAAACAATGAGCGTGCATGTCTCTCAGGATAATCCACAGAGCTCACAGTCAGCAGTTTCCTTTGGAGCTGTTTTCTGGTGAAAAAATAATCCCCATGAAAACAGCTGACACTGCGTTTCGGTGTTTATCTAGAGTAACAGGTACAGGAATGAGATGTTGCTTTTGACTGTTTTGTAAGCATTAAAATATGAAACTCCATTCACCTCCACTTAACCAGGGTGGAGGCAGAACTCTGCGAGACAGATATCTCCAAAGCGGAGCAGTAACACCAAAATTATATGAGTGGGTACATAATGCTAGAAGTACAGGAAACTATAACACAATAAAGCTATTTCCATAACTTTGGTGAGCCAAATTTTTAAAATTAGAAACTGATGATTGACAACACATATAATAAGCCTAAATCCAATGAGCAATATGTTTTCAAATGCATGAGACTAAGTGTGAACCGACAGACTTGTAGTTTTCCAAAGAAAAGTTTTTTAGATTTAGTTTTAAACTTTTGGATGCTGCATTTTATACATGTAACCCTTGTGCACCCTGGTGATGTTCAATTTCCACACAGCCATATGAGCCCACACATACAGACGCTCACACCAATCAATACCCCAATACAGCAATCTAACCCCGCATCTGCCCCTTGGTGACAAGACATGCATTATTAACAGAGCCGAGCGTTGTCAGGAAACATCTCTGATTCCTATCCACCCCCACTCACGCTTCCACATCAACAACAACAAATCAGTGGTATCAACAACTTTTCTTTTAACAACAAAATCTGTGCAGTCAGAGAAAAGAAACTGCAACGATAAAGAATGTTAAATTGACGTTGCTGCACATGATCGCTCTCTTTCTCCGTGTCGGTCACTCATCAACATCCTCGGTCTCTATTTTCTTTCTGTGTCACACGGTCGTTCTCTCGTGCAGTCAACAAAAAAAACAAGGGCAGCTGAAGGTCATTAGGTAGGATTGTGAAGACTAATGACTTGACAGATGCCATTGATTGAGCCTGCGAGCTAGGGAAACCATCTCTATTTAAGCTGTGGCCGTGCTCGCAACTGCAGTATGTCAGCAGTCGATATTCAAGAGGCTTTTGGCAACGTACCGTCTGGATTGTTATTGTTATGCTCCCATGCACCCTTAAGAACAAATCAATCACTTCATATCATAGATTCAAGGTTAGTCCACTGGTACTGCTCAAACTATTTTCTTTAACAAAAGTCGATACATATTATGAGACAATCCTGTTACTGAAAGCACTGGAGATATTAGACTTTCTATGAAGCTAAACATCAAATGATTAGATGATCATTTCTCATGATTTATTGTATCTGAAGTACAGAGGAGAGAGTTTGTGTTTGTGTGACTGCATTGGGGAGCAAATCTGAGTGACTAACTGGATGTTGTTGACTCCTCCGGCTCTGATAAGAGTCTCATATTTACTTACAATTCACAAAAGGTGTGCGTGCACAGCGGTTACATATTGATTCAAGAGATAGTGAGACTGCATGGAGTATATTCTGCTCTAATGTCTAAGATAAAGTTGGCAGTCACTGTGTGGCGGGAGACAAAGAGAGGAAAGCCGGGAGGGGTTCAAGACTACATCCACACCGAAGCAAACAGATCTGAAAACTTCATTTACATGTGACAATAACATCTGTCCATTCTATCAGTTTGAGGTTGTTTTTTTTTAAAGGTCAAAGCAAAATGTTTTTCCTTTTTCTTCTAGAAGTCATAAAAAAATGAACAATTGCCTTCACTTATATCGTGTTTTAATTTTGCTGAAAAAACTATTTAATTGTTCTTACAGACATATTTTTCTGTTCCTGCTGTCAAATGACCGAACTGTTATTTTATCACAGCTGATAAAATGTTAATAATTGCTTGAATAACTGAAGCAAAACAGCTAAAATGTCCGCACTGTTTTCCCTGAGCTTCCTTTTCAATCTTAACTTTATGTTCACTAAATTTATATGTACAAATAGACATGAATACATTTAACTGATAACACCTGTATTGCATTTTCAGCTATATTGGCAATCAAAATGATTGATCATATAGAGAGAGGCAGTGTGGGCATATGTATTAAAACAACATTTAATGCAGATTCACTCAGTCTGAAGCAGCATTTTGGTCTGATGGCAATTTATTGAGTCAAATGAATCCCTTTATATTCCTAATCAGATTAACACAGGGTTTTTATGTTGTTCTGGCTGTGACAACAGAGCTCTCTGTGACAACAAAACATAAATCTAAATTATGATGAGTTAACTAAAATTACAGCAAGACCGAATCTGTTGTAACACCAGCACCTATGGGAGGCTGCTGAAATGCATGTTAACATGTTCATTTTGACAAAGTTAACATGCATGTTAAGCAGCTCGTGTTTACCATGTTAATCTTCTTAGCTGGAAATTTGCACCAAATTTCATGGCAATCCATCCAGTAGTTGCTAAGATTAGTTCAATTTGCACTAAAATGGCAGACTGGCAGTAACATTAATTGACAATGACAAAATTTCATGTCAGATTATATGTTCGCTGTTTAGAAAAGCAGCTATTGTTTTTTATTTATTAATATTAAAAGACAGGAAAAAACAGCTTTACACAGTGTTGTTATAATAAGAGCTTAACATGTTGGGTGTTGGAAGACATTTTTGTAAATCTCAGTTACTCAGTGTGCAGTGCCAAAAAAGAAGCTTTCAAATTTAAATTCAGACAGCTTCATGCAGACATTTCCAAATTCTCATGTCTGCAGTCTGTGTGCAGAGAGTGAGAGGGGATGAATAAAAAAAAGGAGGAAGTGAAAGACTGGAGACTGTTTAAAACAGAGGTGTGTGTAGAGTAGCAGGAGTCTGTCTGTCAGTCTGTCTTGCACCGTGGGGGAGGGGATAAGGGATCAATAGGAAATGACAGAGCATGTGGCATATGACTCCAACAACCTGCCCCCTCACTTCGAGGGCCTTGTCAACGGTACACACACCACTTACACACACACACACACACACACTCATAGATACAAACACAGCCTGCAGAATAGTCCTGTCAACATCGTTCGAGGCGAGTCAGACAGAATTAACTGACTCTGTCTTATGATAAAATGTGTTGGGGACCTCACTGAAAGCTAAGAGCCAAGTTTAGTTGTGCATGTGCACATGGAGTGTGGGTGTGGGTGGATGTGTGTGTGCGCTCCATTAGCCAGCTCTCCTCCTGGCCACCATATGCAGAGCTGGGAGCCCAGGCTGGCTCCATCTGTCGGGTTAATGCCCAGCCCAAGCAGCTGGCCCCTACAAGCCTCATTATTCTAGCAGGAACCATGCAGGAACACACAATCACAAACACATACACACATAGTAGACACGTAGACATACTGTATGCAATGAGAGTCAGACACACTTGATGGAGCCAAAACCTATCACACAATGACAAAGTCACCCGAGCTTGGGAAGGTGTTTCTGAAATTCATTTTGGCTGTGTGAGCTGGCACGAGATGAACGTTGCCTACATGAATTCATTATTCTCAATGGTCAGGCAAGCAACAGGGCAGGATACCCATCAAAGCTGGGAGAGGAGAAGAGGGGAGGGGGGAGGAGAGGAGAGGAGAGGAGAGGAGAGGAGAGGAGAGGAGAGGAGAGGAGAGGAGAGGAGAGGAGAGGGCTGTAATGAAAAAGGAAAGATAAAGAACTTGCAAGAAGAGCGGGATA
>JAQMCX010000002.1:17149060-17184560 GCA_029814765.1 Acanthurus leucopareius | reverse complement strand
ACGCTCTTCCGATCTAGGAGAGGAGAGGAGAGGAGAGGAGAGGAGAGGAGAGGAGAGGAGAGTGCTGAAATGAAAAAGGCAAGATAAGGAACTTGCAAAATATGCGGAATAAATTAAAAAAGATCAAAGAAGCAGTGAGCAGAGTGTAATAAATGGAAGACAACAAGTTGACAGGAGGAGAAAAGAGTGAATAGATGTCCAGGTTGTGTACATTTATAGGCGTGTACAAACTGAAAAGGATGCATGCTTGTGCTTGGTGGTTTGGGAGGGGGATTTTCTAGATTATCTCCCTAATAGCTTGAGAGTTTCCACTTGACACTCAACAGAGAGGTGATTGTCCCCCACAGGTCAGCAGAGAGGCATCATATAAATAATTTAAGGGAAAACAGATATTCCTCAAGGCTACATTCTATATCTCTGTTGAGGTTTTGCAGCTGTAGGTGTGTATGGCACAGATTCAGAAAGCTTAGGGAGTGATTTATAAAGGTTGGACGATTTATATTGGATGGCTATGTCATGGATTCTTTATATACCACAAGTAGGCTAATTGCTTTATGAGTGCCGCAGGCAAAAAGCACGAGGTAACAGTTTCATCATATACAATTACACTTAAATATACGCTCAGCACTGATTAAGCTGTTGGATACTCTATTATACTTAAAACTCAGAAGAAAACTTAGCCTTTAGTCATTTTTCCTGGCAAAGACAACAGAGTCAAATTTTTCTCACAGACAACCGTCACTGCTTTCACCTGTCCCTGTTCTGTTGGAGCCATGAAAGTCTGCAGTGGAAACTGCTTTGCTGTAATTCACAATAGGTAAATTTGTCCAAAAATCTTTTTCAACAGACTGTGAAAACACTACCTGCACCTGATTCAAAATACAAAAACGCCAACATCGATTTCTCCCAGGTTTTACAGCACAATTTTTTTCCATGTGTTCACTAACATGCTTACACTATGGCCAGTTATGACAAGTAGAAATAACTTCTGTTAAAATGTTTATTCATTTTTTTTAAAGATATGTGTATTTTAAATGCACTATATGCTTACTTTTAGCAATAATTTTAGTACAAATCCTCAAAACTCTCATGGTCTTGTTTGATTGTGGCTGAAATAGTAGTCAAACTGCTTAAAATCACTTGGCCCAATCTTAACTGACGGGTCACAGTGTAAAGTACAATGCTATGAATGTACACATCTTATTAGCACTAGTTTTACCTGCATACAGGAACTGTACTGTACTGTATTGGTGCCAAAATGTTACAAAAAATACCTTTAATATATCTTGTTAACAGGAGTCAAACTGTTCACCAGGATTTTGCTTGCAGTGACCTCCTCTCAACTAATCTCCCTCATGTGCTCACTGGCCATGATTTCATTACTAAGGTGACAAACCAGAATTTACCACTTTTTTAAACTGGCAGTAAAAGCAGAGATGCTTGGGCTTTTCACTGTCTGCAGTCACCCTCTCTAAATGACGAAGGTAACTCGTGTGAATGCAAAGGTTTTTCAGTTTTAAAACTTAACTGTGAAATTAGTTTTGACACAGGCTTGAAGAATAAATATACCCCATTTTTAATTTTTAAAAATAAAATACTTTGCATATATTATGGTGTTATTACACAGCTTTACAGGCGAGAGTTTGCCATAAACCTGCATCCGTCTTTGAGCTTTTTAAGAAAACACCAGTCAATCAGACTAAAGTATTCTCTGTGGCAGACTGCCATGTTTTAAATGTAGGTCAGCCAGGACAAAGTTCACAACATGCCTTAACAGATATCTGCAGTCGGGGTGGTCCAACTCAGCACCTAAGGATGAATAATTATGAATCAATGAACAGAGGTGAATCAAGATATTATCAACACTGTGTCATTGCCAAGTGAAATATTTATTTTTTAAGGGCTGCATTGTGTTTGATAAAGGTAGAATGTGTCACAACATGATACTGTGGTGCTACAGAGAGGCTCTGCTTTGTCTCATATCAAAGTCATCAAAAATCAGTTCATCATTATTTTTTTAACTCTTTTTAGTGAAATGAAAAATGACCATTCCCATTGAAATCAATTGCAATATCTGTCAAAATAAGAGCAATATAATTTATTATGTATACTTTTCATCCCCATTTGACACATGATTATAAACCAGACTACACCTCCACACCAGCCCACAACCATGACCTTAGAGAGAAAAGAACATTCATCACAGTGCAGAACAAGCCACCTGATTGGCTGATGAATGTATGATGAAAGACTTGGAGAACAAAGCAGACAGCAACTTTGAAAGCCTCACCTTGGACAGGCCTCCTACGTCCAGGTAGAAACAGATGATGAAGACGTTCCAGGCCACCCACAGAGCGGCCCATACTGTATACTGGAGGGCAGAGACACAGACAGATTAGCTCAGTGGAAACCAGATGAACTGAACAGAAAAGGATATGAAAGCTGCTGAAGAAAATGGCAGGTTGGATGAATGAGTTCTGCGTCAAGGTTAAATCAGTGGACACTGCTCTCCCCCTCCACACACACACACACACACATACACATTCTCAAATGCACAGGTATTCACAAACAAAGAGACCCATTCATAACGATGACATTGTATATAAGGCCTCCCTTTTTTTAAAAAAAAAAAAAAAAAGGTGCCGGTAAGTTCAGCAAGTCTGTTTGAGCCCTGAGGGAGCTGCAGGTTTTTAACAGATGAGGCTGAATTCAATTCACGACTTCAACCATTTAGAAAATTGTGCAGTCAGACAGCCTGCCGTTGACAGACGTAGAGTGCTATTCAATGACAGAAAAGGAGAGTCATCACTGTAAAGGTTGTGAAATCTTCTGACTCATGATGAACTGAGTGTTTAAAATGTCAGAGACGTCAGAGGCAGAGCGGAGGGGCAAAAACGGCTCCTTCCTAACAACATACATGTTGAATCATGAAACTCCCCATAGTTTGCTCCTTCCCATTTTCCACTTGACATAAGACAATAGGTCTACTTTCCTCCTCCTTCCTCTCCTCCCTTCAATTCCTGCTTCCTCTGTTTCTTAATCTTATCCTGTTTGGCTCCACTTTATCCTCCTTCATCTCCCCTGTCTCCCTTTATTTACTCTCTTTTCCTCTCTACTCTTTGTCGCTACAAGAAATCTCTTCCTGTCATTAATGTCGCCATCTGCGCTTCCAATACTGCCGCTCGAAATAGGCCTTTAGTGTCTAAAATAAACGCTGCGGTTTAAAATAAAAACTGAGGTGCATGAAAGCACATTTACGGAGCTCCACTGTGGCGCTTTCTAACAAAAAAAGAGTTTGGCTGCACCGTGTTTCAAAGAATGACCTTCTCTGTCCAGAAATTCGGCGTTGAGTATAAATCTTATGAGCTTCTTACCCCCCCACCCCCCACCCCCACCCCCCAACCAGCCCCCACCCACTTTAATTAGCCCTAATTACCATGGGATTAGAGTGATTTAAGGGTGTCGCACAATGCACAAGACAGTGCAGCACACTTTGCAATTAGAGAGGAAAGGCAACAACATGTCTGATCAGATTGCACAGGCGGAGGGAACTAATGCAAAGTGATGTGACGCAGCTTAACGCGGAGTTTCACATGAACCACTAGTCTTCAGCTGTGTGTACTCACCACCACGATGTAGCGCGGCCGGTACTGGATGGTGCCAAAGAGGCCGAGGATGACAATTATGATGTGGAAAAAGTTGGCAAGGATCGGGGCCCACTGGTAACCCAGGAAGTCAAAGACCTGTCTTTCTAAAGCCAACACCTAAAGGGCAAGAAACAAAGAAAAAAAAGAGACATATTAGGTTATCAGGTTGACATGTTCTGGGAGCAAACCACCTCTCTTGCTGTGATGGAGAGCTGTGAGGAACGTGCTGGAGTTGCCAGAACTACACAGAACGTGAAAAAAGTCCCAGAAAAATGGCAGCCTACATACACACAATGGCAACTCAACATGTAGCGCATGTAGTTTATTAAAGACGACATCCTTTCACCTTACAGCCGCTGGCCAACAATCCTACACTGAGCGAGTCCACATGAACAGCTTGAGTGTTTAGCCTCCGACTATGGGAGCGCCCAGAGGTGAAGACTGGAAGTTTTATAGAACAAACAATGACAGATTTATCGATTCAACCCCCTGCTGAGCTAAAGAGGTGCTCACCATTTCCAACCTTCCTGCCAATGGCCTCCAGGAATGAGAAAGGTCTGGGAACTTTATGAGAGGCGAGGGCCTTTCTTAACAATACCACTGCAGTGAGCTTAGACGCTTATTAACATCTGCACGTACGTGTGTGTGTGCGCATGTATGTACAAACAACATGCGTACATGCGCACACACACACACACACAAACATGCATTGGTTTAAGCAAAGTTAAACCCTATGCGATGAAAAGACTAATTCCACAGTTTTTCCCATACAGGCTCACACTTTCCTCCACTGCTTTTACAATGGTCTCAGGCCAAATCTTTTCACATAAAGATTGATTAAATCATTACATGCTTTTTCTTTTTGTTTCTCTCTCTCTCTCTCTCTCTCTCTCTTTCTCTCCCTTCCTTTTACCTGAGCTCTTTGCCTGCAACATTTTCTGCAACAGCAAGAAACAAAACAAAGCAATTTGAACCTTTAGACAGTGAGTCCCCATTTGCATCAACTCAATTAGCATTCCATTTGGGGGAAAATTTGTGTCTGCATGTGTGTGTGCGTGTGTGCGTGTGTGTGCGTTTGTTGGGGGGGGCTGCGAACCATTTAATTAGAATTCCATTGCCAATCCAATTCCATTCCATTCCCAGTGTGTGTGTGTGTGTGTGTGTGTGTGTGTGTGTGTGTCTCAAGCAACGATGTGTTTCCTTGTGTGTCGACATGTCATTTTCAGCCAAGCGCTTGAAGATGGATGAGGGTGAGAGGAACCTCGTCTCTGCCGCAATGATAGAAACGCACCACCGAGCACATTCACGCAAACACACTGACACACACACACAACACACCCGATACACAGCCGTGGACTGCTTTTCTTAATGTAATGGAAATGTTACCAGCAACACGATGAGACATCATGACAGGCAGGGGAGGGAGATCAGTGATAATTAAAAATGAACACTTTTTCACACGGGGGGCGAGGGCAATAACTCCGCAGACAGGGTGTGTGGAGCAACAGAGGGTGGAGTGAATGAACTGTAACCTGTACAAAGCATTATCACACCAAAGTCAGAGAGGAAGAGTGAAAGAATGACTGAAGGTTGGAAAATAATTTGGAAAATATTATAAAAGAGAAGGCAAAAAAAAAAAACACAAGTTCGAGGGATGAGAGAAAATGCAGAGAATCACAAATGACATATTCTTAAGCAGAACGACTGAGCGCCTTCCCTCTTAATAACCTCTGTCTATCCCCTGGATTAAAGGGCCGAAGGAAAATGAATAAAGTCAAAAAAGTCGAACATCTCCTGGTTGGCTCTCGGTCGGGGTTAGGGAGCTCAATGAAACCCCGCGCAGGAGGACGTCAGCCATGATAAGGTGCAGCTAGATTGCAGTTAAATTGGCTTTGGAGCTTGCAGGACTGACCCTTTTTAAAATGACAACATTCTTGGGGGGTTTTTTTTCATCAGTTATGGCTTTTCAGATTTATGTCTGGATAAACAGAGATAATTCCATGACATTTTTGAAGACATAAAACGTGAAGAGTAATGCTAAGCAGAATCAATGCTCATGTCCTTACCCAATCAGATTCAAGGGAGGACAATTACAGTAAAAGGCAAATTTTACTCCTGATCAATGATTTTAATTAGCATATCTTGTGCTGATTAGAGGTGGGCATAAGGTTGGAAATCATTTGGGACTCCAACAAATAAAGCAGCCAAAGGCCTAAAGCTGCAATACTTCAATAAAGTTTTTTCATCCACATTCACATGAGCAAAAAAAAACAACAAAAACTAACCGTTCCTTTCAGAATTCAACCCCAAAAACTCATTTCTGTTCATCAAATTGCATACTTAGCTTATTCTCTACTGTTTTTCATAAAATAAATCCTTTCATATCTTATTCTATGTAGTCCTAGATCTAATTTTACACTTTCTGTCCATGTTGCATCTGTGGCTCTACATAGTAGTGATGATTCCACCAACCCCTCCCCTGCTCACCTGTAGCTTTGACTGGGCACATTAACCAACCAACTGACTTTCTTTCTTAGTCAACAACCTGAAGCCATAAAAAAGGTCCTGTCAGCATTTGACATGAATCATACAACTTGGCAGGCTGATGTAAGCTAACATTATCTTACATTATGCAGAGCTGTTAGGACTTAGTCAGCAAATAAAACACAAAGGAGACAATAAAAAGAATTAGCGGTTGACAGACACATTGGCTCATACTCTCTGTGTTTTAGGGATAAATGGATGAAAACAACATTATGCTTCATAAGTTTTCTGGCAAAGAAAAGTGCTTAAGATAAAGTCTATCACTCTGACTGTTTATTTTGCTCATTATTTGTCTTGTAGTTGATGAAAAACACCGAATAGACGTTTACAAATTTTAACTGAAACTCTTAGGCAGGAAAGTGCAGTTTCTTGTATCCATATGAGACAATGACAAACTGTGTGTCTGCAGATGTTCAGGTTTATAGTTGCAGACACCTTCATTGTGTTACATTCACTAAATACATTGTTTCCCTTATGCCATGCAATCACTGTCTAATATTTCACATATAGATTTTTTTACACAAAATGAGGTAAATATGAGAAAAGTATGGTAAAGAGGCATCATGCTGATGATTGAACTACACACTACACTGCACTTACAGAGGCAGCTTTGTAAAAAGTCAACCACACCTATATGGTGAGCTAAATAAATAACCTGTTATTGTATGTTTGAACTCTGAACTCTGTTTGTCAGGTCTAGGTTTGCTGAATTGTGGCATCCTCCACACAACATCAGATAGAAGACGGGGTGCTGCTTATGTTCTCACATTGAGAACAGTGCAGCGGAGCTCTCAGAGTGTCCTCTTATTATCCTGAAAAAAATCCAAAGCTTGCAAAATCTGTGAAAAAGCTTTTATTCTAGTTGGTGGATGAATGCAAACAGCCTTGGGTTCTTATCTGAATGTACTTAGTACTAAAAGAATGAAGACATTGTAATTTGTGTGGAAGCGCGAGTACATTCTGTCTTCACTTAATCAGCAAAATAAAATATGACTAATGCATTAAGGTTAACTGTAAAATATCTTTGTAAAATATGTTTGTGATATTAAAAAAAAAAACACTAATTAAGAGTTGTTAAGACAAGTTTAAAACTGTTGCTCTATTATTATTCTGTTTCGCTCTTTTTATCCGGCAGTACACTCTGCTCACTTTCATTAGACGTCCGCAGAAATGCAAACCGTGTCCTCTGTCTGCACACATGCATTCCTGCACGGACGGCTGCCTCAGTACAGAGCAAAAGTCATGCTAATGAGCATAACCCTTCATCTGTCCGACACATACTTTAGATTCCTTCATGTATTCATTACACATGCCAATGGACTCATTCCCCGATATATTTTCACCACTCGACAAATTTAAAAAGTGTATAGGAATGAGGTACATATGCGTGTGTGTGTGTGTGTGTGTGTGTGCATAATCTCTCCACTCCAGTGCTGTAGCATGCCTATCACGTTCGCTGCTAACTCAATAATCCTCCAAGATGACAACAATCAATCAAGAATAGAAGGGTCTGCTCTGCCCACTCTGACACACATGCAGGCACACAAACACACAAACACACACACACACTCAGTCATGCAGACCCATATGGCACAATTAGCCCACAGTTCATAGGAAGCAGGTTACTGGAGAGTGGGGTTGAATTTGATCAAAAGATACGAACGCTCTTCCAGGAATAGTGAGCCGGCTACATAACGGCTCGTAAAAGCCTTCCACTGACCTCCGGCAGGCACAAATGACTCCCTCTAGGATGACGGCATCTCTTTGTGTGTATTTTGGTTTTGGGTGTGTATATGTAGAGATTGAGAAGCATGTTGCCCACACATACCACTCCTCCCACCATAAATACTCCACAATTAGGGGGTGGGTATGACAGCAGGATGCAACAAGCCCCTTTCTCACCTCAACTACTGCCCATCCTCCGTCCACTCCATCTTTTCCCTCAATTTTCACTTGACTTATTATTTTGTCGCTCTAAGAAGCCATTAGTTACTCTCTCCTTCTTCATACCAGGTTTATTAACGAGTATCGTAGACCTCAATCCTGGTTGCTTGATGTTAGCTTGTCGATATTCTCTAAGTTTCAAGCGCTGCCAACAAACAGAGCAACAAAGAAAACACAAGAAGCATCTTTATAATGCCTTCTTTCCTCAGCACCTAAATTAAGAATATCAAAGTCCAAAAAGTTTTTAATCATCACCACTTTCTTTGACGAGAGCCAGGATCAGAGTGAACGTGTCTGAGAGGGAAAAAGCATTTGATCCGCATCATTTGAAAGCTAATTAGGATGTGCGTGTGAGCTCGAGATTAAGCAGCTGAAACGCATGAAAAACAAGTTTGCTTTGCCAATGTGACCCAATGGGATTTCAAACAGAATATCACAACGTGTGACATGTCGGCTTGACAGTTGTTTATGATTAGTAACTCAACTTTGTTGTCACAAGAAGGTGACAGGCAGGAGTGGGACACATTTCCAATGAGGTGTTGGGTGTGAAATAGAGAGAGGACCTGACGATGCCCCCGCCTCAGGAAGAGAGGACATAGGTGACTGGTGACCCTCTCATTTTCCTCTTAGCCTTGGGACGCTATAAATCAAAGGAGTGTTTCTCTTTCTCTGTGTGAGTGTCCTCTGTGAAATGTCCTCTGATGACATGTTACTGAATGTGTCATCAGCATCTGTGGCTGTGTAAAGCAGGTCTGTGTGTGTGTTTGTGTGTGTGTGTGTTTGCACGCGCATCTGTGTGCGCGAGGGGGGAGTCCATTCTGTGTAACTTTAGGCTACATGAGTCACTCTCGTCTATGTTCAAGCAAATAAGTCTGACTCACCCAGTAAGGCAGAAGGGCGACAGTGAGGAGTGTCAGGAGAAGTGAACGGTGAATTACAGAGAATTCCTGCCGTCACATTATCTCCTGTTTTGTTTTGTCTGTTTTTTTTTTATTATTATCTCAGTGGGTTCACTAATGGGCTGTTTTTAGTTACACATACGAATACGCATTAGCGAATGAGACCTCGTCTGATAACGCAATAAAATTCAGAGAGGGAGTTTATATGCAATATCCAAATTAGCAGTTCTGTTTTATACTTTCATTGCCCTCCAAATGGCAGACAGACAGACAGCCCAGACAAAACACGCCACATTATAAACACACAACCAGCCTCTGATTCATGGCTTGCCTCTTTTAGTGTCTTCCTCCTTATATAGTTTTGATTCAGACCAGCTGTTTTGACTCCCCTTAAGATTATGGGAATAATCTAGTTAGATCTCCAGTTGTATGAGTGTGTGGCTGTTGAGATCCCCCCCCCCCCCCAGGGGGAACACAGCACAAGTCTGACGGGTTGAGAGATGGTTAACAGGATAAAAACATTATCTCACTAAATCTGGTTCATTTTTTTTAAGGCTTTCTTTTTTTATTTACATTTTTCTTGTGAATTATTTGTTAAATATACTTCTTCTTGGCACTAAACAGAATTAAGATAAAGCATGCAGAGAAGAGGCAGGTGACCTGGTGAAAATCTGTAGAAATATTAGAGTCCTTAAAAGGTTCACTAAGTTCTAAGGAACTGAGGCTTGACCTGGGTTTTAAGTCAGATGAGTCTCAGTTATATTTGGTCTTCATAAGTTAGGCTGGGATTTACTGTCATTGCCCTCCAGTCTCTGTGTCTGTATGTCTAATACCCAAGTGGACCAGAATACTCAATATCAGCATGTGGTACGTCATGAACACTGCATGAGCAAGTATTTCAGGAAGCTTGTAGCCAATGTAAACGATTTATGCTTTTTACTTTGATTCACAGATATTGAGTTGGTCATACAGTTACTAAGCTCTGTATATCTATCAACCGATTGGCTCCAGGCCGTTTCATTGTCAGTAGAAGAGTCGAAAACACATATAAGAAATCAATCAGAAAGCTGACGTAGATGGCTGAGTCATCGTTTCTAAAAGTATCCTTTTATCTCAGTCCAGACTACAACAACTCAACCATGGACTTTCCAAACTAAACGGGTCAGTAGTGCTCCAAGTGTCTCACCAGTATTTCATACAGCATGGTGCCACCAAAGTGAGCAGTGAGTGAGCTTTGGTGTTGGATTTAACAATAAGAAAAGCCATCTGAGGGCTACACACACTCATAGAACCAGTGTTACTCTACTGACTTTACTATCCTGTGAGAAATCAAAACAGCTGCTCTATTCCAAATCTAAATAAAGACAAAGTCAGACTCAGGGACGAGCCATGAATCAGACGCTTGCAGGCATTTTTTTTTTTTTTTTTTTTTTTTTTAATGTGCCATGCTTCGCCCTGGCTTGTCTTTACTCTGCGACTCCCAGCAGGCAGTAAAGTACTTCTCAAAAACTTTCTCCAATCCAATTTTTCACCTCTCGCCCGGGTAAAGTCATTATACTCTGGTGCCTGCCTGGTCCTTGTGTAACTAATGGTGCCAATCTCACTATGTGTGATGGCGCGCTCATGTGTGTGTGTGTGTGTGTGTGGCTTTCATTGGGTACATAGAGAGTTGGATAGATAGATAGCCCTTGGTGGTGGCTGGTCTAGCAGAGCTGAGACAGGGATTAAGAGGTAGGGTGCCTGCATAAGCCACTTTCTTCTTCTCTGTTTGAAATATGGTCTGCACACCAAAACACAGTGGATAGTCCCTTTGTACTTTACTAGTAAGTACCACTTGTTTTAGGAAGTGGTCTGAGCAGACCACGGTGTGTGAAGTGCACGCTGTAGCCTACTTGCTTTCCCCCACTGAAAGGCTATGAATGAAAAAGCTCTTTATGTAAGATGAAATATGTTAAACTTCCAGTGCTCTTAGTGCTAATAACATGCTAATCTCTCAGTGCTATTGGGAACACACAACACACAAATCCGTTCCACTTAAAGAAACATGATAGAAAGCCTGCGCTTTGAACCGAGTCTCCCTCTGGATGCTGAGAAACTGTTTTAAACTTCTGTGGTCTGTTGTGTTTTAATGTTCTCTCTGTTTCTGTGAGTCACCATAAGATGAAGCTATTAACATCTTCAGGTCAGGAATCCACAACTGTTTCTCAGCTCAGTTAAATACAATTTATTTTAGTTCACTTGAGTTTGATCTGATACCTTGAGTGGAGCTGTCTCATCTCGGTTTTCAGTCCAAGTCCAGACCAATTGAAAGTTTTTGCCCTGTCTGGTCTGTCGACTGGCCTTGTTAGTGGTTAAAGTTCTCCTTCTCTAAAACACTCTGATCTTCTCTCTAACGATCCATCTGCTACCCAGTTTCCTAATAAGAGGGAAGCTACAGCCAACGAATCAATACTTAAAATATTACTTTCTCTATATATCCTACTATGGACTTTGGGACATGAAATGCTTATTAATAAATCAAAGTGAAGAGAGACGTCATTGTTGCCTCAGTGATCTCCGCCGCTGTGTGCTTCTCAAACTTGGTTTTGCAATTAGCACCTCAACGAAAAATAATACATTTGCACCTATGTCTGTCTATATCACATTTTTATGCACCGTGTGACGTTTACATCTTTGTAATCCGGAAGAAAAGAGGTGCAATAAACAACAATTAACGATGGCTTGATTTTATTTAGCTGCTCCAGTTTCAGAGCTCTTGCAGAGTGCATGCTGGCTCGTTGTAACAACATACTGGGAAACATGAATAAAATAAAGCCATCTGATTTTTTTGTTTTTGCACCTGTACTACACTGACTACCAGAGGTGGGATTAAGTTATTGTTTTGCAAATCACGGGTAGGTTTCAAGTCTTGGCACTCAAGATCCAATTGAAGACAGCTAAGTCCAGCGTCAAGACTAACAAGCCCTTAAAAGGTCATGATGTGCTGATGTAATTTTGTGCCAACTAAAATATTTTCAATAAAAAATTAGATTTAAATTGCTTTCTTGTTAGAATTAACATTAGTTTATTCACAAGATATCAGGAAATTGATTGATTTAGGGAATATTTGACAAAGTGACATATTTTTTTAGCTTTAGGCTTGAGAGCGTCAAGAGTTTTCAAGTTTAAAGCCTCAAGTCCAACTGAAGTCACAAGTCTTTAGCGTTAAAGTCAATTTGAAGTGCAAGTCTCTTATTTTTTCAAGCCCAAAGCCATCAATTTGTTACCCAACTAGGACTCAAGTCTTAAACGTGACACATACAATGACAGGTCAAGATGTCCGCCAGTAAAAAGGCGTACAAAGTACCAAAACATCTGTTAAGAGATGAACAGAAAAGGAGGGAAGTAAATTATAAGCTCAGTAAAAATTTATACATCACAGCATCTCACCACAGTGTTTTAAAATTATGAACCATAAATTTTATTCAAAAAATTAGAGAATAGACAAAATTTGAATGATCCTATTGACACAGTTACATTTTTACATGTGTTCATATTAGGTAAATATGACTCCCACTGCCAATATGTGAGAAAGACCTGCCCTTGGAAGACTCTGCTGTGTCAACAGTGTTGAGAGAACAATGACTCCATGTGTGCAAACTAGTTCCAGTAAAAATCCCAACAAAGGGAACACTGCGTCTTGTTTGAATGTCGGTGTGTGTAGCTAATCTTCAGTTAGAGGAAACATAATGTTTTCAACACCTGACCTGTCCGACGTTTGCTCAACCACTTTCATTCATGCTATCTCAACAACAGCAGCCAGCACGAAACTGACTAGACAACATTTTATGGATTTTAGCACAAAAATCAACATGCTGACATGATGATGAGGCAAGGTTCGCTGAGATATGACCCAAATTCATACACAGTGACAGCGAACATCCTTCCTCACATGGCTGGTATCTCTTGTAAAACGCTTATCTCACTCAGTCTCGCTTCCTCCCTTTATCTCTTTTCCTCCATGTTGCTGTCAGCCAACATTTCTTTTAAGTTTATCTGCAAAGGTGGCAGCAATGTTTGGAATATTAGAGGCTAATTTTGACTTTGCTGCATCAACATGAAGAGGAATGCAGCTGCACCGGTTGTCATGATTTCTGCCTCAACCCAAGGGATTAATGTCACTTGTGAGGTTTTGTCTCCGTTTCTTGTGGCTCCAAATTTGTTGTTTGTTGCGTGGGTGTCGCACTGAAAATGAGAGATGAGACAGCAGACTGCACCACGCGTAGATTCTTTGATTTCTCTGAGGAGCTGACAGAAGAAAAGCAGGACAAGAATACAGCGCCGCATAAAAACCCAAACACACCGACAATGGATAGGATGGAGGGGAAAGTGACGAAATGAGAGCAGCTTAAACCAGCCAATCCTCTCTCCCTTTCAACATCCCCATGTCCCAGATCTAACAAAAACTGTTTAGGTTTCGCCCCAATTAACAAGTAGGCAATTTAGCTGCGACAGAGAAAATTCTCATCAAGTACACGCAGTCAAGAACGGCAAACAGCTGTCAGCAGTTTGTACCCTCTAGCTCCACTTTTCATAATTGAGTCAGTAATGTTGCTCTTTTCATCATAATACCATCAGTGTTAATCTCTCATCCACCAGTAGAGGAAGCTACGCTGTGCGCGTCCCCGCCATCCCAACGTTTGATCACACAACACAATTAGGAGCAAAAAAAAGGGGAAAAAAAAAAAACCCAGACGTGAAGTCATCAGCTGCTTGTAAAACAAGTGCTGAATGCCCAAAACAGTAGGAGGATTTGAGTGAGATGAATATGTTTTGCAGTCATTCAAGTGAATGTGATCTGTCAAGATAGTCATCCCAGCTGTGGCGCTCCCAAAGCAATTTATTCCATGCCACACTATAACAAATGACACCACTGGAACCACTGGAATGGAAAGAGAGAAATGGGCTTGCAAATAGTTCTACTTTTATCTCCATTATAGCTTAATATTGCAGTGTCAGTGATGTGGAGCACACACACAGGCACACTCTCACAAGCCTCTGCATGGATGGGCACATGCGCACACACTCAGGTTCGCCAGCCCAAGGTTTTCCGCTATGACCACATAATTAATGGTCTGTTAAATTGAAGACATTAAAATGGTGAACAGTTGTAAAAGGGTCCACCAGGGACGAAGAGGAGATGGGCTTTTTTTTTTTCTTTCAGAGAACACACATATTATTGTAAACCAACATCCACACAGCGAGGGCGGTGACTCCAAACTCTGGGGAAGGTCAGGAAACGAGAGGAAGGTTAGCACCTCTCCTCGATTAGCATAAAATGTGACAGGCTTAATTTCTGTTTAACAAGCAAACCTCCTCAGACAAAAGTATAAAATAAGCACATTTCAGAAAAATTTAGTCCCAAACAAACCACTAAACTGTTTCTAAATGGTTGCTATGTCGCATTTTGGGCGGGTCTTTCTTTTGTGGTGAGGTTAAAGGCTGTATATGTGAGCAGAGCTATCTTTAGAGTGACAGTTGTCCTGAAAGCGGGATGTGTACTGAGCCCTGCCTTTTAAGCACCACATCCCACCACCCCCCCAGCCCCCAAGGTCCTCCACCAGCACTGGTCTCTCTCCTCAGCATGCTAACTCAGATTTGCATCATACATTCCCATGTCTCCTTTTGACAGGTTGGTTTTCATTTCCTGCAGACTCTTCTGCGTCTTATTGTACACATAAAGGTTTCTGTGGGAACGGGCACAGGAGGGAGGAAAGGAAATAGAAAAACAAAAAGGAAAAGAGAGGAAAAAAGGAATGCCAAACAGAGATCTCAAGTCTCTCAGGTCATGCACATAATTGGCCCACAGTGAGAGGTCGAACCACCACCCATCCCCCCGTTTCTCTCTCTCTCTTTTTCTCTCCACCTTTCTCTATCTGCATCTCCATTGAGTCTCAAGTGGCTTTGGCACTGGTGATAAATCAGATGGTGATCAATAATTCAAACATATTCACTGCAAGGAGGGGGGGTGGGAGGGGGTTAAAAAAAAAAGGAAGAGGGAGAAAACACAAAGCCCCGGTGTGTTTTTAACAAAGGATACACGTTAAGGGCGGAGCATGAGTTCTCATTATACATTCAAGCAGCGCTTCTCATCCTTGAGTACCCAGGTTGCATTAGGCTCTCAGGTGAGATGATGACACACTGGAAGGAGCTCCAAAAAAAGTCTGGGGAGTGTGAGTGTGAATTTTTTATGCAGTAACCTTGCCTGGTGACCTACAACAAACACAAACACATACTCTCGTACACTGTAGGCTGTTGTTTAATCAACTTTTTCCTTTTTTTTTTTTCCGGCAAGGCTGGTGCTTGCAGCAAAGATCAGGCGGGACCTGTCAGGGTCTGCTCTGCTGTGGATGAGGGTTGTTCAGGCAGAGCAATCAGCGCGGCCTGGGTCAAGACCACAATCAGCAATAAACACCAGGGGTCCATTTGACTGCACAAACACAGCCATAACACATACACACACAGGCGAACACACCAACTGTAAGTAATCATGGTGACCTACGTGGTCTTTAGAAAAGGATCAGGGCTCACTGACAACACTCAGTCAGAGGACATTAACACCTTCATTTCTGAAAACAGTCTGTTAGAGTCCTTTACAGAACTGTCAAATTAACACATATTTTATTTTAGATTGGCTGATTTTATAGATTGACAAATGATTTAAGTCTTTAAAAAAGCAGAGAGGGCTTTTTGAAAGCGGTTCTCCCTTTCCTTACCCGCAGCTAGTAATCAGTGGTCATGTAATTTTAATTACCTGCATCCCAAGTTGAAATGATCGATCTAACTGGGTTTTAATGACTCGCAATGGAATTTCTATCAACGGGCTCGCTCAAGATGCTTGTTCAGTGTAGCCAGCAGGATTCAGCAGCCTGGCCCACACAACTGTGCAAACTACAGTGATGGTGCCTCTGGGACCTGGAGTAATATATGTGGCCTTCTGTCTAAGACAAGCAGTATGTGAGCTTATATCACTTCAGTATATATATCAATCCTTTTTTTTCCTTTACATCCATATTATTTATTTAGAGCCATCTGCTACAGTAAATTTAGACTTTTGTCGTGCTGGTACTGTTTGTACCACTTAATTCTACAAAATAAGAATTAGTGGTGTCACATTGCTTGAATGTGGAGATGGATAAATTACAGATCTGTAAAAACCTGTGCAAATTAAAAGTTTAGAGTCTGTAAGCATAACAAAATGTGTGAAGTCTACTTTGTAATTCAGCAGAGGGCAACTTAAACGCAGCTTTAACCTTCTGTGTGACTTACTGCAGAGCCCTGTTTGGAATATGCTTCTTAAATCTGTCACAACAGACATTATCAACCACAGTTTATTGTATTTTCCAGCTTTTGAAGCTAGTTATCCTGTTAAAACTTGGCTTTATAGTGTTGATCAATGCTTAATGAGTTACAGTTAACTAACTATGAGTAGCCTTAGGCTTAGTGGAGAAGATTACAAACCACACTGCTGGTCCATGTCTGATAAATACAGTCATCGTTGTGTAAAACCTGCATGTTAATAGTAATAACCCTAAGCACATACGGGTGCATATGTTGGAAAACATAGGAGCTAACAAGTGTATATTGCTGTTGGCATCTGTTTGCATTGGGCTTTTATTCAGTGCAAGTCCATCTCTGAACAGCAACCTGCATCATACACAAACAGACAGCATGCGTCTGTATGGGTAATTCAGATAGGGATGATATTCTGATACCATCTGTGCAAAGCAAAACAGAAAAAAAAAATGTGTCTGAGCTCACAATGATATGAATCACAGTCCAGAGAGGCTTTATGATAACTTAATAGCAGACCCAGAGAGGCAAGGATGAAGGGAAAAACACAGAGAGATAAAAGAGCTGTGACCGTCCACTCTATTCCCGCTGGCCTATCTCCTCCATCAACCTGGCAGAGCAAAGGAAATACAGTTCATTACCATTGATCACACCAGACTCCACACTCACACAGACACTAAAGAAGTTATACACATACGTGCACTCAAAGAAAAAACCTATCAACCTAAAGAGATACCCAAAACAGATGTTTGCAGCATCTGTATCTGATATAATTCAAGCATTCCTGCTCTTGCCGAGAACAGCTTTCATATATCACTAGTTACCAGGTTCCGATATATCACCTCTCTTGTAAAAAAAAAGGTAAAGACAGAAGTAGATTATACAGTAGCGGTAACTCTCACACCCAGGTCTGCTGTCCTGCTAGCATACAATGTTTTATCGCCGTGCAATTCACCCCAGCTGCTGTAATCATTCTTAATTACAGCTGTGCCATGCATTAAAATCAAAACTGTAGGCCAAGACCTTGTGAGTGTGAGCTCACGACTGTGTGTGTGTGTGTGTGTGTATGTGTGTCTGTCAGTGCACATGACCGTGTAGATTTGTGAGGTGGAAGACAGACATCCAGCATCTCTAAGCTTATGAATATTTAACAGGGAATTTGAATGTTAGTGCTCCATAAAGCAAATAAGTTAGCAGAGGAAGCAGAGGAAAAAACAGCCTAAATCCTTTGTAATGTGTGTGAGATGACGTGAAGCCTGCCAAGGGATAATGTCATGCCTTTAGAGATAACGCTCTTCAGGAGAAGGCGCTTTGCTTTTCTGCTAAAACTTTCTTGGAAGCACTTTGGTTGAACTCGCTCTCCTTCTCTGAAGCCTTCACTACAAAGCTGGTATATTCTCTCGCTATGTCATCAAAAGTGTAGAAGAAAAAGTGGGCAGTGTGATGCAAGATATTACACACACACAAAGACTCACACGGTGCTTGTGGGTAGTCTTGCCGTGTTTTTGAGGGTGTAGATGAGGTAAAATTTGCAGATTTCGGTGGCCTCTGTGGATCACTTCACTGAGAGAACTTTTCCTACTCAGGCACAAATGACGCCTTTCACAACACGGACACTTTTTTTTTTATTCCTCTTTGCTTTTGATAAAATTGAAAGCCCTTTCCACCTTTTTTCCGTTATTTTTCTTATCTTGTCAGACGCCCACCAAGCTGCACTTCCTGTCGTCACACAAAGGCTGTAATCTTTACCCAACACTGGACCTACTAACCTATAACTCACAGTTCAGAATGTGCAGCTGCGTCTGTGGGTGTGTCCGAGTGTGAAGAGGGCTGCATGAAATAGTGTCTGCGCCTCGGTCAGGTTGCATCTGTCATTCCTCCAGCACAGTTATGGCCAGGCATTTTCAGGGTCAATGTTCAGATCCTAGCTCATTACCCTTGCTCAGTGTGATTATGTGTGCGTGTCTGCCCGTCTGCCCTTTCCCAGAAAAAAAACCCCACCATGACCAACGGAGAGGCCTCCTTCATCAATCAGCCGCCGTCCACGGAGCCGCATTTACCATCAACTCCATTCAGAGCAACGTCCCTCCTCATGGCCGGTCGCTGACATTCACAATATGTCTGGACCAGGTCTCATATCTGACCAATCAAAAAGCTTCCACAGCAGGTCAGCTTTAGGTCAACAGCTCAAACAACCAACCCGTTGAGACAAAAAACGAGCTCGTCTGTGTCTCAGAGTACAAACAAATCATTAGACAGACAGGGCTTCCTGCCAAGGCTTCGCCATTCTCTGGGGCTGATCGGGGTTCTGCCAACGATCCGGCCCCACTGTCTGGAATAGTTAGGATGCAGGGGGGAAGAGGGAACAGAGGCGTTTCAATCGATACAGGCTCATTATCTGTTGCCTTCTGTCCCAGAGAGATGAGTCCCACCGCTCGGCCTGTTGATGAGGAAAGCGCACCACAATTCAATTAGGGGATGGACAAGATGCCAAAAGAGGTTTGATCAAAGCACTCTGCCTGGCTAATTAGCGCACGCAGCGGTTCACAAGGGCTATTTTTACATCTGAGGAGCAGAGTATGTTGTTTTGTTAATGGTAGTTTTACCCTGTAATGGACTGGGAATAACCTGGCTCATTTTCAATGCATAGGTTTCAGCCAGGGGAGAGTCGGGGGGCCCCATGTGCTCCTCAGCACACATGCGCAAATGTATATTCATGCAAACACGCATACACACGTATACACACATACACACACACACACACCTACAATCTGATGACCTTTTGGAAGGGTCATGCAGGGTTTAATGCAACCCCTCTTTGCAGGTTAAACTCATCAGAAATGTGCAGGTGTGACTGTGTGTGAGTGTGTGTTTCTACAGACAGGAAGTGTCAGGTCGTCCAGAAATAGTGCCAGGGGAAAATAAAGCTGTTTCCAAGAGTCTTCAGGGACTTTTTAGGCAGCTCGCTGACAGCTTTATAAACCTCTTAACAAATGGACGACCTCCTTCTCTCTAATGAGGCAAAGAGGTCCGAAGTCTGGGAAGGAAAAGCAGGTGTGTTCCTCAAGGTGGGTTCATAGCGCTCTGTGTTTGTGTTTGTGTTTGTTTGTGTGTGTATGTGTGTGAATGTTTGTGAGGGTCATCAGAGAGCAAGACATGATAATGCAGAGAGAGCAAATACTGAGGCCATTGTGGCTTAAACACACAGACACAAGCAGACACTCTAATGTCCCAAGATTCATTTTCCTCACTATCTTGTGAATTTTCAGGGCTGAAACCTGACAAATACACAAGTTTAACCCACAAAAACACACCAGCCCTCAATTAATTTTGAAGATGAAGTGGCAAAAAGGGCAGCAGAAAGGTAGGAAGTCACTCAAATAACAGCAAGTAAGAACTGCAAAAAGAACATCTCAATCTTTTCCCTCTGAAAACACAAGAAAACTAGAATCTTATTGTTTTAAATGTATTGACTTGTGCCTCTTAGTAAGAACTCTGAAGACTAATACAGCATTATTAAATAGGATTAGCAGGTGTTATTAGTAGCATTGAACTTGGGTTTGGTTGATACCAACTGCTGTTTCCCATCATGTGTTTCACTTTTTTTTCATTGTGCCATTTTTCTTTGTTCCTTGACTCCCCCATGCAGGGTAGATACAACATATCAGAATTTTACCATGTGACTCTTTGAAAAGGACAAGATTTTGTTGCTTCCTTAGATGTTATGAGCAACATTTACTAGAGGGTTTATCGTGTGAGCAAGCTCGGTTTTAATACCGCCATAAATAAGCTTGTCACACCCTGTCGAGTAAACTCCACTCAGGGAAAGTGGCAAGCAGGCCTGTGGGTCAATGGGAAGTGTCATCTGAGACTGTACAGCTACCATCAGTAAAATGTCAAGATCTCTGATAAGAACCTGAAACGCTCCAATGAGCTGTGAGTCTCTGCACACACTGTGTTTTTAGGGACAAACCTTTCCAAAAATGATTTGAGCTCTTGATGAACAAATTTCCTTAAATCTTAAGATCAGAGAGGACATGTGTGTCTCAGCAGACGACTTAGATGTCCAACATCACAAGGCAGCAGCAACAAAAAACTCAGATCTAAAATACAGACATGGGCTTAAAAAATACAATGATTCTTCAAACATAACTGTGTATGATGAATATATATATATATATATATATGTGTGTCACCAATACAATATGTAATAGAGCAAATCCAAAGTTTGATAAATCCAATGAAGCACTTTCATTATGCATCACACAGCATATATTTATATCAATACTGTCTGTCATCGTGCCTCTGCTTAAATTTACAAGTGCTGAGAGGTGCTGATTTCCTAACAGCAACAAAAGCACCATATGTTTTCTGTTTAATCCTCACAGATCAGGTCAAATAAACACATGAATGGTGTTTATAACTTATTTACAATGGGCACAAAACACAAAATCAATCCTGGGTCGTGATTATTCAAACAGGATGATTTCAAGTATTAACGCCAATGAGGAAAGTAAAAGGGGAAAAAAAAGAATAAAGAAACAAAAAACATCATGAAGAGTTTTTGAAAGAGTTTTTGAAACTTTAGTATGTCTCCATGTATCCATAACACATCATGTTACCAGCTTTCAACATGTGATACTCAGCCTTCAACAGGACATGGACTACTGTCCGGTTAATATGTCCAATGAATTATAGTTTAGTCGTTCAAAAACACATCAGTTTGATAACACAGATAAAACTTGTCAAGAAAAAAAGAAAAGAAAGAAAAACTAAAGGAGAAGTAAACGGGATCAACTCACCAACTGTAAAGTGCAAATAAAGATGAGCGTGCATCGTCCGCTGCAGCAGCCCATTGTGTCAGCGGTGCTAAACGTGACTCTGTGCCGGTAGAAAGGACTTGGAAACGGGTCGGGGGAGCTTTCGACGTGCCGACCAGACTCAGTCCTGATCCGAGCAGCGGCGTCCCATTCTCCTCTTGCGCTCCGGTGTCTCCGTTGTGAGCCCAATACACGCGGTGGAGGCGCTCTGTCTGCTCCGGGTCTCTTTCTTTGCCTCCGCTCCAGCCGGCGGGTCGCACTTGAGGTGAATGACTGGGTGGGTGGCTGCGAGCCGGTGTGAAAAAGGAGGAAGAGGAGGGGTGAGAGGTGGCGGTGGGGTTGGCGGTGGGGTTGTCAACAGAGGGGAGACTGGGATGTGGCTGACTGGAGGCGTGAACTGGTTTCTGTCAGTGTCTGTGGTGTGGCAGTTCAGAAAGTGCGCGCGTGTTGATCCAAAACATTTTAACAGAGGCGGTCAATTTATTGTCATGGTGACCAAATATGAGCCAATTAAAAAAAGGCTTACACCAATAAGAATAATACATAAAGTATAAAGTCTAATATCGGGCACGTGCAGGTTAACGTTAGATTCATTCCGCTAATAACTGGTGTCAGGGTCTCATTTTGATATTTGTGAGCGTGTGTTGAGGAGAGACGCCGAATAAGACCAGACTCTTATTAACGCCGCCGCTGCTGCTGCTGCTGACGATGATGATGGAGAGCAGACGCCATCTTGTGTCTAAATGATGAATCACACGCTGACGATTTTGAAAAGAGCACTGCACCGCACGTTGTATTACAGTCATTTTTTGGAAGGAAAGCCACATTTCTTCTCAATTAAATCTATGTGATGTTCCAAAATTGGTTAATTTTATTAAAAAAATATACAGTTTGAGGAATTTTACAGCATTTATAATAATAATTAAAGAAGTTATAATTTACCCTAAAAAAACTTTTTCATATCTGTGGTCTTTTCCGGTTAGTATCATTTTATATTTCATGTGTTTTTAAACATGTATGCATATTATGTTCACTCTTTTATTTACATAAACTTAACAGTCTCTCAGTTCTTGGTTAAGTTTAGTATCTGACACCCCCCCCCAATTCTCCACGCCCTGCCTCCTTTTCTCCACGTAGATCCTTTCCTTGGGTCTCCATTTGATTTATAATGGAAAAGATCTTAAAAGCAACTCTCTCAGTCACCCTCCTCCCTCCTCCTCCTCTCTCCTCTCTCCTCGTGGAGGCAGGTCCCACCTCTCTCTCCTTCACCACCAGCTTGATGAATCTTTTACGCGTCTGCGGGCTGAGTGAGGGAACACTTCACATCTCATTTCATCACACACTCCTACGATCTGCTCCTTTCAAGCACCGCTCCTCTCCTCCTCTCTCCTCTCTCCTCCGCCGCTCCACGCCGCCCTGCCCACCTGCCTTCAACCGGGCCCAGGAGGCGCTCCCCCCCCCCCCATCGCCAAAAATAACCTCAGGGTATTTAAGGAAGCCGGCGTACAGGCACGAATTAGGGTTTTAAAAAAATAAATAAATAGGAAAACAGCTTTTAATTCATTATGACTCAAAAACGTAAGCATTTCGATTAATCTGAAGCCTCTTGAGCCTCAAGTTGTAAATATCCACCACCTGCATCTGTTCCTTCGATCTGTTGATGATGGCCAGCAGATCGAAAGGTTGATGGTTGGTCGCTGCTCCAGTAATTTTATTCCAGTCACATTACCTCATGTCAGATAAGCATTCTTAGGCAAATACCTCATTGTGTTATGTAACTGTGCGCAGTCAGCTGCTGCATCCTGCGTTGTACTTTATCCATATTTTATGTCCTATAACCACAAT
The DNA here is from genome assembly GCA_029814765.1 of Acanthurus leucopareius. NCBI lineage: Eukaryota > Metazoa > Chordata > Actinopteri > Acanthuriformes > Acanthuridae > Acanthurus > Acanthurus leucopareius. The sequence goes on along the minus strand of JAQMCX010000002.1, from coordinate 17,161,529 downwards.
GCAACAGATGGACCATATTCTTTTTAATAAAAGAATTCAAACCCAAGATTCACTTATTAGATATTTGGACATTTTTTGACCAGTAGATGAGGTGTGCTTAGTTGTCCGCTCCATGTCCACTTTATTCGTGTAAACCAACACTGATGAGTTCTGTAAATGTGATGTAATTAAAATCATAAAAGCTACTTAGCTTGCATGTCAGACATGAAGAAGAAGACAATGATGTGTTTAAAAGGTCAGAAAAATTCACTAAGTGAACCTTGAATTGGAGGTTTTTTTTTCGTAAAATAACTGTCATTCTGTGTTTGAGCACTTTTATATATAGGCCTATACTGTGCAAAATATTAAAATCCAGAACACCAGATTTTATGGTTACAGCAGCAGGCCTGTGTTATGTTCATCCTTATACCAACATTTTACACCAAAGTCCAGCCACTAAATTTGCTTTTTAGCAACAATTTGTGAGGCAAATTTCTGTGGGTCTAACAAAAAGCCAAGTAATAGTCAAATCTGACGTGACAGTGGGTCTAATATGTTATTCAATTTATGAGCCTCTTTTTTTGTTCTTTTTTAAGTGTACTCGAGTAACATTAACCAATTTGTTTGTAACAGCTGACATGTTTTACTGTTCCACAACATGCCAGTAAGTGCAGGAGCTAGTAGTAGAATTCATAAGTGACCCTCCTGCGCTCCTTGCATGCATTAGGCTCACTCATTCACAGCTGCATTTCTTATGAGAACATGTTTTCTGAATGTGTGTCATAAAAATGTCTGTGTATGTGCATGTGTGTTGGTCGGTCGGTGGGAGGGAGGGAGTAAGACTAAGAGGGGAGCGAAGGCTGAAATAAGGTCACTGTTATAGTTTAATAGAAGCCTTGATGGAGGTTCTCCTTGTGCTCCCATTTTTCCCATTTTACCAAACACCTCCTTATCGACTCACTCTGTGTGTGTGCGTGCATGTGTGTGTGTGTGTGTGTGTGTGTGTGTCCAGAGCACTTCTTTCATGACAAGTGTGTCCAAGCCCTCAGGGGCTGCTGTTCTCCACAAAGACACTAATGTGAAGTGACAGGACAGCCGGTGGTGCACTGCTCTGAGGGGACCTGCATTGTGAAGGAGACCCAAGAGTCTGGCTAGCAGTGGACAACAATAGGGAAAGGAACTGAAAAGGACAAGGCTTTCCTCCCTTTTAAAGCGTCTTGAGCTGTCGCTTCTAGTTCTCACTCCTTCTTTCTTTATATCAGTTTCTCCTTTTCCTTCTCTGTTTCTCTAGTTACATGTATTGGTTCTCAAACACAAGAGTGAAAGGTTCTCACGCAGAGACGCACTCAAGAAAAGTCAGTTTTACTCTTTTCTAACAGCCCAGTTGCTCATTTGTGAGGCTGGCGGAGACATGAGCAAAACTAAATGTATTCTTTCTTACACATAAAGCTTATTGCATGATTTGATTCCTCAAATGATTGTGGTGAACTAGTAGTTTTCTTAAAACACAGACCTCCAAAAGACACCATTATTCAGGCTGAAAAAAAAGCTGCTGTAGGTAAAAGAAACAAGAGAAAATATTTTGCATTTGTAGATTAAACACCCGTGGTGGCAAATAAATGATACATCATAACCTTACCTTAAACCAGCAAAATGAGCCACTCGCACAGCTCAACAGGACATTAATCAACACAGGGTACCATGCTTGCTGCAAATTATAGCCACTGCTGGCTGTCTGACAAGCATATGAATGCTTTCTGTATTTAGAACCATGCTCATAAAAGTTTAAGATTATGCATGTGCCCTTGGAGGCAGAGTCTCATCTTATTTTTTCTTTACTATTTTGCGATGGAGAAAGTTCTTTACTCAATGAAGAATAAACACAGAGGCTATGATGAGGAGCATGTCAATAATTTATTATGGAATTATGCTTTGGTGAAGAAAAAATGGTCCCCATAATCATTTTTAACAGTTGATGTTGTTCCAAAGTTGGCCGCTTGAGGGCGCTCCTCTGTGAGGGCGCTTTTAATTGAATAGGTGCCTTCGCAGGTGCGTCAAACTACACACAAGCAAAAAAGATACAGGAAATCATGTAAGCTTTCTTCATAATAAAAGCACAGAATTGGTTGATGGCTGCCGTGAAAATTCATATTGTAAATGACACTTTTCTAACAAATCATACACGTACTTTGTCTAGATGCATTGGTTGAAAAATAAAAACGGAGAAAAAATTCAGAGTAAAAAGGGTTAGAGCTTACCCTAACCCTGTGAATCAGAGAAGCTTGGGGACTGAGGAAGGAAAGAGGCTGATGTAAGTTAGTTACTTAGTGGACTTGGAGGATCTACTAAACCCACAAAAACATCTGAGGTATGCTAAAATCGATTTTCATGAAAGAAAACTTCAAAATTGCTCTTTGGGTTATGCATATCAGATGATTAAATAGAAATCTGGTTTCCTTAATCCCATTACTTATTTTTAAAAATCTTCTACGTGAAAAACTCTATATTATTTGTAAAATGAAGCCATTACCCACATTCTTTGCGATCTAAATATGCAGTTAAAAGGGCTAATTATTTTTTCACCACTAGATATAAAATGGCATACACTTCTATGGTGTAAACGGTGTAAACATTTAGCTAACATGCTAACTTTAACACTCAATGCTAGCAGAAACTTAGCAACAGAGAGAGTTAATTGTTAGTCATTAGCCTTGTTAGTCACAGGTATTTTCACCTAGTTTGCAGTTCAAATACTAAAAAAAAGGTCCAATTCTTGTTGGTTGGCTGAATATTAGACTTTCTTTGCCGGTGAGTCTTTTATACAGTCAGTGGCCTTTTACTCTGACCTGCTGTTACATCCTGACCGGACGCACTGCGTTAGCATATGGTTAGCTGTTAATGATGAGAATGTGTAATGTTAATATTACCGGTAAATCATATAGTTAACCTATAATGAGTTAATTGCAGTTCTAACTAAAAGTTAGCAGACTGAAACACAACTAATTACATTAAAGAGCTTTTATATATTTTATATCTTGTAAAATACATAAAATGTAGGCATATTTGTGTCAACAAATTCTACACAGGAATTATTTACGTTATGTTCACATTGGATGAAATGGACCAATTGCTTATGAAACATTTTTCTTAAAGCCTACATTGGTCTTTCAAATTGCTGTAGGTCCATTGACATTTATGAAGGAGTAACACTTAAAAATTTATAGAAATTTAATTGAAGTCAACCTATTTTTTTTTATTATTATTTTTTTACTGTATTCATTGAATATTTTTTCTGGTTGTTACTGATGTTTAGTTCACCGTTTGATATAGTGGAGTTTATTAATAATTAATTTATATTTATTTTATTTCGAAAGCTTATACCGGAAACGTAGTTTGCTGTGTTTTTTTGTCTTGACAGCGGTTTCAGTCACATGGTGCCGCCTAACCCAGAGCTGATGGAGCTCGATGAGAAAGGCAGGAGGCGAGCCCCTCTGGTTGCGCGTCAGCATCCCCTCAAATAAGAATCCGCTGCTGTCACTTCTGCTCAACATACAGAGAGACGGACGATTGTGGCCCCGAAACAAACAAATAAGGGGGGAATTTCATGTGCCATGCAGCTGCTTTTTTCATGTGATGTCAAAGAAGAAGAGTAAGGTGAGGCTGTGAGGAGGCTGGAGCTTGGCAAAGAATGATAGAGAGGATCAAGGCGCGCTGTCCCAGGAGAACTCATCTGAAGAGCTGTCTCTGAGAAACCGGGATGCTCTTCTAACGCACCGGGGGGGCGAGTGAGTACAATGCATCCGATCTCTCTCTCTCTATTTCATTTTGTTTCTACTTTTGCAACATCTGGACAGTGTCGGACCGTTTCAGCACGCCTGTCCCCTTTTTTTTTATCGTCTTTGAATTATTCTGTACTCGATCCCACCTGTCTGATCAATCATTCATAGGCTTCTTAGTAAAGTGCAGCATAAACCGGTCGGTCAGCGATGTGTGAAAGTTGCCCCGCTAATTTAGAAATGTTGCACTTTTTTCCCTCCTGCAACACACCCGTAACTTAATGCATGCACGCATCAAGGTTTAATATCATGCAGTGCATTCCGGTGGGTGATTGGGAGGTCGATCGTGTCTCTTTAAAGTTTTGATTAGAGTGAACATGTGTTGCACACTGCGGCCACTGTGTCGGTGCAAGGCTAATTAATAAAGCCTTTGTGAGGGGCTCTCCTATCACGGGCACTCATCATTAATCCGCTGATGGCCCGCAGGGCGTGGGTTGCTGTACGTGATGATAAGAGAGAGGCACCAGTCCTACTTACACAGCAGGGTTGATTAATTATGGACTCAGAACTAATGAACTCAGTGGCTGTTGCACAAGAGGAGACCCAGACATGTAAAAAAAAACCCAGAAACAGTGGCTTTAAATAATAACTTAATATTTCATTTTCACAATTGATCTGTGACATTGAGGATTGTTATTGTATTCTGACATATGAGGTTCTGTCTGTTAAAGGTGCATGTTTGGTTTAAATCAAAGCTGTCTGTCTTGAAATGACGTAATTGCTAAGAATAGAAAGCAGTATTAATATTCCTTTCCACAACTTAAGATCTAAATCAGGCAGTAATGATGTTCTCACCTGTAATAAACAGCATAGTGAAACACTCCCTGCTGCTGCTGAATGTGTGGGTGTGTGTAGAACTTCTACAGCAGGCTCAGTGCATGTAGATGAATGAAATCCACTTACTATGCAGCAAGGGTTCCCATAGCCGGTTTGTGCGTATGTGTGTGTGTGTGTGTGTGTGTGTGTGTGTGTGTGCGCGCATGTGAGTGTGTGTGAGTGTCTATGTGTGAGTGTCTATGTGTGTGTGTGTGAGTGTGTACCTCACCTCATTACACTCATTGTGTTGACTTAAGCAGTAGGGTCACCCCTGAGGCCCGTTCTCCTGCCTTATTGAGGAGTGATGCCCTGAATTACACCACACTCACCCTGATTGCAGAAGCACAGGAGCGCATAAAGGACTGGCTTTTCAAACTTAAGTTCATGTCTGTTCATTTGATCAAAATCATATATGAATGTCACATATTTTTTTTTTATTTTTTTTTTTCACCTGACACGTGTGAGTCAGTGCATTACACAATCACCAGGATGAAGCTGTCGCCAAATCGCTACGAGTGCGTTTTGTTGAGAGGTGCTTAACTCTTGGATCTCGTATAGTTCAAATTTGCGACGGAGCCCCAGCTCTGGTTCGTATTCCGGGCAATTATGTTCACAGCCTGCCCACGCACACTTTGTACAGGAGCTCCTCTATTCCTGGTTGTTCTACAAACTGACAAAAAAACTCTCTCCCTTACAGCCTGTGTACTGCATTTCTCCTGAGGCATTCTCAGTATTCTCCCTGTGTATGTATTAAACATCAAGCATGTCGAAACTGCAGGCGCGGGGCCGAGCACTTTAAGGCAGAGTCAGCCTTCTGCGGAGGGTGACAGAACAGTCAGATGGCCCCCACAGGGCAGAGAACAATTCCTCCTGCTGATGCACCCAAGGCGACAGGACTGGAGCACTCCTTCCTCATCCTCCTCCTCCTCCTCCTCCTCCTCCTCCTCCCTCCCTGTCCTCCTCAACCAGCATCATCCTCACCCACCTTCATCTCATAGAAAAAACACAGTCTCTGGGTTCACTTGCATACCTGCATCAAGTCCTCTGTGCTCCATCCAACTTTTATCTCCTACACGTGCATGCATATGTACATTTTTTCTCTCTGTCTTTCTCTGTCTATATATATGTCTTAAAAAAACACATCTGGATATGTACCTAAAAAGTCATTATAATGACTGATAAAGTCTCAAATTGTACCTGCTCCCACACAGTATCACTTTCCAACGCTTGCATACCTTCTTTGATCTACGATTTGTATTTCTTTTGAACACTGTCATATTTTGTCTATATATAGCATTATTCACTCTAATACACATGCACTCAGTTGTTACTTTATTAGGTATACCTGTAAAATCTAAGGCAACTATTACAAGTGTTTAGCCATAAAGTCTACTTTTACTATGCCCATAATGCTTTTTTTCACTGTCAGTGGATTGATAGTTAAATTACATGTTTTGTGACTGAGGTCAGGTGGGAGATATTCTGCAATTTTCACCCACGAAAACTGGGAGGACAAAAATTAGAAACACCCTTTGGTATAATGTAGTCCAGTTAAACACCACTTTTCACTATGACTTAAATCATTAATGTATAATCGAATGAACACATTTTCAACAATGTCAACAAAAACTAAATGACATAAACTTCATAAAGGTGGAGTTTGTGGCAGAACTTTTGGATAGACTCGCAGTAGATTCACCTGTTAAAAAGAAAAAAAAAAAGAAAAAACTGTACATAACATTTTTATACATTTTGTATCTTTTTAATTGGAGATGAAGAAGAAATCTCTCGTGTGTTTCCTTTTTTAGATTGCACTGGTGTACAATAAAGGGGCCAGTGAGTGTTAAAAGCCGGCCTAGCCTATATAATCACAGCATCACAATGTCCCACACACATATCCATTGTCAGACGTACAGCTTAGTCTTATATTTTCATCTAAACATGCTTAGACTGAAAGCAAAGCAAAATTTTGAGGTGGCACTTTTACACACAGAATCTCTGGAAATCTGCAAAAAGTTAACCAACGGTAAATATGAATTACTTCATGTATAGAAACAAAATAAAGAAGGAGAGAAAATGCAGGAAAATGATAGAAAGAAGTGTGATTTCTGTCATTTTCCGAGGTTAGTTCATACTTTTGGGTAGCTGGCTAATACACAGGGTTTACACTATCTGGTACTGATGAATAAACGGACTTCAGGAACACAGTAGATGAATTGCTGTGCTTAAAACATGACATAGCAAGACTGTACTGCAAGAGAAACCAATGGTTTACTCAATTGGACTGAGAAAATACGCCTGTATTTAAAACTGATGAGAGTGTGCTGTATTTGAGAAAATGAATGTTATTTAAAATAGCAGTGTGAGAGAGAATTCATTTGTAAATGTTATGTAAATAATATTGTACAGCATCTGGTTGGCCTAAAGTCCATAAAATCATGAAAAGGAGAAGCCAAACAATCAGACATCTCATTGTGCCGGTTTTACACAAAACTTGTTAAAACTCCTCAAGTTGATTTCAGTTCTCCTTGAGGCCTTAAAAATAGCTAGACATGCTTCTCTTTGTCATAGGTACTTTTTCAAAAAAGGTGCAAGCCAATCAGAAGCAGCCAATTTAGACTGTCTTGGCAAATGAAACTATCCTCCTTTTCCAGTAAGTACTCTCTTAAACACCTTTATTTCCCATCACATTCTTGCTCACTCAGATTCAAACTCTCTCTCATAGGTTTCACACACACACACTAACACTGTCAACTGACAGTTAAAAACAGTCTCTTGCTCACCATGTTCTCTTTACACACAATGCAACTGTTTCCGATACACACCACCTTCCTTTCATTACATGGAAAGATTGTGTGACGCGTGTCTGTTAGTAAGAAATTTAGTGCTTGTCAGAAAGAAATGAGGGCACAGCAGCTCTTTAGAAATGATCAGTCATTGTGTCTGGCCTTTGGTTGTTAGTAAAAGGTGCAAAAGTGTGATGTAGGCTTTACAGATCACGGAGTAAATGGTCCGTGAATCCACAAAGTGTGTATGCATGCACGTGTGAGTGCATGTCAGCTGTGTGCATAATAGCTCAGGGATCAGGGGGCCATAGATTGGCCAGTCAGCCAGACAGATGTGCCCTCGCCAGAACTTGGAGTGCGGTGCCTCAAACTGGCCTGGCTGCCACCCAGCATTAGTGCCATGGATCCGTGACCATAAAGCTGAGGGCACCAAAACTCACTGTCTGCATAATATGCACTCAATTATTAATGCTGCATATAGGGCAATAAGAGGCATTGCAGAGGCCGAGGGAGGAAACAAGGAAATGGGAACTAAAGAAAAGAAGAGTGAGAACATGAATTAAGTGTTTGAATAGTGTTCTTTCTTACCTCTGTGTCACTCAATGGTGAGCCAGAGCTTTACAATGAGCACACGTAGTTCAACGTTTAAACAAATTAAGATCGCCATGGCAACCGGAGATCAAGATAGCAATGGTACAGCAGATTTGTGTCCTCTTAATTGCTCTCTTTTTCGAAACAGGAGAAGAAAAAAGGATATTGAATGATTAGACCTTCATGTTTTTTTTACTTTACACTATGTTGTACATCTGAAAATATTTCAATCAGTATTTGTGTTTAACATTTAAGACATTTCACATGAAGTTGAGTCGAATCCTCCTGTTAAGCGCTTCGATCGTTTATAATCAGTCCTCTCAGTATGCCCCAAATACTTTTCAGGCTAGGTACATCATTACAGAAGCGTTCTATAGAGTAGCAGCATTGCAGTTCATAAGTACAAATTCATGTCTTGGCATTATTTAAGAAAGAGTGTCCCTGAACATGACAAGAGTAAACACAATAAATAAAGCAAAGAAAAATCTGTGGTTTGCTTAGATTTTGTTAACATCATGTCTAATGTGATAAAACCGTAAGTAAAGAAGATTGAATAACATGCTTGTTATGAACATTGTGGCTCTGTTCTGCAGAAAATGTTTCAGTGTCCTCCCATGTAGCAGCCATTCCACATTATCTGAGAAAAAAAAAAAAAACACGAGCCAGTCTTAAAGCTTGCGCATTACATCCTATCAGCTTCTTTTAGACAGTTTGAAACCTTTTCAAGGTCTTAGCAGCAGGTGAAGTTTGAGCTCTGAATTATAGTCTTCACATGAAGTTATGCCCTCAGCCCTCAGCTCATATTTAGCTTTACCAGTTCTCTTTGATTTATTAGCCTTGTGGTGAGGTCCTATGAAAACCCCTTTCATGTGTGTAGCTTTTCAATAATTTTTTTTCATTTCACTGTCATTCATTTTCTTACGCTTGCAAGCATGTGTAGATGCCACCACATCTAATCTTAACATCTCTATAGTGACCGAAAAGGGCATATCTCCTCGCTAAATCCTTATGTAAACTGAAATTTAAAAGCTTATTGTCAGCTTTGTTGCTCTTTATTAATGTTTATGTTTAATATTTTATATTTTCGTGCAAAACAATTCATATTTTGATTGTGTTTTTTTAAGAAGAGCCAGAACGTTATGTCACTTTCAGCTACCTGGATTGGGACGTGCATGTGCAACAGCAATAACAACACAAAACAGATTAAGAATCTAATTTTGTTGTGCAATTTTTTCATCCAGATGGTAAGAATAGTCTTTGATGTCAGGGGATCAACAGTGTTTATGGTTTGGAAGATCAGACGCTTAGCCATATGACTCGAATGTTATAGGAACACATGAGAGGAACAGACAAACGCATGTGGGAGAGTTAACAGCAAACTCAGTGTAGCTGTAAAAACGCTAAACAAAACAATGTTAAATATGAATTGCAAGTAAGAGGAGTCAGAGTCAATACAGACATGCAGATGGAGATGGCCGGCGCTTGCTTGGACGGAGGTAGCACAAAGACAATTGTTAGTAATGTCGAAATCGATCTTTTTATTTTTATTGGCCTGAGGAGATTGACTTAGCGTGACCTTTTTCAGCACTGTTGGCTGTTGGACCGTTCAACCCAGTGTAAGTGCCGCAGTGAAAAAGCCTTACAGCTACAGGGCAGCAGGGTATTCTGTATTTACACTAAAAAAAAAAAAAAAAAAAAAAAGAAGCCAGTTTTGTTTTTCATTCTTAAAGTTGGAGTTTGTCATTTCTTGTGGGTGGAGAAGTGTTTATACCAACAACGGTTTAATCTGCGCAAACAGAGCAAATCATCTGGGTCTCATTAGTGGAGACAGGATGCTCTTCTCCATAGCACTTCTGCTTTGTGTTTTTATGCAGTTAGAGCTGCATACTTTAACAAAAATATTGCCTGCTCTTGCTTTAAGGGAGGGGGGAGGGGTTGCTGTTACATAACCACTTTTCATGCTCATGATTTGAGTCGAGCGTCAAACCAGCGACTTGCTTTCTACAGGTGTTTTCCTCAGACTTTATGCTTCTACTGAGAAAATTTCATATCAGATTCTGTCTGTATGCACGGAGTGGCAACAACAAATCAGAGGAGTAGAATGTGTGTGCACTCATGAAACTCCAACCATCAGATAGCAAACATGACTGCAGTTAGAAATGGGCCTAAAGCATCAGCACATGGAGATAATTCAATGAAGTGCAGCAGCCAGATTGCAGCATTAAAAACCTGTTTGTGAGTGAGTATCTCAGCAAGAAATAATACAAAAAAGGAGAAGCAACTTTACACTTAGTTAAATAAAAATATATAATACAAATTTTTACTGAAAGAAAACATGGGAAAATATATTCTTAAGACAAGATAGAAGTTTCATAAATATTTGATTTTTTTTTAATTAAATGCGTACTTGAAAACTAGAAAGTCATGAGCCATCACTGGTTCTGAATGAATGTATTTTGTTCTGTGGTGATGAGTAGGTTATTAAGCCAGTCATAAATTACATCTGAGAGCACTAGTCGGTGAGCATGAGGAAATGAGATGTGGCGTGTTGTGTGTATTTTTGGCCTGGATGAGTTTTTGCAAGAATATGTGTGTGTTTCTGCAACTTTCTTTGCCATCTGTCTGCATTTGCATACAGACTGCATGCATATTTTCCCATGTTTTGGCAACACTGTGGCATTAACATAAATGCAAGGTGTGTCACTCTGCCTTAAATGTCTCCTCTTAGACTAAGAAAACTAGAGGAGACATGATGTGCACTTTGGGGACGAGTTCACCTTTGCAACAGTAACTGTTTATTGATTCCTCTGACAGTCACACAGGTGTTAGCGAAGGAAGATCAGCCTCTGCACTCAAAGAGCGTGAGGACAGCGGAGCATTCATGCTGAATCTTGTGTTTATTTATTCATTAACAGGCGGTTTGCTCCTCGGCTGTGCCTCAGAGGACCGTTTTCACCTGTTTCACCTCCTGAGGTTTGAGATAGCACTGGGTTTGGAATCAAATCTGTCTTGGGTGTGCAGGATCACACACACACACACACACACACACACTCACACTCTCACACACAAGCGCAGAAGCATCCCCTTCACTCTCATGACTTGCATGAATGAGTGAGACTGTAGGGACAGTGGAAGCTGGAGGAAGAATGATGGGTGGAGTCAAGGGCTCCTGGGACCTCGGCGAGGCAGATCCTTTATTGATTGGTTTAGTAAGAGAATCCTCTGGCTTTTAGTGGTGCTGCTTAATAAGAGTGGCTTGTGGAAAGAGAGAGATCACATCAGCTGAACTCCACTCCGGAGCCTGTCTTCGGTTTTAAAGAGTAGTTCACAGCAAAATCAAAACACGAGCAAAAAGGGGCTAATTCGTTTAAACTTTGGTTATTTTGAGTCTCAATAACTTTCAAGGTTTTGGAATGCACTCTTTACACAGGGGCGGGCATCAGAAACTCTGGCTTGACATTTTCTGTCAGAAGTCAGTCATACCGTTCAGCTTAACATAAGTTAACAAAAGGTCATAAACTTTGTGTTCGAAGGCCAAATGTTCTCGCGCTCTCACAGGTGTGTGATCCTCCCAAGTCAAAACCTAAGCAGCTAAAACTGTGTGTGTGTGTACTCATCACATAGCGCCGAGCAGAATCAAACACAGTCACTCTCCAGATCTTGCAGTGGGTTTGTGCGCTCGTCGCAGTGTGGATGTTGTGGTTGTTCTGCATTGACGTAGTCTTTTTTTTTGCTGCATGCACCCTATCTGTCGATCTCGGTGTTAAGTCAGGAGCCTGGCTTCAGAGCAATACTAAGCTATTTTAGGAGGCAGCAGATTGTGTTAAGCGAGGAAGTGAAGTGACACAACTGGGGTTGAAATTTCTTCTTGCCTGAAAACCTTGAAAATGTCTTTATTTAGTACTTCGCTCCCTCGACACCTCGCAGATTGCACCTAGCTACCGTCAGATAACGGGTAGCTACAGAAGGATGCAGCAAATCAAAGGCTGAAGATACACAACCACCTTACTGACACTTCATCTCTTTTTGTGAAATGACATTTTTAATCAGGAAGGCTGCTCTTTCTATGCCATGCAGGTTGTTTTAATTCCTGTGTGTAAATGGCGCAAAAAAAAAGATATTTTTGCCATCATTATGACATTTCATTCCATAGATTATTGAATTTGAAGGCTGTTACCAAATAATATAACTTTGAAGAATGTGGAACGTATGATTCTTTGTGTGTTTATATTACTGAAAGATGTGCTGGGACTATTTTTGGTCTGTTTTTTTGATGATTTAATTTTATTATTTATGTATTCACCTCCACATGAAAGAGAGCTGCGGTCCCAAGTGGTCTGTTTTTTTTCCTCTCTCACACACTTTCCCTCTTTTTTATGCAATTGTGCACACACACACACACACACACACACACACACACACACACACACACACACACACACACACACACACACACAAAAA
>JAQMCX010000002.1:17130017-17142658 GCA_029814765.1 Acanthurus leucopareius | reverse complement strand
AATAAATAAATAAAGGAATAAAGTTACTTTTGTTAAATAAACAATTGACCTTCTATTTTTTTTATTATTTTGGAATCGAAATAAGGAATCGTTAGGAACCGGAATCGATAAGCAGAATCGGAATCGGATTCATAAAAATCCCAACGATACCCATCCCTAGTTTACATGTATAGCGCATGCAAATGTAGACATGTGTTCGTGTCTGCAGGCCATGTATGTGTGCAGTGTGTTTGTTCAGGACTTCCTAGGAGTCCATATGGTGTCAGGGGTGATAAATGTGCTCTGGGGGCAGCTCTCGGCAGCTGTTTGCGGACAACGGCAGCACACACTGATGGCCTTTTCACTCTGCTGTGTAAAGGTCTGCGGCTAAGTGGGCGTCTCTCCACAAACCCAGTTCACAACGGCCCTGTGCAAATCTTCAACTCTCTTGTGGGTTTGAATCCACCCAGGTCACCACCTCAATCTTCTGCATATAATGCCTGTTCTCTCTTTCCTGTCATGTATGTCATGTCTTTCTGTACTTATTGTAAAAAGAATAGCTGGCAGAAAGGAGATGAAGGAAAACAATGTGTTATTTCTGTGTGAGAATACAAGTACACATTGTCAATAAGTGACTCAAAATGTCACACTTTAGTTTCAGGCTACAGGAGCAAGACCTGCACAGGGTGCATAAAAAGCCCCTTCGTGCAGAAAGGTTGAACGCCACGGCAGCTGAGTTTCAGTTTTGCTGGTAATTCAAAAAAAAGTCTTTTTCTTTGTAACCATTTATTGAGCTAGAGAGGATTGGAAGGTGCACAGTTGGCTTAGAGAGAAGATAAGGGAACTAATTCCTTCCCTCTTCTCCTTCTGCTCTTTGATCCTCACCTCCCGCTTCATATCTCTTTGATTGCCATGTTTATGACAGCTCCTTTTGCCTCTTTCCTCTCCTACTGTGTGGTGTGGCATGTCAGTAGTTCATCTTCTGTTGGAGGTCTCTCACACAGGCGCACACAGTTAGATATGTGTGGAAAACACACACACACACACACACACACTCTGAGCAAGACCCCCGCCTCTCCTTATAGAGGTAAAGTGAGTGCAACAGCATCCGCAATGAATAATTGAGTTATCTGGCTCCGCTCAGAAATAGCAATCTCCCCACACAAGTGTGAAAACATCACTCGCCACCCGAGACCTGGGAACTGGCGCTGCCATGTGGGTCTACACGTGTACGTACGTGTGTTTCTGTTTGCTCTTCTGCCTGTCTGACTTTTGTGTTTCTGCTTTATTTGAACATTTAATCCTGAAGTCATTAGACGCTGCGGTTCAACAGAGTTTGAAAATCTTAGGAATGAACCAGAAACGTAATAAGGTCATGATGCAAAAACACCCTGAAAAAAATGAGAAATTTAAATAGGTCTGTTTGCAAAATTAAGAATAGAGGACACAAACTCAGTCACATCTGTTTTCATTGAGTTGAGTTGCGATTTTGATCCCATTTCATTACATTAGTGATTTGTAGGAATATCTGATTCCAGGATACTTCTGAGTTTATCTGGGACAAAAAACAACATACTCGTTTTTGATGACAAAAAAAGTGCACACAGCCTGAAAATAGAAAATGTGTCTATATATCCACACACACATGCACACATACACGCATAGAAGTATTAATTAAGAAAAGAGAGAGGAAGTGGGGCAAGTGCTCCTGAAAAATCAAAAAAATCTGTAAAATTTAATACAGCGTTTCTCAACAGGCCTGCTGGTGAGGGTTTGCAGGAAAGCCAGGGCTGACATACATTATGTTAGCAAGAAAAGAAAAAACTTCTTTAATGCAGACAATTTTCCTGCAAGTGTGTGGGGAATCACACAATGTTAAATAATTTTCAAATAAATTGTCAATGCTGCATGAGAGCTGAGACCTGTTTTTACAGCCCCATTTAATTGTGAAGACAGCAACTCATGAGATAATCATAACTACTTAAATCCTCCTAACTACTGTTATTCGTAAAGCTTAAGCACTACGTCTGCGTCTTTAAGGACTGACCTGATGTAAATCAGCTACGAGGCCCTGGCATACACTCTTCTTGTGAGCAACTCCCAGGAGTCCTCGGAAGCAATCTGAATGGTGACACGACAAAGCTGAGGGAGCAGAATCACAGCAAACTGGCAAATAAGGCCAAATCTGACAGGCGAATCCTCAGAGCAGCTCCACGGTTTGACAGATCCTTCAGCGCAGGAGCGCGCGCGCCAACGCCCTTCATTAATGCTATTTTATAACACTACAGTAGGAACAATCACATGGTTGAAATGCTGCGTGATATAATATACCCACTTAACACGTCAGATATGGTAAAGAAAGATATTATTAGTGCAAAGCGGGGATAGATCGTGAGGTTGGTGGGTGTCCACAGCCAAAGGTTGCTTGCTCGTCTTCGATGTAGTGCTGTAACGTAGGCACAGATGCAGCCAGCTGTTAGGTCTAAAAAGCTCAGAGCTCCGTTAAGGGGAGACGGCGGCAGATTAAACAGCAATTCCACTGATCCAGCAAAAGCATTTACCCTCCCCACGCCCCTTCCCCCCCTCACGTACACACACATTCATCACGGTGAGGAGGTGCTGCTATGAGTGACCACTTTATCTTCTGCCAGGCTGCACTGTTAAAAAGGATCCGGTCTGTACGTGTGACAGCGTGCTGCCATAATAGGTAACAAAACCTGGAAAGAGGACTGATGAGACAAAGACTGACTGTGTGGGGTTAAACCTGGGGCAGGCTGTCCCAGTCTGGACAGCTTTAACAGCTGCCATTATTGGTGTAGTTGTACTTGATGGCATGCTGTTACAATCCTGACATTATCAAGATTCTTAAAACCCAAGCAATAGATGATGAAAAAGAATGCTTTATGCAAAAAAGGTATTTTCCATCATCATCATGCAGTGTTTTCGTAAGTCTGACACCTTGCTTGTGCTGGTATCTATACGCCAGCATGTGTGAATGAGTGTTGGCACGCAGTTTCAGGCAAAAAGAGGCAAACTTTAGGCCCCTGGTCTTTGCTCTGTGTTTTTCGACAGGGTTAAGAGTCTTTAGCGTGGAAATCATCATTAATCTGCTCTGTGCAGACAAGCCAGGCAGAGCCGGGAATATCAAAACATATAGGGAGAAGTCTCCCTGGATCATTGGAAATCCTGTTTGGATATTTCACTACATTGCAGCTAAGAGATTGAGCCGTTCTTGCTCTCGCTTTTCTGTGTCTGTCTCACTCATTCTTTTGTTCCCCTGCTTTCCTCTCCCTCTCCTCTCTTTTTCAGTCTTTCTTTTTTTCTGACAATCTTGCTGTGACTTCTTTCTCTCTAGTCTGCTTGTCTCTCTCTCTTTCTCTCTCTCTCTCTTTCTCTCTCCCTCTCTCTCTCTCTCTCTCTCTTGCTTCTCCTCTTTTTGGTGCTAGCTCGGGGATTGGGAGGGTTCCTCCAAATTGGCACACAGATGAATAATGCATCTAAAGCAAAAGCAGAGAGCTGGGGTTGGATATATTTGTCTGTCAGACGCTTTCTCTGTATAACAGTTATGGTGGGAGTTAGGCTGATACTTCAGAGGAGAAAAAAGATGTTTGTCGCTCTTAACTCAGCTCCCCATTTAGTTTTACCTCTGTCATTAACTCTCATTTTCAGTAAACGTGTACATGCATGGTCACAGAACTCTGCAGGTGGTGTCATGCAAACTGCACACTGATACTAACTGTAAATAATTTCTGGATTTTTGGAAGTTTTTCTGACAAGGCTGCCAGTTGTTGTTGCTACGACACACATGCATAATGCATGTGAGGGATTTTGATTTTATTTGATTCTCTCTCGCTGTATGCATGAGTTTGTGTTTCTCCATGTGTGTATGTGTTTGTGCATGCTTTTCTTGCTATTCCCAAACTGCAGTGTTAAAAAGCAAACTGCACTCGTGAGCATAAGCTCACAGTAGCACCATCATTAAAGTAATGAGCAGGAAGTTAGCACTGAAGTCAGCCATAAACACAGAGATAGAGAAAAAGAGAGAGAGAGGGAAAGAGGGAAAAACGGAGAGAGAGATCCCCAATCCCATAAGGATAAATCTTAAATCCTGAATGTTGCTTCTGACTCATTCTGGTTAATTAAGTCGAGTCAAGTGAGAGGAAAATGGGGTCTTGCCGTGCCGGAGTCTGTAGGATCAGCACTATACTGTATTCGCGGCTTATGAAGTCTCTTGCTGGAACTGTCCTCGGTGCGCTCAGAAAGGAGAGAAAGAACAAAGTGTATTTAGTCTATTCCTTCAGTTTTTATTAGCTTGACCCCCCCGTCTTTACACATGGAAAACTCTCACACTCGTTCCCGGCCTCATGTTTTTAATTTGCTTGCACAATATAAGTAAATGCTCCCGTTCAGCATTAGGTTTCAGGTTATGTATGCTAACGCAGTTTTGTTTATCACACTTTTAACGTTTAGCCCTCATTTAGAGTGAGTATTACTGTGCTTGCACATCCTGCACTCAGCAGTTAAAAACAGACACACATCCACCCCGAGACTCAGAGAAACAAAGAAATCTGTCGAGCAACCTTTGGGATTTTCTTTGTTGTTTTATGGTGGAAAGATTTCGCCATGTGACACAGGATGAGGCAAACGAGTGAAATGTCAAAAGCCTGTGTAACTCTAAAAATAAAACAACACAAGGGTTGCCATTTGAGGAGATCATAGGCACACGATTGGGTGTGGAACAGATAAAACAAACAGTGCCTTTTACCCAACAGCATCCAGAGCGTAGCTGCCAACTGTCCTCTGCTGAGAGTAGAAGACAGTGGATTTTTACAAATGTTTATGTATTTAACATTTTAAGATTAAAAACCTTATTTTGTTCCCTCCCCGTTGTCTTGTTGAATATAAATTTGGCAGACAAACAAGCAGAGTTTTTGCATCTGCAAAAATAGCATCATAACCACATGCCGGCCCAGGTGCAGTCATGTTTAATATACAGCTTATAATTTATTTAATATTCATTCACATTATGTTTTATAGGGATGTTGTACAAGTTGCTTAAATGTTACTCTTCATCAAATGAAAAAAAAAAACAAAACAGATCCTTAAATGAAATTTGTTCTTGTGTTACATTTTGATAATAGAAACAATATCATTATTCCCTTGGATTCTACAGATTAGCCTAATTGTTACTGTCAGTGTACTGATGAGCACATTTGTCTTCAGCTCTTTTTAACAGAAGATTTATACAGATTTTGGTGCTCTAGCAAGTATTAACAGCAGTAGGGCAGTGTAAGTGAGACTGACTCAAAACAAACAGTCTTTATTCATGCTAATAGAGGCACATGTCACCCAGTGCAACAGTGTGTTCAGTGTGACAGTGTGACAACAATAGAGATCCGTGGCACAGATGAACATGTTATATCAGACTTTATTCTTTTCATGGGAGGGATTTTTAATAAAAATATAAAGTATCATCAGTCTCACCTTTAAAAAACTGCAGATTAACTGTGGCCACAAAAGCAGCAATCACATTTGACACTTGTTTAGAGATAACCCTTCACTTGTAACTTAATGCTTTCAATCATTAAGAGAAGGATGTTATCAAAAGCTTTGAACAGACTACAAATACTATTTGCTCATGAGATTAGAATGTTGGTCCAGGACAAATAGCTCAGTAGGTTACGTTCGCTGGATGTGTTATGTGACTGCTTGTAACAGGTCACTTTGGGATAGGCACTCGATTGCGAACTGAATTTCCAAGTGCCGGTGCAAGGTCTTAGTCCTCAGTGAGTGTGTGTGTGAGGCTTAGAGATAGGCATTGCTGCTGATGGCAAAAAATGTCAGAGGGTTAAGCTGTAACCCATCCCCCTCCCTCCCTCTCTCTCCCTTTTTTCTTCTCAATATCCACCATCGCTCCATGTTGTTATGCATGATGCATTGGTGTCCTGCGGGGCCTGAGTTTCGCAATTGACATGATGTGATTTCTCGTCTCCTCTCAGATGTAATTTGCTGTAGTCCAGGCCTCTGATAAACTTGCCTTGCACTGTTGGAAGACACGTTGTCCTTTGCACTCCCTTCCTTCTTTCTTTTCTTTCCGTTAATTTCTGTCCATGGCAGATTATGTGTGTATTGATGCCTGATCTTCAGATAGCATGACAGATTGATTTGAAGGTGGGGCACATAGAGGGCGGGCTGCTTTACAGGTTGGTATCCAGTTACAGGTCAGAGCTGAAGGATGTGATAATTGTAAATATGCCTGTGACTGATGTCTTGGTTGTGTAAAGCCTAAGAAGTGGTTTGTGCTTAGTTAATTAAATTCATTTCCCAGGCAAGAGTTATGCCTTAAACTCCCTCACACACACTCGTATGCAGCAGTCCTCATGTATCTCGAGGTTTACTCTATTGTTGCCCTTGATAATAATCACTTAGTTGGATTTGTCCTAATGTGATGACAGAGACTGAAAGCTGTGCTCAGAAACATGACAGGGACGTATCGGCCTTGTGAATCTCTGGCTACAATTAGGAAAATTGCATGGATGCTACTTTTGTTGATGCAATGGGGAAGATGGAAAAGAGGCTTTTTGAGGAGTGTTTATGTGATAAAGGTCGACGGCTTTTGGGGAGAGATACAACAGACAGTGACTGGCTAAGTGTGAGGATGAACTGAAGTTTTCTGTCTTCATATAATTTCATAGGGTTTCAAACGGGTCGTTTGCCAAGTGTGGAAAGGTAAATACAAGCAATACAGTTGCAGTGTGTATTGTTGTCTTTTGTCGACACAGGTGGAGGTGGAGGAAATATTAAGTTCCTTTATTGAAGTAAAAGTAGGGATTGATACCAAACTCCCCAGCATTAAACAACTCAGAGGCTAAATTATAAGAGCTGGTAGTATAAACAGGCTCTGACATTTTAAGTTCTGCTCTGTATAGAAGAAATATACACACTGTGCTGTAATTATGTTTTGCTATTTTCAATCCCAAAGAGATATCTCTCTCTCCTAGATCATACTTGTAGTGACAATCAAAAGTCTGCTTACACTTCACAAATCGTTCTTAACAATACTCATTGCCAAGAGTGCATTGTGCCCTTTGCATGTGAGGGTGAAGACACAGACCTTTTTTAAAACATCTATTGAAAGTGCCTAACACAGGTGGAAATATGCAAATTTTTTGACTCACTATCTCATACTTTACCTCTCATTTCCCCAGCTACCTTAGAAATATTCAGTTACCATTTCAGATCACTCAGAGCATCTTCTGAACACAGTATGGACAGATGGAGAAAGGTCATGTCTGATTGTTGGCTGAAGTTACAGGCTGTCAGTAACATTACAACTGTAAGTTGCTAGTCTGTGAAGAATGTGTGATGTACAAAAAGTTAGTTAATTTGTCCAGCGACTCTTTTGTTTTTGTTAGTGTCCGATCAGGTTAACATACCTGAAGGTTTTTTAAAGTTCTGTTACTTTATTTACATTTCTGTTATCACAAAATTACAGTCAGTAAATTGTTATTTAAAAGCATTATTGTTTCTTGATGCCACTTTTACAAAGCTTTTTTGGTCCTGACTGAAAAAAAGATTACACTTTTAAAATTTCAGAAATTTATGGACGCGAATTAAATATATTATCTCTAAGATGTTTTTTATTCATCAGAACACATCAACAAACTTAAATCATCTTAATTCAGTTCTCTGAAATGTCGTTTGTGACCAAAGTATAAATTCACCGAGACATTTGTAGCTCCAGCTTATCTGCAATCTCTGGCATTTATGTACTACGATTTATTTTTGTTTTTAATCAGATGACATACACATGCTGTGTATCTGCAATAAGCTAAGATCAATCAATTTATTGTTGATGAGACATTCTGAAAAAAAAAATATTGACAGTTGATTTTAATTTTCCCTATATTAATATTTCTTAGTTTTGGGTCAACTATGGTTCCTCTACTTTGGTGACTTTGGGAGATGTAAACAGAGAGTGTAATGTTGCCATGGTGTTTTGTATAACTTTACCAAATAAGGAATTAGAAGTCATGTCAAAGTGTACAGCTGGACTTACAGACGGCTGCCACAGGTTTACTTTGGTACAGAATAAAACTTAAGAGAGGTGAAGATTCTCAGGCAAGTTCTGGAGTCATAGAGTCAATCTTTTTTATGATTTCTAGGGGATTTGTTGATGTTTCTTCACTTTCACAATAATGATTTTTTCAAAAGATAGAAAAGATTTTTACATTATTGTACAGAACTATATATTTTCAATTTAAGATTGTGGAGTTTCTCTAACAGACAGAAGCGAAATATTTTGGTCTAAAACTCAGAGGAACTAAACATAAGCTTACATGTTCTTTAAAAGAAATACTGTAACTGTATACATTTTCTCTGCTTCATACCGTTTTTTGTAAAAGTTAACAAAAAACCTCTATGTTGAATAACTTATGAAAAGCATATCTTTATTTGTCAATGTCCCTTCTGCATCAGGGTCTCTCGGTTTAGAGTTGGCATGTTCTTCCAATGCTTGTGTGGGTTTTTTCCGAATACTCTGGTTCACCAATACACCATAAAAACACGTCCATATAGGTATATTATCCTGTCAGAGCCTTGACCACAGTGCTGGCTTAGAGCTGGAGTTGGTGTTAGAGAGGATGCCTGCTGCCACTAATGGATAGGTTAAATGCAGAGAACTGGTTTCTCTACATTGCACTC
This sequence comes from Acanthurus leucopareius, assembly GCA_029814765.1. Taxonomy (NCBI): domain Eukaryota; kingdom Metazoa; phylum Chordata; class Actinopteri; order Acanthuriformes; family Acanthuridae; genus Acanthurus; species Acanthurus leucopareius. The sequence goes on along the minus strand of JAQMCX010000002.1, from coordinate 17,133,976 downwards.
TGTATAATTGTATGTGACAAATACAGATTTCTACTTTATCAAATTATATTTGAATGATGGATCAATAGCAATTAAGTTATAATGCAGTATTCATGACTCCTTCAAGTCCCTGATTTACCCTAATTCTTTACCTCCATATGCTCAAGTGTGGTAAGAATTATGCACTTTATATAGTGATAGTTCTCTTTCAGGCAGTTTCTCAGTCAGATGTCAGAGTAACTGTGCTTCTGGACTCTTTATAAGAAAGAAATCTAGTACACAACAATGAGAACAGCAGCTGCACAGATTTCTTTAATTTTAGATGACTGCAGGGAGTCACCTAAGAAATGCTGAGGTTAACTTTAATATGCTTTATATACACTCAGACTCCCAAAAGCTGCCCAGTTTATGCTTTGTACAGCATTTGGCCCTGTTGTTATTGAAGTCAGACATTCTGCTCTTTCAGTAAAAGCTGTCCTGCACAGAAAAGGGAAACCAACATCTCCTGTCTGCTGTAAGCATTAACAATTTATAAACACTCATGATGTAATTCAAAATGTTACCGGTACTGTAAATGTCATCCCTTAAATGTTATTAAAAATCAGGTTACACTTATTTTTAAACCTTTAGAAAATGTCCCACTTTTGAAGAAGTGCTGCGATCCAGTCAGGTATTTTGGTAGTCAAATTAAAATGTTTAATGGTTCAGAAAACAGCCTCTTAAATATTGGCATAATTATATATCCAATTAAACAGATGACACATTCATTTGCACTAGAAAACCAGCATTATGTCATTAGGGCCTGTTGAATCCTGTTTCTAGTAAAATGTTACCCTTTTTTGGGATTCAAGCAACGTGTGATTAGCTCTGACAGTGTTGGGAATGATAGATACACTCCTTAGAGAAGCTGTTTTAAGCATGAAAACCTTTTATTGTGTCATTAATCATTTTCAGTGCACAACAACGTCACTGAATATCTGTTTTAAGCATAACTGGGGGTAGAAACTACATTTGCTTTTGTTGAATAAGTATTGCATGATCAAGAAGCCACATAGTCTGTTAAACCCCTCGTAAGGGTTAAACGGTAAATTGGTTTGACTTTTTTATTACAGTGTGATTGTGTAATTCAAACATTGTAGTAAGTTTTGCAATGCAACAATCGAGCATTTCACTCTTTTATGTGCATGTGTTGTGCTCTGTGCTGTGTGCATGTGCGTGTGATCTCAGAGACACAGAGGAAACCTTCCACCCTGTGGTTGCGCTGCACTGCTGCATCCTGCTTGTAGCTCTGCCAGTTCTGCTGCTTGCATCCGCCCCTCAACGCATCTTCATAGCTCTCGCTTTGACCTCATTATTACCATCATTACCATCAGTATTAGTGGCTGCACTCTCTGTCATCATCGTCACTGACATCTTTATTATAATCACTAGCAGCAGCAGGCATTGATAGGGCTATCGCCTCCATTGTCATCGCTCTCAATATGCTGTTATTATCATTGTCATCATTTTACTCATAACGTTCTCCAATGAAGACAGATGCTGGAGCAAACATTTTTGCACCCTAACTGTGTGTCATTGTCGAGCGTGCTGCAGGGGCGTTGTAGCGTCGCACAGAAACTGCCTCTCTCCTCCTCCAGACTCATGTTCACCACTTGTGAGCTTCACATATTGTTAAGGATGCTACTAGACGTGTTTCTCCCATCTTGCTTTGCATTGTGTTCGCTGGCGGTTCTGAAACGCAACCCCTTGTATGTGTTTCTCCTCTGAATATTTCAGAAAGGGGGCTGACAGAATGCAGGCAGAAACAGACCGCTGATGACCTCCTTCTCATCGCCTCCTCCTTTTTCTTCCCCTCTCCCTCTCTCTCTCTCTCTGCTCCCCTCCTCCCTGTGCTCATCGCACATTCTCCCAGGCTACCCCGCTATTTCTCTCACTGTCTTCATCTTTTTCATCTCATCACTCTCTTTTCTCTCCTCCCTCCCCCGCTGTTTATTACACCCTCCCCTCATCGTTCCTCCTCTGTGTTCCCTCGTTCTCTGCCTTCCCCCTCTTTCTTGCATCTTCTCCCACCTGTCTGTCCTTTCATCCCACTCATTTGCTCCTGTGTCTCATCACTTCTCCCCTACTCTTCCCTTTCATTCACTAGCTTTCTCTCTCCATGGCGTTGTTCTCTGCCTGCCTGCCTGCCTGCCTGTCTGTCTGTTCCATAAAGGGCTGTCTGAGGCCTCTGCTCTGCTAATTCATTCGCCGTGCATTGCCTCACATATCTGCAGGGTCAGGTAGACAGAGAGAGAGAGAGAGAGACATAGAGAGAAAAAAAAAGAGAGGGAGAGGAGATCTGGTGGAGAAGAGAGGGAGAGGGACCAAGAAAAAGAGGACATGAGAAAAAAAAAGATGCAGTTTTATCTCCAAGAAACAGAAAGCTAGAGCCACATCCTGTGGTGGTATTCCACAGTCTCTCACTCTCTCACACACACAATATATACAGTGGCTTGCCATGACCTCTTTCTGCTCACTGCTTGCTTTGTTATTTGGATCCCTGATGTTCAGCTTTCTCTCTAATCTAATACTTTAACCATATTGCTTCCATTGTCTCTGTTTATAGAGGAATGTGCAGCATATGTAGCCTTTGCATGTATGTGCTGTTGTGTTCCTGGGATGTGCCCAAGGCAGTGAGTGCAGATATTGACAACTGTTTCAAATTCCAAATGTCTTGTGCTGAGAAGTCAGTCATTGTGAACATATTTGCATCTCAGCCTGAACATTGTCTCTTTTCAGGCAACATTTTAGAGGCTCTTCATTAAGGATCAGTAACGCATGTAAAAATTTATTTCCAACATAAATAGATGTTAATAGTTAGTGTATAATGTCTGATAGAGATTTGTGCATCACTTAATTCAAACATGGCACAGTATACAAACTATTTTTTTATTTAGAGAGTAGTTGTTACTGAACATTTACAAAGGGAACATGACGTATGACTTCAGCTAACTAAACCAACCAACAATGCTAAATTAACTAATATATGACCACTTTGGATTGACGTTATATGAAATACTGTCAAATGTATGTTCAAAATGCTGGTCAATAATTATTTCAATGACTGGAAGACATAGTATACCAGAAGGGAAAAAAACAGTGCCCCAGTAGCATCAGCCTAACTGACTAAATAGCTTTGGATAGGTTAGCATAAGTGGATATATTCCACTGGATATACCCACTTATGCTAAACTGCTTTTTTACCACTAACTGTCTTTCTGTTATTTGTTCCTCCATTCACAGCTGCATGTGTGCAGTCTATAAATACAACACAGAAATAAAGCCGTGACAGCCCGCAGTATTTCCTGAGCACATTGAATGTTTTGCACATGAAACCTGATTTTGCAAAATGTGCTGCATATTAACTGAAACTGTCTAATAAATCCAGTGAAATGAAAGGTACAATATTCCTCTCCCTGAAATGCATGCAAATCCTCTCAAAGATAATTTTGTCTGTCATGAACTGTGTGTGTATGTGTGTGTGTATGTGTGTGCACTGGGTGGTTATTGAGGGTTTATTTGCACTTGAGTGCCAGAGAGGTAAAAGAGAGGCAAACGTACCATCTTGTTTGTAGTACAACTCTTACTACAATATGAACCACTGTTTGAAAGTCCTGTTTTGAGCGTTTGAGTCACTGTTGATTTGGAGAATAAAAGAAAGTGCTCTGCCAGGAAATGAAGTGTAGCAGCAGTGGATCTTGTCCTTCAGTCACTGAGACACTACTCTGGGGAGCTCAGTAGGTTTTCCTGTTATACTAACACAAGAATCTCTTTGGCTAGTCAAATGAACGTTACACTATTATTTTGATCTTTTTTTAACAACAAAAAGAAAGCGTGTGATGAAACCTTTTTTTTTTGGCATGTTCATGCTAGCTGGCTTGTAAGGTGTTCTATTTTATGTGCATTATTCTCCTGGTGAGTCAAAAATAGAAACTGATATG
>JAQMCX010000002.1:17045765-17124099 GCA_029814765.1 Acanthurus leucopareius | reverse complement strand
TGTGAGTGAGTGTGTGTGTGTGTGTGTGTGTGTGTGTGTGAGTGTGTGTGTGTTTCTTCCTTTGCATTGCCCTGTGTGCAGTGCTGCACTGCAAGGTATTAGTACGGCCAGAGTAAAGAGTGGAAGGATGGATTATGTAAGAGCTTGGCGGGCTGCCAAGCTGCCTGTGTGTGAGTGTGTGTGTTTATGTGTGAGTGTGTGTGTGTGTGTGTGTACAAATGTGTACATACGTGTATGTTTGTGTGTGTGTTCTGGTTCTATCAATCAGCAAGTCAATCTCGAAATGGCCAACAGGTAGCCAGCAGCCGGTGTGGGATAAATAATGTTCACATATTGAAGTCATTTACTCTGCCTCTTCCTCTAGGAGGAGCATTTAAAAGCTTAATCATCTTTGGTCACATGTGTGCACACCAATACATTCTCTCTAATTGGTTTCTAATTGGTTTTGGTCACAGATAGTGACAGAAGATTAAGAAAAACAGTTTCTTATGTGGTTATGGTTTTATAATGAAAATAATTTTATTTTTGTTTTTCAGGGAATGGATCACCTATATATACTTCTTTAAAAAAAGGCCTCTCCCAGTAGAGTTAAATAGGGGTTATATTTTTGCAGCATCGTCTCTACGTCATTAAAGCTGTCTGTTCGTCATCAGGATATCTCTTGTATAGATGGCTTGTCAGTATAACAAGCCATCTAGTAATTTGTTTTTAACTTTTTAAAAATAATGATGTTTTTGAAAAGATACAAACTTCGAGATTGTTTTCCTAAAGAATAAGACACTCTTTCACAAACACAAACACATGTGCAATGTGCTCACACTGTGCAACACAGTCACTGTTTACCTATTAAGCAAACACAACAGACGAAAACTTCCGCAAACTTCAGGTCTTGGTGCAGAAACAGCAAAACAAAAACAAGAAAAAGCACACACACAGTCAGGCACAAAACAACTTCCCATACATGAAAAAGCATGTATAATTGTGTGATTTATTTTAGCACAAAGAGATCCGGGTCATAATTGCAGTACTTGCCTGAGCTCCTAAATTTTGTTTGCTAGGAGGCAGTATTCATAGGCAACGGAGAGCAGTACATCTGGAAGCCTCCAGAGGAAGATGACATCATCACCTTGCACCCACCTCCTCTCCGTGGAGAAAATGGACAGGGGCACCCATCACCCCCAACTGCAAAGGAGGTAGTATACAAATGTGTGTATGTGTGTTTGGTGGTAGTTAAGAGGAGGGCCCACCCCACGGCAGACTGGAAGGAGTTACAGGCAGACAGATGGACGGACAGGTCTCTGATTTGTGACCGCTGTGTTTACCGATTGGGGCACCCGTTTGATTGGGAACGCCGTCATAACACTGCTGCCCTGTGACCCAACCCCAGTCACATGAGCTTTATGCTTACAGCCAGAGGTTACGTTAAACTGATCCAGAACCCCCAACCCCCTGCCTGAACTCTGACCCAAGTCTCCCAACCCCCCGCTCATCTATCTGTCTCCAACGCACAACCTACCAGATGGATCCAGACATCAGTATCACTTGCTAAAATATTCCATATACAGTACATTCATAAAGATGTTTGTAAAAAGCTAGCTGCTCTGCCTTCCTAGCCTATTCAGGCAAAATGTGATCAGCTCCGACTGGAATGTGAACTACAAACTGACCTATATATACAGTATATGTTATATGTCACACACCCCACCACATGTGCTTCCAAGCACAACAACTCAAACCCCACTTCTCCTGTCTATATGCCCCTGTCGTCGCTCTCCACGAGATAAATTTTACACACACACACACATAATGTCACAAGCAGTTTTGGAACTTTTCGTCACATCCTGGGGCCTGGGGGCAGTTAATATGAGTAAATGGAGGTGTGTGCCTGAAATAGACCACTGTCTATTATTAGTATGTGTTTGAATAAGCCTCTATTTTTCACCAGTACATTTTTCATGAGTGCAGGGAAGTATTTTTTTTTCATCAATAACTTCGTTAAAATATTTGTGACAAGAAAATCTGAATTTTGCCAACAAAAAAGAAAAAGGTATATTTTGTGAATATATCATAGAGTCAAGGCATTGTTTACAGGATGTAAAAGAAGATTAGTCTAAGATAAGCATGTAGAAGTTAAGTTAAGCAGCAGTCCCGACAAGTTTTAATTTGTTTGTGAGGTTCTCGTCTAAGCCAGTGCTGTATGTGGAGATTAAGGGGTTAAGTCTCTGCTGTTCAGCTCATGAGTTAAACTCTTAGTCTGCAAATCAGACTCGGACATAGAGCAGCTGGCCTTGACTGCACTCTCTCTCTCAGTATTTTTTTCATACTAAAACTTTTTTTCCTGTTTTTTTTTTCTATGCAAACTTCTTCTCTCTTTTAGTTTCTCCTCTTTTTTTACCTGTGAGTTTGTTGTTGCCTTAACTTGCCCTTATACTTTGTATCCTCTGGAGTTTGTCAGTTGCAGCCGTCAAACGGTGTTGAGTTTCCACTCCCACCTAAATCTCCTCCTCTTCTCTGGCGCTCTTTCCTTCTGCTCCACTCCCTTTGTTGCTATTAGGAGGCGCTGCCCTCCTCAGCCAATCACGTTGCACAAAGCATGTCTCACCAGATGAATATCGACTGCTTGCAGACCGTTTGGAAACATGTGCCATATTTGCTATTCATAAAGCTGATCACACACAGATGCATCAGGCATGCATACTGTTTTGTTTCCATGGATAATCAGTGCATGCTGAAATTAAATGTGACTTCTCAAGGCCTCAGTGTGAGCAGAGAGCTAAAGCAGTATCAGAGGAGACAGAACAGAAAAGAGCGCAGGCAGAGGGGAGGAGAAACATACAATGCACAGGCTTCCTCAACAGCTGCAGCCCAGTTTTGAAATCCCCATCATCTTGTGACTTCCTTCCTCTGCTGCACAGAGCTGCAGATTCTGTGTGCACAAATGCACACATACACACACTTGCAGATACACACACACACACACACACACTGCTTATTGTGTGCACACACTTGTAGCATACGCCAGGGTCTTTGTTTATCCAAAAAGGTCACACAAGAGATTTGTGGGGGGAGGGTATGTGTGTCGTTTGAGGTCTATCAGAATCTGAAACGGAGAGAAAAAGATACTCAAAATTAAAGTCACTGGGGTGTGAACTAAAATTAGATTTCCCCTACTATGCAGCTGTTTACTTTTTTCTTATATGAGGGACCATGAAAGTTAAAGGTAAGGTGAGTGCGCAGACTGAAAACCAGGTCTTGCTCATGTTGCTTTGCTCTCGGGTTTCAGTTTTTTGGGAGCGGAACAAAAACAAGTCTAATCTATGAGTTTGTGTGGGAGAGAGAGACAGTTTGCAAAGCCAGTGTTTCTCAGGGCCACCAGAGCAGAGCCGCTGGTCTGGGTGTGAACACGGAAGGTAAACATTACCATGTCCCACAATCCTTTGCTCCTGTGCTCCCGTTGTGGAATTTTGACAAAGAAATGCCAGAGGTCACAGCACTGGTTTATCCGAATTCCCAACAAGACCTCACACATGCCTCTCAGTGGTGAGTCAGAGATAACAGATCTGAACATGCTTCACTGTAAGCAAACACATGCAGATACTGTATCTGTATGAATTTACAGAAACATGCATCAGTTCACCTGCAAAATCGGGTACATGTATGCCTAACTTAAAGCAAATGAGATGTGAACAAAGTCCATTAGTGAACACCACTTAGCAGTGTTTTTTTTCCAGTGAGTTGGCTGTTGTCCAGATCTTTCACACCATAACCCGCTGTTCTGTTGCCAGAGCAGTCATGGTGAAATTTTAACAGGTCCATCAACTGCAAAGTTGACTCTCTCTCCCTCTCCCTAGACCTCAAAAGACTGATAACACAGTTTACTCGGTCTTATCCTACCCTATCAAAATAGGTCAGGTTACAGCACAGAGCAAGCTCTGTCAACACATGCGCAAACTACTGCACACCCACACAATCCATGCTTCGACATTAATTTGCACACACAATATTAGCAGCATTATGTGTTTACTCTCATGTTCGCATATTGTACCGTAATATCTGGCAGACATGCAGGCAGACATGCATAAATATAGGAAGTCTGCATAAACTCGCAGCTAACCCAGAAACTTGACACTTAAATGTGAGAAACATGTGATGCAGTGACAGTTCATTTAAACCCCAGCTCAGTAACCTCAGCATGTGTAGGTTATTAATCATTTGTGGTTATAGATGTTCACTTATAGAAACAAGGTTGTGAATTAAGCAGCATTTCAGTCAATTTCTGTGTCTGGAGCTGTCACCCACAGACTGTGGGATAAAGTTGTACTGTGTTCTTAGATTGCAGACACCTACTCCATTGTGTGTAAATCCCAGAAGAAGAAACCCCCTATGGAAAACAATGGATCTAAGACCCTCCCACGTTCCTTTGGTGGGGAGAGAAACGCAGGCTCTCGGGGCAGAGGCCGAGGAGTCCAGGGCCAGGCGCGTTCCCAGGAGGAGCCCTGCTATGAGCCGGTGGGAGACAGGTCCTGGTCCACATGTGCAATGGCCGAGCCCGACCCAGCGTACGCTACTATCGACAGTCACAGGAAACGTGAGCCGGCGGGAACCAATAACAGCACAGCTGGGGGTAATGCCACTCTAAAGAGGAAGAAACAGACGCCGCAGCAGCAGGCAACACCAGCGGCACCTCAGGGCTCAGGACCGACCGCCCCGCCTGTTAGAGGCCTGCCTGGTGGGGAAAACTTCTATGAGACCATCAGTGATGTGAAACAAGGGGCGAACAGCTCCAGCACCACCACCATCTTCACCTTCAATGACGGGATGGAGATGTACGTCACTGGTCTGTAGCTGTCTGACAGGCAGAAAGGGCCCAGAAACCACGGGTACAGAGTCATGAAAGGGACCCTCCTGCTCACCGGCTAACAGGTTGCTGTACATAGATTCAAGGCCCTCTATGAACAAGTAACATTTTTGTCATGACATCAGGTACAAACAGGGTCTTAATCGAGGTTCAGACTTCCTTTTATTGGTCTGTACTTCAGAACCAGCCTAAGCCTAGTCCAGCCCAAATACGGACCAAATATGTTTTGACAAAAAAGAAGAAGAAGAAGAAGAAGAAGAAAACTGGAATATACATCTTCAATCTACAATGTCACTGACCATACTCACCTGTCTGTGCATCATTTTCCATGATTCTTTATTTTTTTATAAGCACTGTACTCTTTGAAGAGTATGTGTTATAACTCACAGCCTTTAATATGTATAAAAACTCAATCTGCATGCATTGTGCAAACACACACCTTAAAATAAACAGTGGTAGCAAGGAAACTGGGTATATTAAGAGTATGAGGCACAGTGTTAGCTATTGTCACCCATATACTCACACATGCACGCACACATATGCCTCATCTTTGGGAGACTTATGTAATGTATGATGATGGATGTCACAGAGATTTGCGGTAGCCTACTTAAAGCTCCCTAAGTAAACATCTGAAACAGGTTTTCTGTGCAGACTGGCCAGTTGCCTAGTTTAGAGCAGAATAGTGCTTTGTTCAAACATAGGCCTACAATGTGTAGGCCTGCTTAAACATTGGACTAATTGAAGGCTTTGGTTCCCATTTCATATTTTAACATCGCTCTGATGCCTCATGATAACTATAAAAGTCACTTTTGATCAATAACGTAACCTTAACATAAATTATCAGATTGGTTTAACAGGCCGCCCTCAGATTATGACAAGCATCTGTAGCCAGAAGCAAGATGACACATCCCAACAGACCCACACTCCCCACCCACACACACACAGATACTGGCATACCTGGCAGAGTCATGCAGGGCAGAAGGGCAAGAATTTCCCCAGTGTATCATGGGTGGTAGATTTCACAATATGAGACCTTAACTGTATTACTATAAATAAATGTGATATAAATATAATAATGAGAGAGAAGAATATTTTCAAAATAAAGGAAGTGAAAGAGTGTTTAAAATAATAGAGGATGCTTCATCCCATGTAGTTAACATCATGTCCTATGGGCGCTATAAAATCTGATTTTATGACCATTGTAATTTTGCACTGGACAGCTGCAGGACTGGTTGGTTTAATTGCACATTAACTCGCTGCAAAGACTGTTTTCTAACACAGTTCTGATTCACTCTCAGAACTCAAGTCAAAGCCAGTCTGGTGGTTGAAATAGCAACAGAGGGCTCAGACTCCAAGGAAAATAAAGTGCTGGGCACAAAAATTACCAGCGAGTGTCCTTTGGAAGGTTGCCCCTCACCCTTTACCCACCCTTGTCTACAGCCTCTGCACCGAATTCTCTTCCATTACAAACAATGTCTTTCCCATGTAGCCTCTGGGAACTTTAAAAAATGAAGAGAGATGAAGAAATCAAAACATCAGAGGCGTAATAAATGGTCATATTGATAAGGGGTGAAGAGAGATTTAAAAAAAAAAACTGTTTACAAGCTAAGTGATGAAGAGTGCATTATAATGATATTAAAATGAGACAACCATGCAAAGAGGAAACGGGTTTAGAAAGATCAGTAACAAAAGTTTATAAATGCTAGTATGTCCGAAAGTATGTATAAAAAAATGCACTCTGTATATTAAAGCACTGTTTATTTTTTCTTAACTACTGACAATACCATTGGTTGAATAGCTCATGTCACTGCCATGAAAACAATATGTTTATGTTGTTGGTGCAATTTTTTCCTGCTTGATCAAAAAAGTGCATGCTTTGATATATGGAGATGAAAACAAATATTGTCGTACTTAATTGATCTTGTTTGTTAATCTTTTCTGTTGTACTTTTTTTTTTTTAATGTGATGCAAAGCAGCATTCAGTTTTTCCCAAGTAAAAAAAACTTGAAGGAGGAGGGGGGAAAAATTGGACGGTAGGGAGAAGCCACTGGGAGTTAAAGGCAGAGCGTTGTTTATCCTCTGCTCTGGGGGAGCAAAAAAAAGAGCGATAGAGGTGAGGAGGGAGAGAACAGCTTGTATAAAGCTGGATGAGGATCATTGCAAATGGACACAGACCCAAAGGACCCTCCTCCTTCTGATATGTGTTTTTGCGTGCTTGCACACACACACACACACACACAGACACACGCACACATATTGGCAGGCACACACACACACACACTGCAACATTGAGCCATGTGCATTTAAGGGATGAAGCACACTTTGCTTCCACTTGGTCAGCCCTTGCATACACTCCCTCCCCCAGCTGTGTTTGTCGTCTAATAGCCGACACAGACCTCTCTTTTCTCTGCTTCACCTCTCTTCCTCGCTGTGCAGGGGAGGGGCCTTTGATGTCCAGTTCTGAGGGACTCAGGGAGTGATATGAGGGTTGGGGTTGGTCAGGCCAACTCCAGTCTGATATCAACATTACACCAACGGCTCGACTACTGCCTGATATGAGAGATGGCTAACAGCTGAACGCTTAACAAGCTCTGGTGAGGCTTCCCTCAGACAATGCTGGCTGGAAGTCACTATCACACCTAATCCTTTTTCTCCGGCTGTCACTTAATGTATCACATTTTCTTTATCCTGAGAAAAGCACTGATCTGTTATATTTTGTCGAACACTGTTATATACTGTTCACGACAGATGTCCATTGCACAAACAAAAACAGTATGATGTAAATGTGTAAAATACTCTGTTGCTGTTCTGTTGTTGTTCCAATGTAACATACAGTATACAGTATATTTGTTGAAAAAAAAAGATGGTTATCACAGACACATTGTACTTTGTGGATGCAAAATCTTTCAGGCTTTCCATGCAGATACAGATGCTGTTTGTTAATTGTCTTCAGATATAATTATGGGCCAATACTGCTGTGACAGCTGTAGCCTATGTTGTATGTTCTTAAAGCACAGGGTTTAGTTTGAAAAAAAAAAAAAAACATAATATAGTGTGACAGTGCAGATATGCAAAAGATTGTAATGTTTTATAACCTTCATAAAAATATTAAAGTGAGTTTTTACTTTTCTAATAAAGTGGCACATTATAACGTGTGTTTGTCTTTTGCCTATGCCTTATTGCTTTTTACAAACTAGGAAGCACTACATTGTCAGCTGCTCAGCTGTTATGGTTCTGTAGCAGCCTCACACTAATGACTGTAGCTTGCAATAAATGCAGCTGAAATAAAATATGTTTGTGTTAAAGTAAGCAATAAACCAGAAAACAAGTGTGTCTGCAGGTGTTATACAGTAGGTGCCTTTAAAAACTGAAATACAAATCTATAAATAAACAATGGTTTTATCGCGTCATTGAACTGCACATTTTCACCAAGCACTCCATTTTGAGGTAAAAATATTTGTCTAAATAAATAAATAAATAACCTATGCAGAAAGAGTGTATTAACCAAATGTTTCATAGGACGACCAAACCTCCCATTGTGTTTTATAAATTAAATAAATTCTGTAGTTTAATCTATTTATTCAACATATTAAACAAATGGCAAGGAATCACGTTGCTGTGTTCAGGCACGACACTATTAGTTTCACAATATGACAGTAAGGATATAAACAGCTTTCATACGTCGATAGATAAAGAGGTTTCTAACTTTGTAAGAGACACTGTAACCTGAATTATTTAATTGCTAAAATACCGATTGTAAAATACGGTCCGCGTAAGTAAAATATTATGAGCTAAACCGCCATTTGGTAAGCAAAAAACATATTACGCAGTTTGCAACTGAGGCCTGTAGACTGATTTTCCCTTGCTCCCCCTTGCTTGTCTCGACAGACACCGGCCGGTAAATTGTACGACACGCCCCCTTCCCATCTTCCACCCATATTGCTTGAATTAGGAGAAAAAAGTGATTGACATTGTGAGTCTAGCCAATCAGAGCCCGCCTCATTGTGGACGCGTGCCAGAGTGTAATGTTTATGTACGCGATCGACCAATAGGAGTGAAGTTGAGGGGGCGTGGATTTCTTTTGGAGGAAAGAGGCAAAACAATCTTTTATCCTCCTGACCGGGCGGCTTTTTGGATATCCTGGGTAGTGGTGGTGGTGGCGGCGGTGGTGGAAAACTTTACATGTAGACTAGAATAGAAGTTAAGACACCGACAACACCTATCAAATCGCGACAATCCTGATAAATGTATCCAACTCCAGCAATTTGCACTAAAATCTATAGAAAGCTGGTTTTCTTTCTTTAGTCTCCATTTGCTCTGTCTGAATATGGATTCCAGATATATTTTGGAGAAGTCGTCGGTCGGAACTAGGGTCGGTGGTGCGGATTTTAACTACCGGGCAGGCCGCTCCGTGCTGCGCGACAGCCGGGTCCCGATGGTGGAGAAAAGCGGTCCCATGCCGGCGTACACAAACGGGCCCGTCCTATACAAATTTGTAATGAACGGAGGCTCTGCGGCGGAGGTTAAAGGCGAGAGAAACTCTGTAAAGGGGAATGGACTTTCTCCGGGTGGTCGAATACTGCACGACGTGGAAAAAGTAAGTGTCGTTTATCTGTGTTAAACGCACTTCCATAGCCGGTTAAGTCAACTGCACACTAAAATTACGCCAGATGATATCAAGCACGTAACGTAACCATGTCACCGTGCTGTATTATGGTAAGTTTGACAGGTCTCATGCGCCGTTATTGCGTTTCAGCGGTCAAAGTATGCGAGTGTGAGGAAGAGACTGCTATTGAATATTGTGTATTAATTTACTTTTTAGCTGTCAGTAGGTTTTACCGACTGCTGTCAACGTTTGGACGTAAGTAAGTAACTTACGTCGTATTAAAATCGCTTTAAATGGCGGCTCATTTTGTGTGCAAAGTTTACAGAAAAGGGGGGCAGGGACTTCAAACTACGAGCCATACCCCCTCCCCCATAACTTCAGGGTGGAGCTATAGCGAGAGCTTCCTGGCTGCACAGCACGGGCCGGCTTCTAAACACGTTACTGAACAAGAGATAGCCGTAGTACTTGTTAGTATTTTGCAGTTTTTTGCAGTATCGTTTTATTTTTTGTTTGCATCTTTTTTTTTTGTGTTTGTTTTGTTTTTATTGCATGCATGTATTTAATGTGCAATTCAGTATTCTGTGGCACATTTGTGTTTTGTTTGTGCCTTGCCGGGTCAGTTGTTTAATCATGTTATAAAGTTAATAATTTACCCTGAAACATCAAATATGCACTGATGGGGAATTTTCACACCAACTTTTTGAATGAACTAGACAGCTCTTATCTTAACATGGCAGTGCTATAATGGTAACTGTATTCAAGGTTTGGCCACGGAAGCTTTAAATCTTTTTGTTTTTTCTCCCAAAACTGATTAGTCAGTAATTTTTGTTGGATGTGGTTGTATATTAGTAATCTTTAACTTTTAAACTGTTAGTAGTAAAAAAAAAAAAGCAAACTGACTAGATAACCATAGGCTCTTAAAAAATTATCAATCAATTTTTTCTTAATTTTCAAAATATTTTATTGTCTATCAGATTAATGCATCTTACTTGATATTTTAAAAAATCAGATTAACTGATGATAAATAACATTATTCTTTTCTAAATTTAAATAGGTTTATTTGATCAATCAGTCAATCAAAATAGAGGATGATTTTTTTGGATAAACTCAACCTTGACACTCAAAAGGTTCTTGTTTCTTAATCAAGTATTAAGTGGTAGTGATACACTTTCCTTTTTTTTAAAACCTCTTTAAACAACTGAAAAAAAGTTGTCAAAAAAGTAGTTTTTATAGGCAATTGCCTATATTTTCATTATTTTCTAAAGGTTTCATTTGCAGTATGTAATGACATTGGCACATATATAATTTACATACGTGTGTGTGTGTGTTAAAGCTGTCAACAAAATGGTAAATCTCTTCCTATCACGTATTACATAATGCTTTTGATGTTGGTAAGCTGATAACTGGCTTCAAAATATTGACATTAATGAACGACTGCCGCATTTTCTAGACTGGCCTGGGGGACCAAAAAGATACTGGTTCCACTGGGATCCTGAAGAGGGCCAGTCCTACTCATTGCCCAAACATTAACGGGCAGTTGCCAGGCGGCTACATGCACTTGGACATAAGGAACCCAGGAAAGCAGGCAGAGCTGGCCAGCAGCTTCAGGGCAGCACAAGGACGGAGCTCACATCCGACAGAGAGACAACCCCTCCCCTCCTCCCACATCCCCGTTCCCAGAAACAGGTACAGAGAGGCTGATGATGTCTATAGTCACTATCCCACAGTGCTGTTTTTATTTTTGATTTTTATTCACAATGTAACACTGTTGCATGTTTGAGTCACAGAAACCTTCATTTTAAGCATTTCGGTCATTTGGTACGATTAAAACTTGGTATTTAAATATGACCTTTGAGCAGATGTTTAATCAACCCCACAGGATTCTGAAGCATATTGTTGTCTGTCAAACCTACTTTGATGTACCTGGCTTTTGTTTCTATCCAGCCCAGTCCAGGATCTATGACACTGAGACTGTGGTGTTAAAAATAATCAACATCTTTCACACTCAACTCCAGAGCTTTGTTCCTTAACAAAATTTTGACTAAACGTGGAATTCACCCTTTGGCTACAACTGCATAGTGGTTTGGGCATAAATGGTGTGGTCAGCTGACCACATGTTTAGTGTTTCATCCAGAATAGTTTTGAAATATGCCCTGAGAGCCAGAGCTGGTGATTAGGGCAAGGATTGCCCAATCACTGTCAGAAAAAAAGAGTGAGAAAAAGTTGGATAAATACAATATAGCAGCATTGTTTACTGACGAATCAGTTTACTGCGTTTTGAAAAGTTATTACTCATCAGGCGTTTTTATGACTTGCTTGACTGTCTCAGAAGTGCAGTAGTTCATTGCCATTCCCCTCGACTTTCTTTTGAAATGCCAGACGAGTGGATGTGTCAGTGTGTTATGCTGATTATGTGTCAGGAAGGAAGACGAGCTTTGCTGGTAGTGCGAATGTGTTTTGTTTGATGTCACATTTGCAGTTCAGAGTGTTTCTTTCTAACCTGCTTTCACACCACTCTTAATCACAAACACATGCAGATATGTACTCAGGCCATTTTTTTTATAATCCTTAAGGCACACTAACATGAACGTACAGTCTGTTTCACACTGAGGACGCAGAAAATGCATCCAGGGACAAGCCTAGTGGACTGATAAGTGATTATGTAACAGGACTGGGAGAGGCTGTAGGCGGTGCCTAAAAACTCTTTCCATCATTTGAAACAGCTATTGGCTACTGTCTTTGTAAAGGCACTGGCTGTCTGTCAGGAGGCACTTACTCATTAACAAAATGCCTGGTGGCAGTGCAGTATAAAAGCTGAGCAACCCTTAAATAAAACTGCGTTAAAACAATAACTTTTATCTGAGCCTCGGCACCAACAATTCAAGTAATAATATGGTTTATTACAAGTCCAAACTCAGACTTTTAACTGATCTTAGATTGATAAGAAAGACAGCTTTCAACCGCTGATAGTGTGCTTGATAGTAGGGACAGCATGTGAGGGTCTAAATCACATTCTTATTTTTCTCCTTCCTTCTCTCATCATCACGTGAGCTTCACGTGCCACTGGTCATGTATGTGAGGGAGTGTCTCAGAGGAATATGCAAGAATGAACATGCTTTTAAACCAGAGGGATGTTGTGCCCACATCTTTGTGTGTGAGTATGTGTGTGCGTGCGCATTTGAGTGCGTATACCCACAACAGACCTCCCAATCCAGGTTTAAGCCAGATTTTACACATCTCTTTTCTTCAGCATGTTATTGGCTATCTCAGCTCAGTGCTACCACAATAACAAACTCTAAACTGACACTACACAGCCACCGAAAGAGGTTGCATAACATTATATAACTGTTTGGACATATTAGCCAGGCCTCTTTGTTGTTCCATTGACCTTTTCAGATTAATTCCATGTCTTTACCCTCAGATTGGTTTTTTTGTACCGCAGCTTGTGATTAGAGGCTCTGCTCCCCTCTCTCTCCACGAACGATGCAGCTTTCTTTCCATAATTCACTTTTTGGTTTCACCTTTTTAGTGTTCTGTCTATTCGGTGAGAACTGAAAATAATTGCTCTAATTTTTATTTAGCTCACTGCAAATCTGTCTGCTTTGCAGATGTATGTTAATGTAGTAATTATCACGGATATATAAAAGCAGTTTGCATTGTATTGTAATTGCCATGTGAACCCACTAACAGTGCTTCAGTGTGAACAACAATTTCAACAAGTTTCATGGTTGTGCTACACTCGCTCACACTTTTGGACTGCAGTGCAGTGGCAGCTATTTTTCTCCCAGTAATGGTCACTGTGGTGAGTTTGTGCTTGACATCCAAGCATGTGTGTGCATATCTGTGTATGTGACCCATTGTGCATTTGCTACACTCTGTGGCTTGGTTTGGATAATGTCAACAAAACCATTTATTTTCGTTAGCTTCCTGCTAGCTTGGGTAATACTGCCATTGTGTTACAGGATTAAATAGGTTTAAAAAGAACTTAGATACAAACCTGTCGCTCATAGCTGTGTGTTTTACATTTACCACTGTATCAGTAGGGTATTTCTCTCAACCTTGTGCTTTCACACCTTGTCTTGTCAATTTGCAAATGCTGCAAAAGTAGGTCAAAGCCTTTTCGACAAGCCTGGGCAAAGATCTCGCAGGAGGAAAAAGGAGGAACCATTAAATTTACTGGCTTGCACATGTGCATATTCATTGAAGCACATTCATTGTATATTTAAACACTCCCACTCGTCTTGCCAACATTGCCTCTGTGTGTGTGTCTTTTTCTCTGTTTCCTCGTTCTGTCTCTGATTAAGTCACTCACACCTAACAGCAGAGCTCTTTCTACCTGTCAATACTCATCAGCATGAGGTCCAGCGCACTGATAACAGAACACATGACCAATTTGAATGAACAAGATAAAGAGGTCTGACAAAATAAAAGGGGGAGGGGGTCTTGTTTTGATGTAAAAAGCTTTTCTGTCTTATCTGTCCTTGGACAGGTACACAGTCATCACAGCAGGGTAACATGAATAGAAAACACCAGGCCTGCATAAACAAGACACCAGAGCAACCAACTGCAGTGGGGTGGGGGTGGAGGGGGGGTGGGGGGGTGTCATGGTGGAGGAAGTAACACAGCTCTGTTTTTAACATAATTACTGCCCGGTCTTTGGTCTAGGCCAGGCAGACAGGCAGACTGGAAGACAGTCCACCACCTCTCCATCCCCCTCCGACCACCCCACTACAATCCCCCTCTCCCAGAGGAGACGTTACAGCTGGTTGTTGAAGGTCACAGTCAAAGGAGCAGCAACCCACCCCCACTCCAGTCCAGGGATGTCTAACCGACATCCAGACTGCTGACATGGCATCCCAACTCAAACGGCCCGCTGCTTCTCAAGTTGTCATCTTCTTTTATATTTCCGTTAATTGGCTTAGACTGTGTTTGAAGCGAATCAGTTATGTAACTTGTTGCCAAATTCCTCCTGAATTTGACGCAACATTAGTTGTTTTTCTTCCTTCCAGACCACAAGAGGTTAAACTCATGTACTAACACGGGGAGGGGTGAAAGGTCCTTCACAATGAATGGAGTCATGCGAAAGGGAAGGGTCAGATCAGGGCACAAGCAGACATCTGACAAGGCCTCAGGATTGAAATAGGTGCCAAATAGACAATATGTAACTCAGTAGATAGACGTAGCAGACAGCTTATCATCTTAGGCTGCAGTTTTACTGCCTGACTTGAGTGTATGGAGGAGTCAGGAGAGGGGATCTAATATCAAAGAAGAAATGTTTTTATTTAATCAGTGTTTTCAGGGGGGCAGCGCTGCATCTGGCTCTGAATCATTCATTTTTTTAGCTCTACCAAAAGGCCTCTGGAAGCCATTCTGGCTAATGGTTGAAACATGCGCTGTGTGTGTATTATGTCCTAATTAGAGATAAATCATCTTCTGTTATGCAGTGAAGAAGAGAGGCTAAATCAATTTCATGAGTGAGGAGGAGAGGAGGTGGCATGTTGGAATGCTGCAACAGTCTGTTCTGCTGCAAACACAGACAAAGTTAGAAATGGCTCCAAAACACTCATCAAGCATCAACTTTTTGTTTTTACAGACATTTTTTTGGACAGAAAATAAATAAGTTTGTGGCCTTACATAGAAGGAGATTGTAGTACAGGCATGTTGAGTCCAAACCCTTGTGATTATGCTGAAATTTGGAAGTCAATACATATTTTTATTTTTCTTGGGTAACTGAAAATTGCAAGTCAGCATTGTTTGACCAGGTAGACAATATTGGCCTTTGCTTAGTCATTCACTGCCTAACATCTCTGTGGCTTACCTGGGGAGGACCTCGTGTGCATGTAGGTGATATTAGGCTAGTGAAGAAATGTGATGCTGATTCAAACACGGCAGACTGCAGGAAGGCTGATGTTGTACATTTTGATGCTTTTTGCAGTTAAACTGCATTAGCATCTTGCAAGAGCTGTATTATTCATCTCCAACTTAGACCACCACAATCTTATCAATCAATTCTCTTACTGTATATATTGGTTGCATATAGTTCATCTAGCCTAACAGCAGGGTGCCTTGGACACAGTGAGAAAAGGAAACACTTATCAAGAAGGAAGGAAACTCTTTTTGTGCAGCTCTGGCACTGCTGCAGTGAAATGCCTTATCGCTTGCTCACCCACACTAATAGACACTTACATAAGGTCTCCTGTTCTGCCTCAGTAGCATTTAGAGATGCCACAGTCAACTGTCTTTTCACTGTCTTCAATCAATCTTTATGTCCGTTTGCCCGACCCCTCATACTAACAGCTGCTCTGTGGCTTCCCCCCTCTGTCCACCAGCCTCCTCCACCTTTCTCATCTTTCATCATATCCCACAGACAACATTTTTTGGTCAGTCACTCCACTGATATCACTCCCTTGGTATTCTTTTGTTTGTCTTTTGGTCATTTAAATGCTCATAAATACGCCTCATAAGTTCATTACAGTCAAGTCAGAGTTTCCCCTTACTGGTGTCTAAAAAGCTGTCTCAGTGGTCATGTTGAGCTCTAACAACTGAGTATATTTTTTAGCCCAAACATTGATGCCATGATATATTCACTGAGCAATACAAATGGCTCCGTGTTTAAAAGGTTTTTGCCTGAGATGTTGAGATTTTCCCACCTTTGTAAAATGTCTCTGCCTCTCTTTTTATGGGTTTTATCTGTTCCATACATCCTTTTTTTCCGTGTCTCTTGGCCTTTTGCCCTCTACCCTTTTGTCTGAAGGAGGAACGACTAAATCCTACTCAAATCCAGAGGAGATGAAGCCCTCTGAACAATGCCAAGTGCCTCTCTGTCAGGAATGATTATTCCCTACTCTGAAAGGAAATAATGTCAGTCCTAATCTGTCTGTCAAGTATTATTCCCTTTTCTCTCCTTCTTTTTCTCTGACACATTTATATGTCAGTACATATGTGACATTGTTTTATTTTTCACTACTTTTCTGCAACTTAATCAATTCATAAGGCAGTACAATGGTAGCATACTGAGAACTGGAGTGTTCACAGTGTTTGTATTGGCACTGAAATTGCAGATCGACAGACGTTATACATACAAGCCAAGGGCTGATTTTGGTTAGAAATATTTTTAATGTTTAGCAAAATCAGCTAAGGTTCATTTTTCTTAAAAATCACAGAGACTGGTCAGATGATACAGTTAAACAATCAGAGTGTATTTTACAAACATAATGCCAATCTTGCTGGTTTGTATTACTTCTCACTGTGGCTCCAACTTTCTGAAATTTTCTGAATGTACTGTGCAATGCTCCAGTGAATATGCAAATGGCTTCCAGAACTAGATCCTTGATGTTAGAGAGTCAGCCTTTTAAAGACTTAACTAGCTGTTGTCAAAGTGTTCTGTGAACCCTCCTGCTCTTAATCACATATAAATATCCTCACATACAAAAACACACACACACACACACTGGCATACACTTGCACACACATACACACAGTCTTACGCAACTCTATCATAAGTCATCTTTGCTGCTGATGACCAGCAGTGGAATTCAGCCCAGACTGCAAACAGAGAGAAGTCTGAGAAACGCCAAACACTTTGTACTGTGAAAAGCTAAATGGCCTACATCTGTTTCAATGTCTTTGCTTTTTAATTAGTGCACATTATGTATTTGAACATGCTGTATTTTTTCGTTTTTTCTGTTCGGATACTTACTTTAGTATCCCTTTTATATCTAAATTGTTTTTCCCTTTTGTTTTTTTTTTGGTAGTTTACATGTATTTTTTCCAACAGTCTGAGCCCTGTGTCTTCTACCATCCCCTCTTTTTCTCCTGCTTTGCTGTGTCAGTAACCCATGAAACATCAAGGGTTTGTCTCCTCACTATGGCATAATGTAGAGGATGGAAAATATAGTGCTGGCTGAGGTTTCTGATTGCATCCTGAGGAACGGCAGATGTCTATGATCTCACTTGTAATTAAAGGATTATCGACAGCCCTGTGTTTTAGTTCAGTCGTGAAAGAGAGCTGTACTGAACTTCTAGCATTCGGATTGATTTTGTGTTGACGCAGTTAAGTAATGTGAGCATTGACCTTTTAAAATGCCTCGGCCTGCGAGGGATTGGGTAAATCAAAGCACGAAAAGCACTGCATAGATTGAAAGGCCAATAAACAGAAAGTGACTTCATTCAAGTACATTTCAAAGTTTTGGCTTGAAGTAACTGTTTTATATGGTGTACCACAGCCAGGCTGCTATAACCAGTAGGCCCAGTCCCTCATAATCCCCTAGAAACCCCCTTTTCTGTCTCTGTGTGTCCTTAAGTGTGTGTATAGTGTAGACACACACGTCCTTAACAATAGAGCTGTGTGGGCCAGGATAATGACTTCTCCTCGTGCCCTCAAACAAATAGCGCTGGAGGACAAGATAATCTATCAAGCAGCTGTACAAGAGAATAGATTTGTGTTTTTTACTTTTTTTCCCCCCTAGTTGTCTTTTACTTTTCACACGCAGCAGCACACATGAACATTCTGTACCAGAGCGAGGTGGTGAGGTTTCATTTAACACAGATCTGCTAGTAATGCTGTTCTCTTGTCACCTCCTGGATATTGCATCTTGTAACAAAGTATTTGCTGAGTCAGCCAGCGGTATTTACACATATTGACACATCAGCAAGGTTGGCGACTCATTCGTGCCACCAAACCAAAAGTTTGGCATGTTTGTGTCTAGAGGGATTTGACTGAGCAAGGTCATGTCTATGCACCTCTGGAGAGTATCCCTGCTTATTCTAAGTTGTGGTGTCGTCTTTTAGAGTTTGACATATTTCAGAAGGTTTATGCTGTTGATTACGCAGAGAGCACCACAGATCTTCAGTCTCTCGTTTAACAGCATTTGCTTTTCTTCATTCCTGTCTGATCTGCCCCAGTCCGGTTTGACCCAAGAATCTTGTGTTTACACTATGTTTTGTTCACCATAATAACACCATGAGAAAATGATGGAAGAGTAACGTGGGAGCGACTGAGAGAGAAAGAGAAAAGAGAAAGGAAAGGCATTAGATAGTACTAATAACAAATTTTGAAATCTCATCATCTTCAACTTTTTATAGCTGCTGCCACATTAAGATATCAGAGCTTGCTGTTCTACCGTCAGTGAAATCCATTTGCTGCCCCTTCCACAAACTTGGAAATTGCCTGATTGAGATAGTCTATTACGAAATAACAAACACCAGTATCTTTATATCAGTTTATAACTTTACGATTGCTCACAGCCATATGACAGCTACAGGATTACATAAAGAAACGCCTCATAAACATGAGATAAGGCTTTGTTTGTCTCCTCAATTTTTATTTGTTTGTGGTTTTATTTTTGGTCTTGCCCTTCGTCTTAGGTTTACACCGATGAATTCTTTTTTTATATTTTCCAATAAAAACAAAACAAAACAAAAGCCTACCTACATACAGCATGTGTTGTACAAATTTAGGAAATGTAAACAAGATGTTGGTTGTAGTAAACTGGCACCAACTAAGTGACCAATATAATTTATTTAAGAAGGAAGAAGGAGAAGTGAAACAGAGAAAGTGAGGTCATCTCAGTACCTATAAGAGTAAAGCAGGAGCGTTTGACATTTTATTGACTTGCTGTGTTGCTGAGCAGCTGTTTCTCTCTCTCTGGTTTCACTTCAGCTTTCCTTAATCGAAGGGGATGTTAGATCTCTCACATTTGCCCAGATTTACTATAGAATTTACATGCACCATAGGGGACTTGAGGTGAGGATGTATATGCTTGACTGCATATACTGTAGCAGCCTTAATAAGCTACTTTGTATCTGCTGTTGATTAAGATGAATAAAAAAAAAGGTTCATCTGATTAGTGAACCTTACTTAATTAAGCAATGCATTGCATAACATTTGATAGAAACTCAGCAATACTGAGTTTGACAGTAAGTTAACTTTTGACTCTTTGAAAAGTTGACTTACTGTCTAAACTTAAGGTCCACTTACTTGTTCAAAAGCTTTTGACCATATCAGAAAATCCTTATTGAATATGCTCAGATGTCATGAAACTGTAGATGTTTAAACTTTAATGCTACAAACCTTGCTCGTGTATGATTTTATACTCAATATTATACACAATACACAATATTCTTAGGTCAGCAATTTTAAGATTTTGCAATAGTCAGTATTTTGAATATGTGTGTATTTGCTTGAATATTTCCGGCAGTGAGAATCTTGGCTCTGGAGAAGCTGACTGTTTGACAGAAAAACACTTCGGTCTCACCAAGCATGACTTTCCCTGATCCGGAGCTGCTGGTTGTGTCTGGCAACATTCCCATCTGTCTGTTTAGGAGCCCTAATCTGACCAGTGCTTGGGTTTGGCCTAGTTAGAAAAAGCACAATTCTCACAGGGAGACCCGCCTATTGCATCCAACTAGCAGTTATTCTCCTGTTATATGAAACTCAGCCATCACATTTCAACATGTTTGTAATCGCTAAAAGACCCCCCACCACAACCACCACCACCACCACCACACACACAGACACACACACACACACACACACACCCACCCAGCAGTCTAGTCCAGAGTTAGGGATTAATATCCTGTAAGATGCCTCACAGAGGAGCATCTCTCTGTCTCTCCAGAACCGACTGCAGGTAGACGCTCGGTTTTATCATCATCATTCCCCCCTGTGTTTCCATGATGTGCTCTAATTGCCTCCATTCGTCTTATTAACTATCCCATTGTTGGCATTGCAGAGTGATAGAGGGGCTTTTTTTTGCCTTACTCCCGATAGTGTCATAGCCCCTGCTTGTATGATGTTGAAACACTGATAATTATATAAGATCCATTGGGAGACTTAAATTTTTAAAGATGTGGTTTATGCCTTTTTTTCTCACTATATTAGTCAGTATCCAGCATAGTCTGACAGGGTTGGCTATTTTCTCACTTACGGATTGGGGCCACATTGTAAAATTGAAAGCACACTCACTACCATAAAAAACAACGTAAAACACAAGAATAGAAGCTGCTAATAAAACCTCTGTTAAACTGATGGAACAGACTGTTTGACTGTTTAATTAATACATAAAAATTGTGTGTATGTAAGTTATTAATAATTTTTAATACTTTACTTAAACCATAAGTAGAGAAATATATGACTTCACCTTAGCCACAGTTTTGGTTCATAGCTTTTGACTTGAGCTCAGTTAGTTAAAATGTGCAGGCTGGTTTATTCCCACAGTAAATTCTCCTCTGTTATATCTAAAAATCAAACAATTTTTGTGCTTGTACTCCTTTTCCCATCTTGGTTATTATTATTCTGCACACTTCTTTGTGCACGCAGAGGCACATAAAACTGACTCACAGTGTTTGAAGTTTTGAAAAATCCATGGAAGGCATATTTGTTTGATTTGTTTAGTTGTTTTGTCTTCAAATAATTTTATCTCTATTTATTTTTATGAAAAGAATTGTATGCCCTTGAGGCTTGAAGGAGCACTTCTCTCTCTCTTACTGGTTTACAAAAAAAAAAAACCATGAGTAAAAGTTTTATGAATTTTCACTTAAGGCAGGGAATTATGGGCAAAATCAAACATTGCAATGTATTTGACCAAACGCCTCAGATGACTAAAATATGAACACAATGAAATGTTTGATAAATTATTATTAATAACAGGCAAACATTAAAGCAGCACAGTAAATTAAATAAAATCAAATCCTGAAGGCTGTAATATAGCCTTTAAGACCAGGACAACACTCCCACCATGTTACGATGTAACAGTATCTAAAGTCTAGATGATAAATATAGCCTCAGATCAGACATACGGATACCGTTATGATATCTGTATGTTGCCCGCCCCTATATTCATATTTACTTTTGGCACTGCAGTCTGGGTGGGAGAAGGTTCAGCTCATCTTCATGCCTCATCACACTCCCTCAAAATCTGCAGCCCTTCTTCCACTTACTCTGCTCTTTTTACTTTTAAAACACTTTCATCTGTTGAGCTCTGGTTCCCTCACTTTCTCTTTCTAGAAAAAGATACTAATCAGTTTATTTTACTGACTGGAGTCTTTGTCTGTCCAATGCTGCCCTGCAGTTATTTGGCTTCATGGGAGTAAGCAGAGTGGCTTTGGAACAGCATTGGTTTGCTTTCGCAAAACACAGGAAACCAAGCAAAAGGCCTGCTCTGGCTTGTGATGGCAGAAGGGCAAATCTCAAGAGCAGGCGGGAGAGGGAGTGGGGAAGTGAAGAATGAGGAACAAAATAAGAGTACGAGTGCTGCAGAAGGAGAACTGACCACTGTGTTCAAGGCTCTCCACCATTTTAATTTCTGTTCCAAGTTTCAAGACATATTTCTTTCTGTTTACTTTGGTTTCAATCTGTTTTTCCTGCTCGTTTTTACTTTTTAAATTTTGTATCGTCTTTTTTGTAACCTATTCCCAACTTTTCCTCCTATCACTTGTGTAAGTAAGAGGAAAATAGATTTAGTCGATGGCATGCTGATTGACCTTGTCCTATTGATTTGATCTGGTTTTCCTCAACATCCACACAACAAAAAGAGGTGCCTAGTTATCTGTAAGGCTCGGGGGATGACATGTCTTTCCTATTGCAAAGAATCAAAACTTCAGTCTTGCCCAGAGTGATTTGGATAATTTAGATAGATGAAAATATGATTTGAACAGATGCCAGACAGAATTCAAAATAAACCAAAAGTTATGTTTGAAAGTGTATAAAACACATTACTTGACTGACCTCTATGGCTTCCTGCTTTAACTGGTGGCTCGAATGAAAAATAAAAAGTATTTTGATTAAGGAAGCAGTGTTTTCAGGCAGAGGGCTCTACCTTGTTTGCCACTCTCAGAAGAAGAGGGGTAAAAAAAATTCTTAGGCCACTACTCAGTAGAGACTTTTCTGCAATCCCCTAGCAACAACATTGTTATTGGAGGAGACTTGCAGAAGTTGTGAGAGAAGTTGCTATAGCTACAAGTTAATCTTGTTGTGTAGCCCGAGGTTACAGCGGGGTATTGAAGGCACCACTAGTAGCCAGTTTGCCCGGAGACGTTAACATTAAAGAAAGACGATGTATACTTGCATGCTGTCAAACTATGCTGTAAATGTTGCAAGATTCTTCTTTGGGTTTTCTTACTGTCTTTCACAGTGTATTGCAGCCAGTATTCTAAGTTATAAAGATATTAAGGGTGAAGTCAGGCCTAACAGATGCAATTTATCAATAACTTGTTGACAAGATTAATAGGGTAAAGTCAGAAGAGGTCTGTGTGTTATCTATTATCCGATTTACACCATCGAACATCCCATGTTGACTGTTGATGTTTGATTTGTGTTTGCCAGCTGTGGATTGACTTGTGTTAGGCTCAACCTACAATGACCCATTAAAATCCTCATGTGTAGCTGTTGCCACAAGATGTGGGCCAAAGTTCACATTATCTGGTAATTGCTGTTTTTTATAGTTAAAATCTGCTGTAATCTGGTAAATGTATAAATCTCAAAATCAGTAATGTCCACTAAATAATTCTCTCGAAGCACAGTTTGAATTGTATTAAAACTTGGTGAAATTACATTTTTATTTCTCTCTTTTGATACAAGAGAGCAAGAACTCAGGGGGGTGTCCAGGAGTGTTTCTCTTTTAAAAAAAAAGGAAACGAGTGTAAAAGTAGTTCCCTTTTTTTGATTTTTGCAAGGTTATTTTGTTAATATATTGGACTAAAAACTGACGTTACTCACCACAGACAGACCACATCACCCACCTGAATGCATTCGGGTAAAGTGAGCTTGTCTAACCACCAATAATGGCAGACAGCAACAAGCCAGAGAGAACAGATACGGCCAAACAAGGGACCTTAACAAGTATTCTCTGAAACCAAAAAGGGTCCAGTTAATTGATTTTGAGCTAATAAACGCAGAATTTTTTTTTTCTTATTTTTCTGGGAAATTATTTTTTTCTCAAAGAAACCCTGACATGAGCATGGCATGTAAGTCAGGTAGTGTGTCATGATCTACTCTGTCGTCAGCCAGTTAATTGTTTGTGCTGTGTCAACATTATCTCTCTGAGGAGCGTACGATAGACGCATGGCTCTGATATTTAGTGGGGATGTGGACTCGGGTTGCTGAACATAAAAAAAAAAACCTTTTCAATGGCCTCTTACATGTGAGTTTGCTTTTTACATGAAATATGTGCATGTGATCCTATCTGTAAAGTTTGTGGCATTGTGTTTAGACGTGAGGAGTCAGACTCGAAAGAGGAAATCATGCCTTTTGCTGTGTGTCTATCGTCTATTATTTTGCCAGAACAAAGCAATCCGTTGTTTGTGCTTGGCCCTAAGGCTTCAGATTGCATTTGAGGATCAAGAGACAGACAGAGAGGGCTTTTTGTGCTGGGACTGAATAGCCATTACATTCACAGGCCACATTAAAGAGACATGGCTCCTGTCTAACAGCCTCTCCCTCTCCAGGGGGTTCAGCGCTTGGGGTCTTTATGTAAGGGACAACATGTGTAAGGCTGTGCCTTAATGGATGAATTGCAAAGACTCCTATCCGTGTTTTTACACCAAAATACTATGTTTGTAATTATTTTCATATGTATCACACAGTATTTTGCAAATATTAAACAGAAGTGCAAAACAATAAAAATAGAGTAAGCAGTACAGAGTAAAAAACTGGTTCACAGCTGTAAGCACAGGGGATGCAAGCTTGTGTTGGGGTGGGGGGATAGACTGTTAACTGCCAATCACGACCATCTGCCTGCAGAGCGAGCAAAGAATTGAGGTAGAGAGAGGGGGGAAGAATTACGTAATACAATGAAGTCGAGGCAGAGTGATAGGGGATGGAGGGACTGCAGGATGGAGAGCGGTGGGCATTCTATTTATAGTGGGTATGGATAGGGCAGCTGTCGCGGCTGCACAGCATGCTGACGATCATCAACATCAGCGTGGTCAATTCTGAAAGCCTCAGTTGTGACAACATTGCCTCATTATACAGGATATACCAGTTTGACTACATCACACCGTTTCCTGCGCTGTTAACTCTATACATGTGCACTGATAGGTCGCATTTTCCACAGCCTTCATTCAAATCTTTATCTATGATTTCTTATGCTTGTGTATTACACACACTGGCTACATCTACAGAAACAGTGCACAATCCAAATCCCCCTCAAAATCAGAACAAGGATCTCTTGAGCCTTAAACTGGTTAAAAGAAAAAAAAAAAAGGGAGACAGATGCATATCAGAGCATGTGACAGAAAAATGGTTAACAATGCGCTTGTGGTTTTGTGGTTACCGTCACTCTCTCTGTCAGCCTCCCTCACATTCTCTCCTCCTGAGTGTGCGTGGGGATGAGCTATGCGAACATGTGTTTTAGTTGAATATATGAAAAGCTTTGCCGAGGGAAAAGTGTATCTCATGGCTGAAAACATTCCTCCTATTTTTGGTGTGCATATCTCTACCGCTGCGTGCATTTGCATCTGTTTGGGTTAGAGAGAGAGAGATAAAGAGCGAAAAAGGACGTAGACAGAGAGAAGTAATAATAAAAATGTGGTCAGTTTGTCTTGAATGTGTATCCTTTCACATCTCATATGGAGAGCTATTTGAAAGGTGAACCTGCTTTAATGTTTTGTTTGATTGTATTTCAACCCTTTTTTTTTTTTTACTGGGAAGGTCGTATACCAGTCTCATTGCCAATCTGTAGAACACACAGCTGCTTTGGATATGAAGAAGCCAGCCCACGTTCACATGCATACAGTACATACAGAGACTCACAAACACACCCTGATGCTTGTTTTGAGGATCATGTTGATTACATGATCATACTGGATGGATAAGAGCTATTTAAAGCAAAGATAGCTGCAGCTGAGAGTGAGATCACAGAGTATTGTTGGCAGTGTGCAACCTCAGTAAAAAAAGACCTGCCATACTGAACTTTGTACAGCATTGAATCACCTGATATAAAACGGATAAGCTTCGTGGTCATCCAACTCAAAACAATGAAATCTGTTGACATTGCACAACCCCTTCCACTCCGTCTTCCTCTTTTTTCTTGACCTCCTAAAACTGCTTTCTTTCAAGAAGTCTGCATGACACAGTATTTCTTTTACCAGAACACAAAACAGACCTTAAGTGTGTTGTTCAGGGCTTAAAGCAATATTGGTCTTTTGAGAATTATACAATCCCCCCTGTACGTTTAGACTTGAAGGGTTGCAACAAAGTGTTCATAGTTTGCTCCTGAGACAGACAGCAGAAGCTATGCGCAAGAGGGGGGTTGTGGGAAGTCATGTTCTGGTAAACTGAGTCTTCGCTTTGCCAAACAGGTGGGGTTCACATGCGGCCTGGAAGAGAGATTAAATTAGGTTAGGCAGAAAAATGGAGATGAAAAATACACCATCATAAGCTCAGTACAACACTGACAACGGGAGCCAAATGATATGCATTATCATATTGCAGTTATTTGCGGATATTGTAATATGGGTCAGGATTTCGGTGGGAGTCATATTTTAGGCCTTTCATTTTGACAAAAAAAAAAGAAAAGAAAAGAAGTTATGATGATGCAATTTTTGTTGGAGTCTATGCCAAACAAGCCTGCTGGTCCCTCTTGTCTGGTGAATATGATTTGTAGGCCTGGGCTATCTCTGTAGCACCACAGTGTTTCATTTATAATCTTATGTTTTTACTTTATCAAAGAAACATTTGAGGTCCTGAAATTTCGATAGTGCACTTAACCAAAATAAGGTTTCAATAATATTTCAATTAACCGCTAAAGGCATCAGTCTTTTTAGCCATGTGTATGTAGCCTACTTGTTGTGTGTTGTACGGCAGCTGGCCTGGTCCTTTAGTAGGCTTGTACTAAGTGAGATGTGTGTTATTAACCAGGCAGATCCCGGGGATTTCTTTGGAGCTGGTAACTGGAGTAGGAATACTGCGTTAAATATAGAGGGAAGGCCCAGTCTTTCCCCAACAACAGCAGAGAGCCCGCTATAGTGCTGGATGGGGGCGGTGGGTGCCAAACAGCAACACGACAGCGTCGTATCACCATTTGCAGTATCAACGTCCAGGCCCAAGGACCTGGTGTGGAAATTTACTGTGTAGGGAGTAAGTATGGTCCCGATGACTAATTTCCCTGATGTTTCAATGGAAATTTAAACTTAGACTAGTCTGATAGGTGAAATGTATGATGCATGCAAGCAGCAGGTTCACTACATTTCACAAGCTTTTTCAGTCTCATAAATAAATACAATGAAATCCTGTCAAGTAAGGAAATATCTTCCAGCTATTTTCCTTATTAAAGAGAAAAATAGAACTGTACACAATCTCAACTCTCGGACCTGATCCAGCTGTTTCCATTGGGAGGCTGCTGAGTCCAGCTCTGTTGCCCACGATGTTAACACCAACACTCCCCCAGTGCTTCAACTCCCTCTCTAGGCAGACTCAGTCGGCTAAAAGTTTCACCAGCTGCATGATAACTGAAAAAAAACAACAACACTATCTGCAGTCATACCTACAGCAAAGTGTAGAGTGAGCAGCAGTTAGCAGGTACTTTGGCAATATGTTATTCCCTTATGTGGTTTATGGATTTTCAACAGGTAGCCAAATTTTCACATGTTGCACTTTTTTTTGTAATATAATATGTTCAACAGACTATTATTTCTGGTGTATTTCCAAGTGTATTAAACTAAAAAAAAAAAAAAGTTAATCTTGAAAAACATCCCAAAAAAAAAAATACAAAGTCTGTTTCAAGATTTTATATAACTTACTGCACTTTGGATAAGATGATCTCATGTATAAAGCTTATCCACTCTTTGCTCACAAAACATACACATGCTTGTACACATGATACTCTCTCACTCTCTGCACTTAGAGCTTGTTGTTGCTCCTTGTGCCTTGGCTCAGAGCGGTACTCTCCCTCTCCCTCTCTCTCTCTCTCTCTCTCTCTCTCTCTCTCTCTCTCCCCCCCTCCCTCTCTCTCTCTGTATGTGCCTGGGCCTGGCTTGTTGACTTTAGCCGACCCATGTGTTGTGCCGCTGCCAGAGGGGATGGTTCTTGGCCCAGATAGGGCCAATAACAGTTAAGGGAAGGAAGGAGGGTAAGAGGGAGGGTGTGTGTGTTTGTGTGAGAGTGTGTGGGTGTGCATTTAAGTTTATGTGTGTGTGTGTGTGTGTGGTTGTTAGTGAGTGAGTGTATGGTTTTATTTGTGTATGTACTTAAGTGTGCCAAAAACTTCCACCAGAGGCATCAACAAGTGCACGTACTACAAAAACACATACACACACACACACACACACACATGGAACATGCAGGTACAGTACATGGGGTCAAGACTTTTCCTGGTGAGACATAGTACCTGTCTCGTAAAGCACATATTTGTCTGTGACAGGACTCACATATCTGGTGGGTGTGAGTATGAATGGTGTCACTGCACTACGTTAAAAACCTCAGTTAGCAGACACTGTGTGTATGAGCCTACACATGTTAATCTGCATATGTAGGTTTTGCATGTTGTGTTGTTCATGTAATCATTACGTTTATTCCACTCCATAAATGCCCCATGGTAGGACTGAAAGGCTTTTGTAAACATCCAAATCTAGGTAGTCAAAAACCAAAAATCCCAAATGCATACAAATAGATACCACACACTCATACACACACACACATAGTCCAACTTTGTTGACTGTGTTTCTGCTCTCCAGTCAGCTCCTTTTGGGCACTAAATAAAGGCATCCCCAGTTTAACTTGCACCAAAATAAAGCTTCCCCTAAGAAGATGCAGACAGATTTACTATTGTGTCGGTGCAGTTGCTGTTTAGCCTGTCCTTCAATCCCAACAAATGTACTGGCTCTATAGTTGTTTTACGGACAGACGTGAATCTGCAGAGGTCAGTGTCATTTAAAGCATCTGCAGATGCTGATATGTTCTTGAGAGTAAGTAATAAACGTTGATAAAGTGGGGCTTTTTCTTTTTTATCAAGTTGGGTTTTATGGTTGCAGAGTGGAGCAGCCGTCTGCCTCCAACTTGGTGTAAACATTGATATCAAGTCAGTCTGATAGCAAAAGTAGATTAGCATCACAGCTGTCAGCATTAATAAAAAGGCAATCGGCAGTTGGCCCTTTGAGAGAGGATGTCCAAAACACACCATTAGCTCCGCTTATTGCTTAACACATGCACACAAAGACACATGCTAACACTTGCAATAGCTGTAATGAAACTGTGGTGGTGTATCATGGTCCTGCCGGGAAGCAAAGGAAGGAAAAAGCTCAATGTCAGGAAATTGGAGTGGGCTGGGACGGGTGGTTGGTATTAATGGGGTCTGGTGTGTGTTGGTATTCCTCCTCTGTGTGTGTGTGTGTGTGTGTGTGTGTGTGTGTGGGTCTGTGTGTATTAGTGTCAAAGGCAGAAATATCAAAGTTTGAATCACCACTGGAATCAACTATTTTATTAACACCCACACACACACACCAAAAACAGATATGCATGACTGTCGGTGGAATGTTATTAGTGTACCACTTTTCCACACCATGGGCAGGCCAAACAGGACTGTACCAGGACTCCGGTCTTACATTTTGTAGGATTGAAAGCATTTCTTTAACTCTTACAGTCTAGTAAGCAACAACACATAGTCTGTGTTGCCAAAAAAACAAGATAAAAAGCAAAGAAATGTTATTATGGAAGAGAAAGAGGCTCATAAATCAAAAGCATGTCCCTAGTTGGCCCTGTTCAGTGCTGAAAACAAGGCTAATGACTGAAACAGGACACGGCTAATCTTGTTATCTCCTTATCTCTCGTCCAAACTCGTTGTGTGTGTGTGTGTGTGTGTGTGTGTATGGTGTTTTTTTTAAATGCATGTGTACATTTGTAATGCACATATGTGTGTTACTCGTCTCTCCTCTGGCTTTGTCTTTT
Organism: Acanthurus leucopareius; assembly: GCA_029814765.1. Lineage (NCBI taxonomy): Eukaryota > Metazoa > Chordata > Actinopteri > Acanthuriformes > Acanthuridae > Acanthurus > Acanthurus leucopareius. The sequence goes on along the minus strand of JAQMCX010000002.1, from coordinate 17,094,753 downwards.
GTTTTAGCTGTGGTGTGGATATTATTCGTTGCATATTGTAATTGTCTCCATGTTGGCATTCCATAATTATACACAACTGTTATGCCAACTGCCTGCATTGTATTCAGAACAAACAAACATTCACACAGATACACACACACACACAGAGATACACACTTAGCTCATGTTTTTGACTGTTACAAAGGAAAAAAAAACAGCATCTCTTGTGTGAGCATTGAAGAGAAGCGTTCAGACTGTCTCTGAGAGATTCCTTCATATCTGGTACATTCCTCTGTGATCTGTTTGCTCCCCATCCAACACATTCTCAGCAGCGTGGGAGCTGAGACACTTTCCAAACTTTTTTCTGTGTCTATAAATGTTTTAAAGTCTTGTTGCCACTTCGAAGGCTATGTGTGTGTATGTGTGTGTGAGAGAGAGACACAGAACAGTTGCACGTACGCTTGCTGATTTACAGCGTGCTCTTGTTCGTGTTTGTGCACTCCGGAGTAAAGTTTTTGCGCTGAGTATGTGTGTGCACTGAGATTCAGAGTGGATCTCTGCCAGGGCTTAGGGCTTGGCTGAGAGAACGCCTCAAACCAGTTTACTCTGGTTGTGTAGTGGAGAAGTCTGGGGGCGGGACAAGGACCTCTTAAAGCTGCAGACCATGTGTATCTCTGCTTCTGTCTCTATTTGTGTGTGCGCGTTTTTTGTGCTTGTATGTGTATTCTTTGCATGTATATTCACAGTTCCATACATTTTACAGTCTATCGGATAGGTGTTCGCCTTTATCATGTTGGCCTCCACAGCTCCTCTTTTTTTTTTTGAGATTATACATGAGAATTCAAAGCCATTTATTTGTGTGCAAGTGCGTGGGCGAGATCTTGGCCCTGGCTTAAATAATTTTCTCTGCAAGGACAGCAAGAAACAGAGGTGAACAGTGCAAGATAGAATAGATTAAGAGAGCTAGTCTTCGTCAGAAATTACTGCCGTGCTTAGTCACTTTTTCATGTAACTGCCGGATGCCAAAGCACACTCTTTGAGCTCACAAAGCATGTGTATGTGTTTATGAATGTGTGCTGTGTGCATGTGTACATTGCTAGTTCAAGTAGGCAGTATAAATAAGGTTTATGCTGAGAGTGGACTGCTCAGCATGGGGTGCGCTGAGCAGGAAGGGAGGAACAAGCATCTCTCTCCTCTCTGAGCAAGGCTGCACAAGCTGTGCAAAAAACACCACAAAACCCTTTCACTCGAGAGAGTCTACATTACGTCTTGCTACTTACCCAAACAAACACAAACTGATAGTTTCCCAACATTTACTGTACATATAATCATGTGTCTCTCTGTGATAGTTTTGTGGGATTTGTTCACTGGGATTGCTGCATCATCTAATTTTTTTCTAACATCAACACTTTTATTTTTGGGGCCTTGTAAGATTTGTACTTTTCTCTGAGGACAAACACAGGTATTTTCTTCTAGAACAGTTTTTCTTTTCTTAGTTAAAATAGCAAACTTTTTCTTTTTTTTTTTTTTAGTTAAAGTAAAAATACACCAGACTTTTGCCTGTGTGGTCAATCTATATTTTTTGTGTCTTGCAGGAAGCCCTCAGGTCATGCTGATAAGGAGGTGATGGCTGCCACTGTCCTGACCTCACTGTCCACATCCCCTTTGGTGCTCTACCCTTCCTCTGCACCCACAGGTAACATTTTCTCAGCATCAGCTGCATTTTATCTTGAACATAACTCCATTAAATATTACTCCATCAAATACTGATGCAACCACTGTTTTAAACAAACTCAAGGTCACACTCTCTGCATCTCTTGGTGGTTACTTATTCTGAGCTGCACGAAGCCAGCAACAGTGAGAAGAAAAATACATCTTAAATCTTTTGATGTTAGTTTTCCCCAACTGAGACTGATCTAATGAGTTGTTTATGTTTTATCTGAACCCATATTGGAAGGAAGTCTTAAAGTATTACCACCATTCCCTTATCTTTGTATACATGTGTGCGTACCCAAGCCCAGCCCTTACTGCCAACTGTTCAGCCTTGACTCTATTACCACGGCTCATTTTTCTGTTTCCAGTGTGAGTGTGGCTGCCATCACCATGCCAACCTCGCCAGACGGTCAAAGTCCTTTTTTTCTTAAGCTCAGCATAAACCAAGGCTTCTGTTTTTGCTCTCAGAAAGGCAAAATGTTTACATCCCATCATTCAGTTTAACACTGCTGTACTATCAGAGCAAAACAGGATTAAATTTATAGCAATTTAAGTTTTGTTGTGTAATTTAGCAGTCATTAGATCCTGCAAGAGGATGCTGTGGGTTTGGGAGGAGCTAAGCAAGTATTTAGAGGAGATGTTGGTTGATATTTTAGATTTATCAGTTTGGTCAAGGCACATAAAAATGCCAGTGAATACGGTCAGTTTAGGAGATAGGGTAAATACTCCTTTATAGTCTTGTTACCACTGCATGATACACCTTCACACAATCCTACCTTACTCACTTTTGTCTCCAGACACTTTTTTTCCTAATATGTTTCCCAATGCAGGCAGCACAGACACAGTGTTGGTGGGGTCCATAGCTGATCCTCATACCAACTCTGCACCCCCCTTTTACATTTCTAGCAGTAGGGAAACAACTCGAGCAAGCTATTAGCTTAAGAAGCTTAGATTTTATTCCTCGAAAAAGTGTAACCTACACTGCACATTAACTGCCACACAGACTGCTTCATCACTAACCTTTTCCTCTGCTGTACTTTCATTCACCCATCACTTTAAGTTGCTCTCTCTGTCACTTGCTTAACCACACACTCATTGTGCACACAAAGGAGCTATGCTTTGCTTAAAACAGGATATTGTAGGGTTGGAGTAAGTCACCTTTTAGTTTCAGCTCAGCTTGTTTATCAGGGTTGTGTCAGTTTAAAAAAAAATGCGGTCACTGTTGTTAGTATCTCGGCTATTTAAAAATGCTGGGTTTGTGCATTATGTCTCTGGTACAGTGTCAAGCAAGTGACAAATCTAGCAAGATTCCCTCTGACCAGTCAGTGGTCTGCAGTGTTTTCACATCACAGACTCAGCCTGTCTGAACTTGCTTTCAAACCTCCACCTAGGTAATACCAAAAAGAAGTACCTGCAGCCTATCCACAAAGGAAGAAGAAAAATGAGCAAGTAGAGTCGAGCTGAAACGAACCATGACCTGTATGCAGTCCAACTCCAAACACCACCCACTCCCCTCCACCCCACTTTTTGTTTTGCCAGCGTTCACATTAAAATCACAAATCTCTTTGTATCATTTCTTTAGCTTGACTTTTAAAAGGTTTTCTTTATGATAATATTCAATTTCTATATATTGTGTCTTTTAGGAGCTAAAAAAGGACTGGCCATGCTTTTTCTTTTGTTCCTCGCTTATGGAGAGACACATAGTCCACTCCAGGGCCTTAGTAATATTGTTCAGTAATCTTTAAGCAAAGATTGATATATGCTCTATATTTATATAAAATGGGATTCAGCTCCTTACACTCATATGGAAAATTGCTATGGATTGGTATACGTTAATCCCCAACATACATGATATTAAGCTTTGTTCTAAGTTGAGGTTTAGTTTTTAGATTTTTAGTATGTTTTGGAAAAGTGAAAGTCAGCTCAAGCTGGCGTGATTATGATTGTCTCATAGGGTTAGTATTATAGGGTTGGGCAAATGGGCACAGCGTATAGGAAGGTTAGTGGGCCAAGACTTAAAGAAATAATACTGTACCTTGTCCAGGAAATTAAAGCTGTGTTGGGCTTAATGGGCTGACTTCAGTAAAGCTAAATGAAAAACGTTAGGACAGTAAAGTATCTTCTATAATATGATATTAAAGATATTAAAATTAGAATGCATCAGACAGACTGTCATGGTGTAAGGCTCTTTTGAGAGATTTTACATTTTCATTTCCATTATAGAGTTTGGGTTTGGGTCAGCATAGTTATGCATACTGTCCCAACTGGGTGGTACCAATATTGCTTTCATTTCAGGCCTTTTAAAGTAGTGTACACTTACAGTTGGCATATGCTCACACTTGTCTTGAAATGAAATATTCTGTTTTTTTAGCCATGTCTTGCAACTGATCTAAAGTTACCTGTTTGTACTCTTTAAACTGCAGTCCCAGAGCCAGCGAGCAGGGCTTGGAAGGAGGTGCTGTCAGCCAGCTACAGCAGTTCGACCAGTGGCAACTGGAGCTGGGATGCCAGTGACCAATCAGTGCCCTCCACACCGTCCCCACCTCTTTCCAACGACACCAACAAGAACTTCCTGCTCTCGTCCCAGGGTGATGATGTCAGTGAGGATATTACAGAGAGTGCGCACTTCATGTTTGAGGACCCCATACCTCGGAAGCGAAAGGTAAAGGCAGATGACATTCATGTCTTGCTGCAAGAAGCCGAGTGAAGGTGCAGCATTTAGTGTCATATTCCATTATGGGAAATTTTAAAACACAAATAGAGTCAGTTGTATCGTTGTGCTTGTTTTATTTTTATAGGTTGGGGAATATATACATTTTTCATATTGTCTGCAATTAGTATCCTGATAAATTTGAACATGTAAGAGTCAAGTTTTAGGTTCACAATTTATAAATAAGTCCTGTAAATTAGATGTATTTTTGGCTAAAGATTTGGTTGTGATTTTTGAACATTACTAAGCCCTTTATCATGAAATATCTGCACAAAAATGCTCAGGAAACAGCAAAGAAGCAGATAAGAAAACACGTGCGTATTATTCAGTTTATATTTAACACACATGTAAAAGACTAAAAATACACACAAAAACAATAAATTCATCTTAAAGGCAGTTGCTTGACACAGCTGTGGATTTGTGGTTATCACAGCAGTCCCACATGTTGTACATTTAACTTAAAGGTTTGCTTAACTTAAACTAAAAAATTATGTCAAGCTGAGGAGTACTTCTTGGGCATAGTTGTAGAGAAACAACTCTGATGTGCTTTTGTTATTTCTGTAAAGTGGTAACATTCAGAAAATTTAAGCACCGTGCAGTTTGAAAGCCTCTGACATGGGGCCTGTCGCTTTCTGCCTGTGTGGACGATGGATTATGTTCTTCCTTCCACTCCTCTCCCTCTCATATTTTTCACTATAGAAGCAGTCCAGGACATTAAACTGTTTTCACTGTCAAGAGGCTTTGCATTCACTTCAAGTCTTTTCAGGGAGAAAGGTGGAAAGGTTTCAAAAAGAATGAAGGACAGGGGACGGATGAAGAGCAGGAAGTAACAAACGGTTCAAGGGATGCATAAAAACAAGGACATTCATACTGAGACTGTCTAAAGGAGAAGACTGTCGATATTTCCTGTCCCTATACAGTGACAGAGGAGAGCTCATATACTATACAATATGTGGGAGACTGCAATTCAAGCTCCCTGGAGTGGGGAAGCAGTGAAGACTATCGAGCTACCCAATATATAAAAACCGTAAAGACTCCAAGAACGACATCGCCAGAAACCCATGCCATACCATAGATAAGCAGACAGGAAATTAACTGGGATTGCAGGAATATAGACACACAAGCTGAGTGGAAGGGGGATAAAATATGATCTAACCTGCTGGCTAGTGTTGCGCTGCAGTATACGTGTAGCCGACGCCAACCCCAGAGGTCTAAACCTAATATGGGCAGCTGCCCCTTCGGATTGTAGGCTGTTTGATTTTGTGCAGGCAGTGGGTTAAGAGGATTAGTAAACATGGCAATCACCGCTCTTACTGTAACAGTGTTAAGATGCAAGAAAAACGCTGAGGGAATTAAGTGATTTGTGATTGTTTGTAGGATTAAAGACAAGCTTTGCTGTGTCATTTTTATTAGGAGGGTTGTTTAAAACAGCATGGTAGGGAACACGTGTACAAGCCAGCACCGCTTAAGCAGTTTAACAGCCTGTTACTGTGACATATAATGAATGTAAGTGACAGTTAATGAGAATTGGTTTAGAGAAATGGTGGCGCAAGTATAGAGTTAATACACTTCACTTCTGTCGCTCAGTTTTTCTCTTTCTGTCTTTCTTGCTTCCTTCCTCCCTTCTTTTCCCACCCGTCTTTCTCCAGAGGCTGTTGAAAGGTAATGAGAGGACACACCCACTGTCTTTCATTAGCAGTGATGCAGGCCTCTGCCTGCTTGTGGGACTGCTGCCAGTCCCTGACAGGCAGAAGAGAAAATGAATTGAAATAAAAACACCCACTCCATCTTTCCATCTCCTTACAACCAGCTTATGAACCGAGGAGAGTTATCCCGGGTCTAATGTAAAATCAGATATGAGACGCAGCGTATACGATAAGCATTTACAAAAGCTTCTTTTGATGGTCGGAGGTCACAGAGAGGTCACTGTGGTTTTCAGAGGCATGTCTGTGTGGATGATGTCAGGGGGGAAGTGAGTGTAAACATGTGTACATTTATTCATATTTTTTATTAGAGGCCTTGAATGTTATGATAAACATTAAAGGCACCTAAAGGCTTCATGCTAACACTAAACTATTTAAAGTAAGATACATCAAAATAGTGCATTTATTCTGTTCATCAATCTTTCCGTGAACATTAAAGTACTGTGAGAGAAACAGAGAAATGGACCACTTCGTTTCATCTCTGTCCTTTTACTTTCTCTTTTCCTCAGTATATGTCTCAACTTGTCACATATTGGGTGTCTGTTTTTAAAGGCTTGAAGCTCTAGTAGCTCTCTAATGAGGTGTAGTGTTTGGCCCCTTGTAGAGTGGTGCCCAATCCCCAACGAAGGCCTTTCTCTTGTGGCTGCTAAGAAGATCCATGCAGAGCAACATGACAATTCACTGGGCATAAACCTCTGTTTCAAATAAAATGCTCATCAGTGCCTTGCAGATAATGTGCTCAGTTTCATCATGGAGCCTAACATGGCTGTCAGCGGGTGTTTTTCCATTTCTTAAGGTGCATTTTTTAAAGAATTATGCTGATTTTTTTCTCTAGAAACTGAATCTAATCGCCTACTCATCTACATGCTTGATATGCAACGATTTAAACAGAGATATTTGGTTTATAACCTCATGGCAAGATACCACTTAATCCCAAACCAGACCTTTAAGAATATGATCCTCAGCCTCGGTGCTTTGAATGAAGTATCAGATAAATACAGCTCTGATAGATGTAATGGCATACACGCACAGATATCATGGACCACATCGTATTATCCCTTCAGACTGTGTCTGTCAAACACCATGGTTTGTTTTTGGTAACATTTAAAGGTTGTCCAAATGGCTGTCCTTAGACTAATGTCAGTTTTGTGGTGAACGTCTTCTTTCAGAACTCCATGAAGGTGATGTTCAAGTGTTTGTGGAAGAACTGTGAAAAGGTCCTCAGCACCTCCTCAGGGATCCAGCGACACATCCGCACCGTCCACCTGGGGTGAGTTGCAGTCATCAAAGGAAAACTTAGTACAGACAGCACTCAGCTATTGTCTCCTGGGTTTCAGTGGTTAATTAACATGTTATTTTGAATAACGAGTTGCTGTATTCTTCACATCAGATGTTCTGTAAATGTTTAAAAAAGGCTGATACGAAATCAGAACAGTTTAGGTTCAAGTGTCACATGCTGCTTAGCGGTGTGTGTTATGCACCAAGCCACCTCTTTTGTCCCAGCTGGACCACAACACGCATACACCCGCCCACATACACACACATGCAGCAGGCAGTATGATAATGCGTATGACTCACTGATGATCTCCATCGTGACACTGACAGTATGTTTAAAAGTTCATTTTTATTTGTATCCAATGTTTTTGTGTTTTAATTTAGAATCAGTTATGCAAGTTTGCACACTCATACTGATGACGTCTATTTGTTGATAGAATTCAAGGCTCTCTTTTTTTATTTTAATAAAAACCTTCATTGTGTGGGCGTCACTGTAGTTCTCTATCTTCTCTCTGCAGCTTCAGAGTAGTAGTAGGATTAATCTTTGTGATTTAAATAATTTAGTAAGACAACCAGAGACACATGTCTGTCTTGTCACAGCTTGGATGCTGTTAAACTATCTGCCAGTACTTTTGAATAGCTGAGCTTGTGTATTACTGCTTGTTTACATGTGTGTCTTGTGCCAATAGCCATATTTTCTATTAAAAGAATGGAACCATTAACATTTCTCAGTTTATACCGGCAATTCATTTAACTCAATTCAATTTTAATCTAAGTATGAAAATACTTGACTGAAGAGTTAAGTTGAATAGTAATTATGATGTTTTTTTAATCTATTACCAAAACCAATTACAGAGTTACATGCTACTGTTAGTGGATTAGTTTAAAGACATGAAGTTTGTGTGGAGGCAGGCACCCTCAAATACTGTAATCACCAGCCTGTTTGTTAAGCTCCTCTGCAGCACTGGCTTTTACTGCCCCCTGCTGTTGGTGAGAGTTACTACATTCTACATAGTTGGGTTTCTTTCTGGACATCTGTGCTTATATTTATGGATGTCAATAGTACATTAATATATTAAAATGTAACTGACAAACATATTGGTAGCTTTTATTACCACCGCAGTCATATGTCATTATTTTAAAATGCTCTTAAAAGTTTTGTGAATCTGTTCTTCATTCTGGTTTTCTCAGTATTTACAGTTTAACATTTAAAAATTAGAACTATGTGCTGAATTTGTTGATGCATGTCAGCTAAAATGAAAGATTTAGAGATTCAAAATATCCACAAATAAATATTATACAATTGCATTTTTGTGAAATGGAATAAAAAATATTATTTTTATTCTTAATTTATTAATATTTCTTTAAGTATGCAGAAATGCTGTCCGCACAATTTGTAGAGAAATGTCAGTGTCAAACAGCATGAAGATAAAGTACCAGATGGCGATGGCAGTATATCATGAGTCTATTCTCCCAGCATTTTGTACAGGCACAAGTCTTTAGGCTAATGCTTCTTATCCTAAATCATGGGACTGAACCTCCAAATTAGTGGTTAAAGATGAAAGAAAAGGGAGTCGAATGAGTATCGCCTAGCATTTTCAGCGCTCAAATCAAAGGAACAGAACTGACTTAATTTTAGAATACAGCTGTATTGCTTATGGAAAAATGTGGTCTAAGATATTGAATTTATTGTTGCCTGCAACACTTTATTCTGTGCATCAATAAAGCTGCTGTTGTATGAGCAAAAAGAACAAGAAGAGAGGGGTTTCATTATAGCTTTAGTAGCAAAAGCTGCATGATCAAAGTTCAAGAGGCCTCATGCTGTTTATTAAACTTCAAAGCCAGAACTGAAAATAAAGCAATCTTTATTTTGGTTTATTTATGATCTGTTCTAACTGTTCTTCCACAGCCGAAACAGCGACTCGGACTACAGTGATGGAGAGGAAGACTTCTACTACTCAGAGATCGAGGTCAACATGGACAGCCTAACAGAGGGCTTGTCCAGCCTCACACCCACCTCTCCCACCACGGCCGGGCCTCCGCCCGTCTTCCCTCCGCCACTCACCGATGTCCCTCACTCTGAGCACATCACCATGAACGGTTCACAGAGCCACGCCCCGACACTGCTCAGTCAGTCGGCTCCCTCCACACTCTGCCACATCCGCACCGACCACGCCTACCAGGTAACCCATGCTACAAGACAGAATTTGAACACGCACACACGCAAAAGACACACACACACGAACACACCGTACTCAATTTAATGTTGTGTCAAAGTGATGCCACTGCAGTGCCACTAAAAACAGGACAAAACATTTAGCAGTTTTTGTGTTTTTTAGCCACAGACTCAGATTTCTATCATATGGAATTTGCAAAGGCAGTGTTTGAGATCAGTGATGGAGAAAAAGCTCTGAGGTCAGTTTTTAAACTCCCACATCTATGTGGGAGTGTATACCAGGGAGAGAAAAGAAAATAACTTTCTTGCAAGTATTAACACAAGGTCACATAAAGAATGAAGTCTGAATATTTCTTAAGTCGAAAAGTTTCTGCCATGAGATTTAATTATGTTCAAATTCCTGCTTGCAACATTTAATTTGAACTGCTTTATGGCAACTTTGGGTATCCATGCCTCCTCCTTCCTCTTCCTCTCTGCCCTCCTCCCTCCTCTTCCCCCCCAACTCTACAAATTTGTGTGCATTTCTCACTTACATGCCCTTGGAGGTAAAAGTGAAACAGTTTCAGCGGGAAGAACAGATTTGGTTAAAGTTTAAATCTTTAAAATATTCAGTATTGAATTCAGTCGGCCACAATGGTTCAAGGTAGAATTGAACTTTCAGTTGCCATGACAACACAAAATGCACAAAAAGTAGACTTACATAATGCATATGCGGTGAAAGTAAAAAGCCCACTTCTCACGTTTCATTTTCTCTGCACTGTACTCACACTCTTCTCTTCAAGGACTGCTGATTTCATGTTCTCTCTGCTATTCTTTATTCTGTCTTTAAAAATTTTTTGGTTTTTTTGGGTTTTTTTTACAATTTTCTTTCTACAAGTGTCTGCTAGTGTTGTTCAATTATGAATGTACAATTCTCACATTTTTTCTTTTTGTAAAATACACAATTTTTGGTGCAGTTGTGTTCCTGTTGCATGATCAGAGTTGATTAAGGACCAATTTAAGATGTAGAAATAAACAAATGCCTTCCCTAATCTTTACACAGGGTTCATACAAAGTCTTTTAAGTTTGAAAATTCTTTTTTTAAAAACCATTCAATTTCAAGGCCAGGAATAAGTTTGAACTTGAATTTATTCTATGAAAATTGCTGAATATTTCAACACTTATCTCGTGCTTGTGTGTTGTGTTTGGCTCTAGACTTTAGTAAGCCTTAAATATTCAAACAACCTCAGGATCAAAACATACAACCAAATTTAACATTAACAGCTGTTAAAAAAACCTGCATGATATGTCTTGCCGTGGGTGTAAAGAAAGCCTGTGAGCTGTCTTTTTTTTTTTGCTAATAATAATAATTTAGCTGTGATGATAAAGGCTTTGAGAGTCTGCAACTTTTTGCTTCAGACCTTGAAAGAAGGGATCAACAGTATTTACTGGTATTGATAAATTATTGGTTGATAAAGGGAAATTTACATTGTTGGCTGTTTATTGTTATCGGCTACAAATAGAGCTAATAATATGAGGCCAAATTGCTTTTATTTACTTAACAAACGCACCATATACACATTCAGATACAGCAGGTGGTGAAATGCCCCTTCAAGTTGGTTTAAGATCCCTCAATAAACACAGAGATGAAAATGAAGACAGAAAATAAGAGAAACAAAGACAGTGTGCTTTGTTGCTCATGACATCAAACTGCTGCGCCTGAGATTAGAGCCACTCAGAGCCAATCATGTTGTCCCTAGTGTGGATGGTCTATACTGTTACAGAGGAAGAAAACTGAATTAATATTTGCAAAACATGCTACGTGAGGTTCCCAGAAAAAGTAGTGCTGCCAGTTAGATTTGGTTCAGGGCAGAGCTGTGGATTATTAAACCCTCTATCTTTGTTATTTTCATCTTGCCTTTTTTTCCCCTCAAGTGTGCATGAAAGGTTTTAAATTTTTCCAAAAAAAACATAAATGTGAGATTGTCAGTCATCTTACTGGTAATTAGCCATGAGAAGCAGGTAGTCATTGGTCATCGGTATTAGCTGAAAAAAATCCTTATCGTGAATCCCCTCCTTAAAGTGCTTAAATTTTATTCTTAAGCTGTGCGAACCCTGCTTATTTGATCTTTTTTTTTTCTGTATTCTCCTCCCCTATTTTTCTGTCTGCGCTTTATCTGCCCCCCTCCTTTCTGTCGTATCCTCTCCTGGCTATGGTATGGTGGTTGTCCATGTTCCAGGCCACTGCTCCAGTGAGCATCCCAGTGGGTCCTGAGATAGCTGCGTTAGGCAGTGGTAATGGAACCGGGCCTGGAATTGGGACTGAGAATGGCATCAGTGTGTCGTGGCAGTCCCCTCCTGTCATTTTCAAAGGCGTCCCGGTGAGTGAGACTTTGGTTTCACGCCTTTTTATCCTAATCTAAACTCCTCTCCTGCTGTTTCCACTTCTTGCCCCCCCTCCTTTTTTTTCTCTTTTTTTAAGCTTTAATCACTCTGGTTTTTCACTCCTTCTGCTTCTTCAAACCCTCTTCAGGATTTATATGTATATAACATTCATCCAAAGATGCTGTTCAAAGTGCTTAACATATGATCTAGATAAAAGGACATAAAACCGAATGAGGATGCAGGTAAAACATTATGTGTGTTGCCAACATCATGTTCTATGTCTCATCTCTTTTTAAATAAGACTTATGCAATTAAATAGAAATTAAACACTTGGGTAAAAGACAAGGATTCAAGGCAAACCACCAAAATGATACAGGTAGAAGGTTTAAAGTGCTTTCTCTTCCAACCTCAGGGCCTCTAAAAGTCTACTTCAAAGACACTGTTGTAAATCAGAGTTTTGCTGATGAGACAGACAGGAAAAAGTCAGAGGGCCGGAAGGATCTAGGGGCCTCATATTGTATCTTAAAAGCAAAAGAGACATCCTCAGGCACAGAACTCTTTAATGATTTACAACCAATCAAAGGATCTTAAAATCTATAATAAAACTGAGTGGCAGCTATTGCAGCCAGGGACACAAAAACCATATGTAATGTAAGTTTTGCGGTTGTAGATAAAACATGTACAGGTTAATTTTATATGAGTTGATTTTGATCTGTAGCTTTTTGTTCAGCAGTGCCTAAAGGATTACGTGATGATGGAGCAGAGAGTTAGTTATAAAGTTGCAAGTTTTGGCCTCAGAAACATTAGCAGCAGCGCTCTTATAAATGTTATACTTTATAGGTAAAAGCGGCTTTAAGATTAAAATAAGATTAGAGCTCAGGATGACACCTGCAGCAGGTAGTTTTCCTGGACGCTGTTTTGTCACAGTTGTGTTGCAGAAAACTTAAAGCCACACACATGCCAACGTCTGAAACACAGCTTTTGTCATCAAGAGTTGCAGCCGTGCGAAATTGCATGTCACCCATGTAATCGCGATAACTTTGGATGACATTGGAAGCTCACAGAAGTTGCTCAGTACCACGGAGCTCCACAGGATGATAAAGTGGCTCTTGTTGATCAAAGGCAATAAAGAGTTTTCTGTCTGAAAGAATAAAATGTTCAACAGCATATATGGTGACACTGAGACAGAAAACAAGACAAACAGTGTTGACACTCAACTCATTCACAGCTGCTGTTTCAATCCCTTTTTTTTTTTAATGCAATGACAAACGCAAAGCAGCATGTTGCACAGACAGTGTGGGCATCTGCAAGCATACCTTCTATTTTTGTGCGTGAGTGTGCAGAGTGCAAAGTGCACAACCTGTGGGTGAATATAGATCAAAGAGTGGGCTGATAAATCAACATATGTGTCTTGGTGCCTTCAAACGGCTGCATGGATTTAGTGAACTGAGGCTTGTTTACACGTGCAATATAAAGTGGCAGTAGACAGCAGAAACTGTTATTTTCACTGGTACTCATTTATTGGGAAATGCAGGCTGATTTACAGATATTTCTGCTTCAACCACATTAAATGTTTTGATGCGGATATAAACAACTGTTGGTTGGGAAATGTTTAATTAAAATGGTTTATTTTCTCTTAAAGCATTTTCCAGTCATTACTGCTCATCTGCTCCAAGTTTTTTCTTGTTAACAAATTTACCAAAATGGTACTTCAGTGACATTGTGCCTGAAACAGACTTGATCATCTTGAGACATCTAATCTCAGTGGAAATTCTAAGACATATTTCCACCAAAATACCCAAAACTCTTTCTGTGCCTTTCCTTCCACCAGTGCACCGTGCACCAGGCACAAAAGCACCAGACGTACCAAACAATATGTTCTTCTTGCACTGGTGGTTGGATCAGAAAAATGTGACCCCTTGTGTTTATGTTAAGTTCAGCCGTAATGACTTAAAAATATTAATAATCTAACTTTCTATACTTGTTTTTTCCTAACAGGAGCAGACTTTGAGCTGAGAGTCACTGAGAGTGACAAAGAGCTGTGTCACTCTGTATATCTGTCATTGTTTGTCATAAGATAAGGTATGTTTCAGCATCATATTAAACAATGCACTTTCTGCTCTTTCAGGGGCCTGTGACTCATGTGCGGACAATTAGCATCGGTGAAAAGCGGCAGCCAGCAGCCAGCTCACACACCACCATTAACAAGAACCATGCTTTAATAACAGCAGCACCTAAATCAACACCAGGAACCAGGTATGCAGCAGCCTGCATGCGTCATTGTCGTTTTGTGTCATCTTAGTGAGGAATATGTATTTATTCTGGTTGAATTGAGAAAGTGTGACTAGATTTTGCAGAATTATTTCAAGTGATTTAAAATTATGGACATATGGGTTTAAGATGAGAACTTCTAATTCCCTTTTATCTTTATTTTTCTTCCTTAATTTTTTTATTTGCCTAATATTAGATTTTTCAAACAAATATACTCATTAATCTATCTCCATTCAACCTAACACACAGAGATGTGATTTTTGGTCCATGTTGCTCGACCACATATTGAAATAAAATTAGCCCTGAGCATCAATCAAACATCATTACATTTCTAGTAGTTTTTTAGTTTACTGTTGGTGGAACTGATAAAGACATAGAGGCATGTTGAAATATGATTAATAGCAGAAAGGAGCAACAGGAAGGACACTGCGCACTGCCAGAACCTCTAGATGCTGCTGAATCGTATAACATCAGATAGCACATCAAATAAGGGCAAAACTATTGTAGCTGTATCAAATGGTCGACCTCTACCCTGTTTTAAATTACATTTATATTTCCTTTTTCAAATGAAAGTCGTGTGTGTTTGTATGTCTGCGTGTTTGTATGTGTAAGTGCGTCTGGCTGCCCTTACATGTACACATTTATATGCCTTTGAGCTCCCTGCACATATATGTGTGTTTTAATGCGCGTGTGGGCGTCTGGATGTCTGTGTGCATGTCCTTATGCTGTCACATCTGCTGTTACCAAGGAAACCCCGTGGGGAGGCGAAGAAGTGCCGAAAGGTGTATGGCATGGAGAAGAGAGAAATGTGGTGCACAGCCTGTCGCTGGAAAAAAGCCTGTCAGAGATTTATCGACTAATCCAGTCCCGTTCCCGTTCCCGTGTCCGTGAGATGAGCTCTTCCCTTCTCAGAGGGACAGCCAGGTGGACTCTTCCACCGAGGAGACCGAGGGGAGATCTCTTCACGAAGAAGCTCTCAGTGCTCCTTCCTTCAGCCCAGCAGGGGGGTTCACCTTCTCTCTTTCATGTTTCCAAATATAAAGAGAAAATAAAAACTGGTGGGTAAAAACAAAAAACAAAAACAAAAAAGAAAAACGACAAGAAAAAAAGAACTTTATGCAGGTTCGGACACATTTTATGAAACTGAAACATTTTCCCTTTGACGATTGAGGAAAAACACAACATTTAAATTGGATTCAGAACCTTCTGATTGATCAAGGCAACATTGAAAGACTACAGATAAGCTTTTTGGTATACTCTGTTTTTCATTATAGGATCATCATGTAATCTGCTGTCAAAGGGTGGATCATGACTACTTTTGGAAGTTAAAGGGTTAGCACCAGATTGGCTTGATAAGACCTCTGTAGCATGTCTATTTTTCATTGTCACTGTTTAAGGGACTTCAAACCTACCGAAAGCAAAAAAAAAAAAAAAAAAGCATTACTGTCCTCTGCATTACTGTCTTCTGCAGCATTACTGGATATCCACTGTATGTTTACTGTACACGTTATTCAGTATCTACTACCTTTTTATTTCGCAATTTCAGCACAGCCAGCTATACTTATAATTTTGCAGAGATGCTCACAACAAGTGGTACAAAAAGTTTCCCCCCTGACTTTCCAAAATATTTATGAGAGATGTACACATTATATGAAATATTTTTCCCTCTCTTCTTCTCTATACTTGTACCCTAGAGACATGCACCTTGAAGAAATAAGTCATCTTTCAGAGTATCACTGTAACCACAGCGTATATCTCAGTCAGTGGATATCTATTTCTTATATAGATTTTATTTTCAGCAATGACATGCTGAAGCAACTTGCAGTTGCACTGTGCAATCAGCAGAATTTCTTGCTTTGTGGTTGTCATTGTTAGTACGGTGAGTTGAGGTAAAAAGGCTCAGTTTTTTTTCTTTGACAGCTCGTGTTCCTAAAGACATCGTTAGCCACATTAAATGCTACATGAACGATATCTGCCCTTTAAAACTTTTAATTACCAAGCAAGATCTCACTTGTGCAAGTAAGACAAAAAAAAAACACAAGAATTGTAACCCAACAATCACTGCCTGATTAAAAAGTCAGGTATTCTTGTTTATTTCTTACTGTTTTAAATTTAGAGGTTCCCCAAACTCTATTCTTTGGAAAAACTTACCAGCAACGCAACATTTGTAGATATTAGATACCAAACCTCAAAGGAATCAAGCACTATTCCTTCATATTTAGGATTTAGCCGATGTTGTGTTTAGCCCTTTAGATGATCTTTCACTCTGGTCTAGCATTTGAAAATGAAAGTGAGAATCAAATCAAGTCAGTGCAGAGCAGCGGTGGCTGTATAAGCAAAAGTTTAAAGTGTGTTAACAAGTTTTTCAGTAGGCCTTTAATAGCAAAAGGCAGTCATGTTTTCCCAAGCTTTACCTAAAATCTAGTTAATAGACTCTTAATTTTAAATATTTACCCTTCAATTGTCTTAAAAAAAAATTAATAAGAAACTAAAAAACACATTTCCAGAAATTTTGGCAAGTCTTTGAATATAGCACCCTTTGATTTTAAGTCCATTTTGTTACCTCTTTTTTATTTTTATTAATTATCCAAAAATTACAACAAGGGAAGGAAAAAAATGCAAAGATGTAACCAAGTAACTTTACCAGCATTTTAAAGCAGCTACAAGGAACTTTTTTTTTGTTGTTGTTTATTGACTGCCACCTGTCGAAACAAAGACTCAACACATTTTTATACTATTTTTCTTTGTTATAAGAGCTGTGTGCAGGATAAATAGAGATGAGGTAATGTACTGTATTTATTTGTGGCTATCTAAGATTGATATCTGTAATATGACAATGGTGAAAACAGTAAAAAAAACTTTCAGTAACATTACCATTCACACACTGAGGTTACATGCAGTCATAAAGCTAACAGATTCAGTGCTCAGTAAAAGTGATTTTGTTGAGCTAAAACTAAAGTTATTAACATTTCCTGATAACAGAATGTCTTCATTATAATAAACAAACAACAGGATACACTTCGGAGCAAGGCCAATATAAAATGTTACGTTATTTGCCAGCTGTTCTGCTGCCTGCTGGCACCACTGAAGTTTCCACAGTATTTTTTAAAATAATTTACAGTAACACGACAGTGTTCCTACAAAAGACAAATGTGCTAAATAGTTTACTAGGCAAAGTTAACAGCTTAAAACTGTAAACTTAAAGATAGGGACAACTTAGTGATAATGTCTTACTGGTGATAATAAGAATGAAATTACACGTCAGTTGATGTAGTTAGAAAAGTTTTAAAGTAATTCCTTCATTCAAAACTAAGAGCTAGACTTCTAAAAAATCCTCCCCCCTTATTTGTAGGTATAACTCAAGGTATTTTCATTTTTTTGAGTTTTTGATTGGATTATCTGATGTGGGTTGTATGAGGTAATGTTTGTTTGTTTGTTTTATTGTATGATTTTGGTGTTTTAAAGTATTAGTTCAAAACCAATTTAAACAATAACAGTAACAAACCAACTGTTCGAGGCAGTGTTAGATCAGCAAATTACAGTTTTCACAAAATATAAAAGAAGTAAAAGTAAAACAGTAAAAATAGTCAAAATACAACATACATTTGAACAGATATTGATCATTTTTGGTGGGCCTTCTTTTAGGTAGCTTAATGTTTTCGCTGCTGTCCCATCTCCAGCAGTTCATTGCTCAGCTTCCTAAACTGGTACTCTTGCAGCTTTTCAAACTAAAGAGGTGCCGACCACCATCCTCTGAATATGGTACACTGACTCTGAACAGAAGACCTCATTAAAATCCCACTTCAAAAAAAAATCTGAACCATTTAACTTGATTCCTATAAACCATAATCGAGATACTTTATACATGTAGCCCAAAATCACATATTTGCCCTGAGGGGCTTCACAATCTGAACAACATGTGACCCCTTCTACCCTGAAACATTTAATTTAGATTAGAATCTCCACACCAGAAAAAAAAAAAAAACAACCTTCCTTTAACAAGTGTTTTTTTTTCATCAGCTCTCAGAAGCGGAGTCCTAACAGTAGACGAATATTTTTTAAAGAGATTCATCTTTTGTGCTGTTTGTGAGCAGCTTTTTGAATGTAGATTCTGCTGTGCGTCCTCTGCTCTCTAAGCGCTCCTGACACTGACCTGACTTGATCACCATAGCAGCGTAACACAAACACACACTCTCACACACATTCACACACAGTGCCTTTCTACTCCTGTGCGAGCGGGCCGCCGAGCGTTCGAGCAGACTCCTTGACTGAGGTACAGTTTGACTTTAGACCTCTGTTGCCATAGAAACACCTGTGCTGTCTCTCTGTTGCCACAGGGTCACTCACGCTGTCTGCTGCCGGCTGATGCTGCATTACAGGCGACCAGTTATCACTTCTCAATGAAACCTGGTTGAGATTCTTGACTGTTAGTTCATGGCTTTAAGTCAGTTGACATAAACATATTAAGCACACATTTTAGCATTTAACAGTAATGTGTAATATCTCATTAGGCTCCCGTTAAAAGAACCGCCATTTTGTCTTGGAAATAAATGATCCTGCCTGTAACTCGTTTATTTCAGTGGCATCCCAGATAAGCTAGGTCTCCCCCCCTTCTCTCAGCTTGTGAGAGTGGGCTGCAGACCTCTTTCGGTCAGAAACTTCACAAAGTGCCAATGAAAAGAACATAAAAAAGGAGAAGGTATACTGACCTTATATAATTGCACTACACTGCACTGTGCAAAGACGTGTTTTTGTACATGGACATTTTATATACACAAATTTTGAAGTGAAAAGACTTTCTTCTTTTTTTTTGATGGGGTGGGAGGGATGTCGTCACTGCCCGATGGAATAAATGGGGTGTCAGGGATAGGGGTTCTTTTCTGACCCCTGGGGTCCCCCATTCTTTGCAGGTGATCCTGACAGTTAATGTCTTGCTATCTGTGTCAGACTTCTTGTACTTCACCGGGTGGTGCTGGCCGTTTCAGAAGTGTGGTACTGGGAAGTACAGCGTGGTACTTAGGTAGTCACTTTGCCTTTCCTTGGAGGAGTGCCAAGGGCGGAAAGCAGGACCTGCCTTATCTCAGTGATCGGAAAACATCGGTTTCAGTCAGTCGCTACACATTATCTATCTCTTTTACAGACGCTTTTACAGTGTTTAATTGCCTGGAGGGTTTTTTTTTTCGCAATACTCACACACCCTTTTTTCACAAAGCTCTTCTTTGTGCATCATTTTCTATAAAAAAAAATAAAAACAGGTTCCTGCTTATGTAATTTTTACTTTGCTAAGGTAGTAACTGTGTAGATACTGTTATCAGTGCTAAATTCCACTTCAAGTTTGGTCGTTTATGGAGTCTCATATGCAACCCATCAGGTCACTCTCCATCCTCAGTGTAAGCATTGTTCACCAGCAGGGTTAGAGGCCGATGTTTTGCCGGCAGTGAGTGTTAGCTAACTGTTAGCATGTGTTAGGCTAACAGGTGCCTGCCTTCGTCGGTCACTATTCCATCTTTTCTCAAGTTGCACTAAACTAGCAAGTGACGGTAAAGACCCAAGTCACATGACCTTGTTTCACTGAGTGTGACCATTATGTGGGTCATCATGGCCTGCAGGAACTGTGGGTGCAAAGTTCTGTCACGCAGATCTTGGATAAGAGAACCCGTATGAGTTTTTTTTTGCAAAATAGATCAGCAACTTTCACATAGAAAATGGGAGGTGGAGATCAAAGTGGACTGTTGATGGGTATGCAGATCATTTTTGCAAAGATTTACAGCTGATGGGAAGCAGACACGGGCAGACACGCAGTGACGATGTAGTTGGATTTGCAGTTTCAGGGCTTTCTTGTACATATGCAACATAAAGAGAACCATGAGGCTTTTTTCATATATTGTTGTTGTTTTCTTTGTTGTTGTATCTTGTTATATGAAAAGTAAACTTTTTTTACAGTATAGTTGCTCAGATTATTTTCTTTCTTTTTTTTTTAAGTCGATTGAGAAGCTATAGTGAACATAACACGTAAAGATTCAATGTATATTGTAGCTTAGAGGCAAAGGGGAGAAAACAAAACATGTTGAATGTAAAACCTACAAAAATAAAAGTCTTTTTTTTTTTTGTTATATATGCTGGCTAGTTTATACTGCCTGTAGTGAACCTGTAGCGCGTCCTGATTTTGGTATCCAAATCATTTAACACCCACATACAGCTGTCGCCACACTGCTAAATCATATCAAACAACACAACCATGCAGTATTGCTTTACTATCTCACTTTGTGCAATGAGACGCTTTATAATGGAACAAGAACTAACTTGAGCTTTTGGTGACATATGGGCTTCTCGCTCACACTGTTGCTGTCAGTCTTTTGTCTTTCTCCCTGCCAAATAGTCATTTTTGTGTAGTTATTGTTGTCATGGATGTTGTTTGTGGTTGTGACGTTAAGTTGTCGTCAGGTAGGATAACCTTCGACCTCTTGGTCACGATGAAAATTTTAACCTTGTGGGAATCTTCATCCTACCCTGCACATTCCAACAGACAGCACGCTTTTAGTGTCTTCCACTTCTTCCGGTTTGGACATATCCTTCCCATTTCTTTTCCTCTGCTGTGATTTGTCTCTGATCATTTTGTCCTTTTCCATTTCCTGTTCTTGTGCTATCCAGCTTTACTGTGGTCCCACCCAAGCCTTTACCCAGTATATTAAGCTAAACTAAACCCTTGAAATGTGCATAAAAAAAAGCCTTCTTTTTTTCCACATGTCAAAATTTAAACGTGCTGCTTTCTTGAATGTCAGTTTTCATTTGTGTGTAAACCAGCAGCAGCAAAGCCAATAGATCTCCTTCCAAATCAAATGTAATGTAATGCATTGCAATGGCAGCTCCTCTCAGTTCTTTGCTTCTTCTACTGTGCTCTTATTGTTTGTCCAGGCTTTTACCCTCTGTGTGTAGGATCTCATTTTATGACCATTTCTTTTCTCCTGTTGTGTTTTTACTGAGCCTTACACTGGCTAGTGTGAAAACTGACTTTTGCTTCTTTTTTTTTCCATTGATTGATTTATTGATTGCCTGGTTGACTTTGAGTTTTTTTTTTTGCATGTCAAGCATCACTCTTTCTTTCCCTGTTCTTCTCTTTTTTTGTTAAGATATACAACACTGAAGGGTTTTATGTGTTAGCTTTCCCCTTTCAGTAACTGATAACTCAAGGCTGATGTACTTTGTTTTTCTTTAAATGTAAAAAAATGCTAATTGCAGCCTGACACAAAGAAACACACACACACACACAGCTAAAAGCATTTGCAGAAAAAGTGACGTCAGCCTTGGGTTTTCACTGGAGGGCAAAGATTTCTCCTGTTTGTGGGCTCGGCCTCTGGTCGTCATCAGCAGTCCCACGCACATGGAGGAAGCACTTTCTGAGGAGTGGTGCACTCAAGGAGTATTCGTATGAATGTCAAGCCTATGACTAGTGCTTGAAAAGATGGATGATGTTGTATGATGCTGATAATGTGATCTATGTGATGTAATGTGATGGAAAGAATAAACCTGAATGGAAGAATTCTGCCTTTAGATTCTTTAATTTATCTTTTTTTAATGTCAGTGAATAAGAATGTCTGTGGATAAAATGGCTGCAGGAGATTTTTTTATATGACAAAGCCTCCTGAGAAGGAAATGTGACAATGTAAGATTAATAGACTGCATTTATTCCTTTGTGTCTACTTTCTTTGACTTGTCTATTCTGCCCCCTGGTGGACAGCATTTGCTCATGATAACACTGGTCCCATCAACGCCTTCAACATGCTTAAGAAAACAAAAGGCACAGCACACATTTTTTCACTTCTTTACAGCAGCAAATTTTTAAAATTTATTGAGACTGATTGGTTTTTGCAAATAATAGTCAAGCTAATTCTTCCACTAAACATGAAGTTAGAAAGAGGCTTGGACGTCCGGTGGGTCGGCCCCAACATCAAAACAGGAGGCTCATGGTTGGCTGTAAAAATGTTTTGTGACCAGTACTATCAACCGAAAAAATGTCTGCACAAGAGCACTTAAATCTGCCCAAAACAAAACAGGTGTAAAAACAGGACAGCTTTTTTTGATTATTTAACACATTTTGTTACAAACACAGGTTTATGATAATCATCAATATAAAGTCAGTATCATATTGAACAATATTCCCAATGAAAATAAACAAACCTCAAGCTTCAAGTGCGACCTTTTACAAATTAAAGACCCTCTGAAACTTGAGAGAGAAAATAAATAATATATAATAGTAATATAAATTGTCATATATATGAAGGTATACACACATCACTCTTAGAAGAAGAACAAAATCTAAAGTAAAAAGCGCCAAATTTGAAATATAGTATAATATAGATATACCCATATCTATGGCTTCATGATTTGCACATGTGAATCAAGCTATACAGGCTAAATGAGGATTGCAATTTGTACACGTCTAAGAATACCCATATTCATCTGCAATAGAGCAAACAGTTCCAGTTTTGCATCATGTGGAATGAGACAGTTGTGTGCAGATGCCGAAGACGTCGCTTTGGTATGACAAAATGAGCACAGGCATGCAGTTAAGACCACAGAATCAGGGCACAAAAGGTCATCAACACACCGTGGGAAGGAGAATCTAGTCGCCCATCATGATTTGTCTCTTGAAGTTTTATCCTCAAAATCATTTTGCACCTCCAGTCTGATCGGTCGCATTTTTAGTAATCTCTATCCATCGACACGAAACACACATTCATCATTTGGAAGCAAACACTCGCACAAGCACGCAGGTGAAATGTCATTGAGGCACATATTGAGGGGTTGATGGCAGACGTTTTCCTGAAGTACAACCCAGTATGAGGAAGAAGACATACAGTACAGGTCGTGAGAAGAGCGCAGGGCCGGGGAGTCACACATACATCCAGATGTCTCTCAGTGGCCACAACAGCACCACAGGACAGAGATTAGTCACCGATCACGGGCTCCTTCCACACCCACCATTGACATTCATAAAAAATCTAACCCCATTGTCTTTCTTCTTTTTTTTTTTTTTTTCACCCAAAAAATTACAACCGTTTGATTAATGGGTTGAACGAAAACACAATAAATAATACAAATAAAATAAAGACAATTGCTAGACATGAAGAAAGCATCACAAATCGCACTGTACTGAGAGTTTCTCAAATGGAGATTAATGGAAAGTGCAGTCCATGGCACCTGTAGCAGAGAGGCCTGACATGTGCAACCTGCACTGGCAACGAAATGTTTCCCAGAGTTGCTGCTGCAGTGCTCACTTTCCCTTTCTGTGAATGACTCGAGCCAGTAAAACACGAGCAGGTAGAAAGACGGCATGTAGACTCAACACTCTGCTGTCTGAGAGGAGCATTTTGTCTGCATGCTGAGTTTCTTCTTGATTGTGTGTCATGCGAGGCGTGAGACAGTAGAAACTAGGAAAAAAAATCTTTTAACAAAAAAAAAAAAAAACAGCTTCGTTTTAAGATGCGGTCTTCTAAATCTAGCCGGTCCTTTTACACAGCCCTTCATATACACAATAATACCATAACATGTGCACTTTTTTCAAACTGTGACAAATAGTGACAGGTTTAAAAAATAAAAACAACCCAACAACAAAACTGTTAACCACAACAATAAATCCAAAAGCACCTGCACACACAGACTGTGAAACAAAAGCACTTCATGTATACAAGGTACTAGATTGTTTTTGGTTCGCTATTAATCAATTAGTGTACATTAGTGATGCAAAAAAGCGTGTGCTGAATATATGTTTGAATCAATATCTAACAGAGAAGTTTGACAGTGAAGTTGTTTTTCCCCTTGGTAAAAAAGCAAATACGACATAAAAAGCGTAAACTGGCACAATAAAAGGTTGATAAAAGCCCCATGGCTTGCTGTCCACAACAAGGCAAAGTATAAAAGCTTTTTTTTTCTTATACAAGATATAAAATATCAAAAAAAGAACACACAATAAAGCTTAGCATCCAGCACTTAATAATAATAATAATTAATAATAGGAACATCAACAACAGTAATCATAGTTCTGATAATCATAATTATAAGACATGTCATCTGCCTCACTTGAATTGTCAATAACATGGAAATAATCTTAAGAAATCAATATAGACTTTTTTTTTTGGACACAGAACACTCAAACATTCTTGCATACTACCCAACATAAAGAGAGAGAGAGAGAGAGATGGAGAGAGAGAGAGAGAGAGAGAGAGAGAGAGAGAGGAGGGAATGACTTTCTCGAAAGAATTAGGAATCCACAAACAGGTTTTTCAATAAATAACTGTCAAACAAAACAAATTAATATTACACTCTCTACAAATATCAAACTCGGAATTTCAAGCACAACTTTGATCCTCTTCTTTTTAACCTTACACAGCCGGAGAAAATATCACCAAAAAGAAAGATAAACCATGGAAAAGTGTCTGCATATTATGTACTGAGAAACTGATTTTTTACATGACTGACCAAGACAGAAACAGAAAAAAAAAAAAAAACCCCACAACAAAACTGCTTTTGAACAAAGGCAGCTCCTCCTCAGGTACGAGAGACGTTGCTCTCAGGTCCTAACATCATCACAACCTCCAGAGACAGCGAGAGAGACGGAAAGAGTTAATAGCGCAGGGTCATTTGTCTCCCACGTGTGCTTGCGTTGATTTTTCCAAACAGGAGAAACAGAAGGTGACGTCCACTTTGTGTGTAAATAGGGTTAAAATTCTTACATACACTGTAAAAGTCTCTTTCAATCTCTCTCTGTCTCACACGCACCCAAAAAAACTGTATATACATTAGTCAGATCTCCAGTATTTATTGGAATGGATTGATAGAAACCGTGTGGTAAACTTAAGTGAAGAAAAAGATTAAGGACCCCACTGAAAGGCAAAGGCTATATAAACAGCAATCTGCACAAAGATTCAGTGATTTCTATATCGTGATAACAGTCAAGAGGACATAAAGTATATCCTTAAAGGTAGGTGCGGTCACCGAGTTGTTTAGGTAAGGAAAGATCAGATCAAAAATGTAAACCACGGGTTCAGGGCTTTGATAGGAGTCAGTTGTCATTAAAGTGCAAGTCTGTGGCAGTAGGACTCTGCATCAACAATGTGCCGCGGGGCTGCCCGGTCCTCTGACACACGTAGCTTTGCAATAGATTCAGTCTCTCCTTTTCACTCGCGGAGAGAGAGAGAGAGACACACACACTTTCCCCCCCTCAACAGAAACATTACAGCCGAGGTGGGACCAAAGACACCGACCGCCACCCTCTCAACCCCTCCTGGCTTGTCCTCCCCCAACCCCATCCCCACTCCCACCCCCACCCCCACTACACTGTCAGTGATCCTTGGTTTCCATGGTGATTGTGATGGCAAACATACAAAGTTGCAGTCTAACATTGGCCATATCCTTGGCAGCGTCCTCGTTGATTCCTGTTGTGACAGAGTAGAAAACTACTGGACTCTGGCCTGAACCCTCAAAAAAAGAAGCACAAAAACACTGCATCAGAAGTAAAGGAGGTAAGCAGAAAAAGCCTTGCACTCGAGCCATCTCGTGAGCCACTTTTCTTCTACTATGGCAGGCAAGGTTGAGAATAGCCTAAGAGTGTGTGTGTGTATGTGTGTGTGTGTGTGTGCATGTGTGTGTGTTTGTTTAAGTGTGTGTGTGTGTGTGTGTGTGTGTGCGCATTTGAGTGTTGTTACTCATAATGGTTTAAAGATCATTGTCGCGCGTCACCCTACAGCATTTCCATTCAAAGGAAGGCCTGCCCACGGTGGGACGAATGGGTAAAGAGAGCAGAGTGACTCTGCCAGAAAGATCGCAAGAGATCTTCAGAGATTGGTCGATGAGCCGCTTAACAGGAACCTGACAGGTTCTAGGAGATCCAGGCGAAGTCCCTCTCACTTCCGTTCTGCTGCTCCCCTTCCTGTGCCGAGGAGTCGCTCTCCTCCTTCTCATTGTCCAGTGCTCTGTGTCCCTCAGTGGTCATCCCTGAGTCCTTCCACTTCCCACTTTCCTCCTCTCCTTCTCCCATCATCTCTCCATCCCCTTCCACCATCATCTCCTCCTCCCCTTCTCCGTCGCCATCACACTCCGCCTGGTCATCGTGGAAACGATCGCCGGGATACAGCTCCTCTTCTGGAGAGATGTCTCCTCCCACCTCTCCGTTGTGGTCCAGCAGTGCGGCCATGCCCCGGCCAGAGCAGTCGGCACAGACGCCATGGCGACGTGAGCCGTGTTTGATTCCAACGCTGGCTGCAGACATGAAGACTCGGCTGCACACTTTACAGACATACTTCTTGTCTTTGCTGTGGACCTGTTGGATGAAAAACACGCAATTTCATCATTTTAATTCATATATTTAGGGACAAATGAGTTTGAAACTGGTTACAAAACACCCTCAATTTAATACTGATGCCTCTGAATGACCTCAATTGGCAAACAAGACCATCTGCTAAAAGACTGACTATTTCCATACAGTTTTGCTGCTATGGTGTACGATTCACATGTGGGAAAAATCTTCCCAGTCTGATTCAACAAATGAGAGAATTGCTGGATTTGAAGGATTCAAAACTGAATTGGCTCTTGTCTCTGAGAAAAGTACATAAAATGGGCATTTGTTTTTATAATGCATTGTGGGTGTTGTAGGTGATGTGGGTTATCTATTATGAACACATAACATAAAATTATTATTAATGGACAACCAAACATGGTTAGTTGTAATCATGTAAGCTAAGTTTTAAATGGTATGAAAACAAAGTTTACTCTGCTTCATCATCATATCATCATTACATATCTTAGATTTCCACAAACTCAATTATCTCATTTTCATGCATCTTGCAAACAGCTGCATTTAAAATGAGACTTTCTTTAAATCACTTTAAAAACAAATGCACACACCAGCCAAATTAACAGAAGACTGCTCATGCACTTTTTCTACACATGGGCAACTAAAATCAACACAAAAAAGCAAAGTTCCCTCAGGTGTGCCTTACTGCCCCCTACAGGTGGTCTGCACTCACCAGCGTGTGCCTCTTCATGTGCTCCCTTCTGGTGAACTTCTTGCCACAGATCTCACAGGGGTAGGGCCTCTCACCGGTGTGGGAGCGCATGTGCCTCTTTAGGATGCACTGGTGCATAGCAGAGAAACTGCAGTAGGGGCACTTGAACTTTTTACGGATCACCGTGAAGTCATTCACTACAGAAGGACAGAGACAGAAGAAGGGAAGAAGGGAGGGGGGGAGGGATGGTGGAGAGAGAGAGAAAAAAGAAGGGGGGAAAAAAGGGATTAGTGTTGAATGAAGCTCATTTAAATAAACTGAGACGTCACTTTTCAGTTATTACATTTAATTAGCGGCGTTGCTCTAGAAATGTACTATCAATTCCCATGGCCACCCCAATCCCAGTCAAAGCTACAGTTGCCCTGGCAACAGTGCTTCCTCCATACTAAAGCAATAAAGGCAAAGAGATACTATAAACACAGCACAACAGTCAGTCGGCCTCAGTTGCTCTAGAAGGTCTCTGCTATGGCCAGCGAAAAACACAGACAGAAAGACAAACACAGACAATGACAAGAGGGCTGAAGGTTGGGAAATTAAATCACACACACAAAGGGAGGCTTCAGAGAAAAAAATTTTTTTTTAAAAATATAAAGAAAATAATGTTGATACCATGTCCCAATCTTGTGTAGAGGTCTGGTAAGCCAATTATTTCAAGGTCTAGACTTAAATGGTAGTTAAGCCAGGTGAAGGGCATCCAAGTAAACAGATTGTGTGTGTGTGTGTGTATATTTGTGTTTGATGTGTGTATGTGTGTGTCTGAGAAACTTTACAGTATGTGACCATGAGAGATCAGGACTGGATTTATGAGTGGACAAACACATCACGACACCCACACACACACACACACACACACACACTACTGTACACATCTACTGTTCGGAAAGGTGGTGGTGGTGGTGGTGTTTGGGGGGGGGGGGGTGGGGGGTTAAACACACAGTTCAGGGTTGTAAGCTTTAAGTGATACGATATAATTACCTCCATCTGCAAAGCGACTTCTGCTCTGATTTAACACTCGAAAGCACAAAAACATGCAAGCACTCGTCAACTGCACAACAGCTTTCAGCACGTTATTCACATTTTTTTTTTTTTTTTTTTTTTAAAAAGAGCGTCAAGTTAAAATGCAAACACCAAACAAAAGGAACACTGTGGATAGTGCGAATATGGGTGCGACACATAAATAAAAAAAAGGAGATAAAAACTGCGGAGAAGTTTTCACATTTTCCATCACAGTTTAATCACAGCATAAAAACTATAAGCAGAATGTCATTCTGTTTAGAAAAGTACATATCTGTGTACAGTACATGGGTAATTTTTTTTTTTCAATCAAAAAACGTCATACTCTTGAATGAAATATATTATAGGAATTTACAACGACACATATGTAAAATCGAAACTGGACACAACAGCCGTAATGCATTTGCCATTTCTCTTCGACGGCTGTTCTCTGCAAAGTTCCTGCCTGGTTTCTGACGTCTCCGAGCCTGCCAGTCTGTTTCAGCTGCTGGCTAGGACAGAGTGTGCTACCTGAGAAATGGAATTTTGTATTAGAAGGGATTTGGCATTTGGGAGTATCCCTGTATATACACACACACACACACATATATACAGACACCAGTTCTTGTTACTGAGCACACGGAAGTTACAGTTCCATGTGTTGGCAGTGACCATGGAGTTTTATTGGGAAACACCAGTACGTGTCTTCCCTTTGGGTATAGTACTGTTGGGCAGTATGGGCGCATACAATAAACCTTTGTAATCTGGCTGTATCAGGACAATCTCTTGGTTTATTGTTGCTGGGTTTGAAATTTTTGGCAGAAATTGGTGTGAATTTACATTAGCGACGATTTTAAAGCCAGTGTCGTGTTCTTTCCAGTATCTCGCAGCTCTGCTTCGGCTCCACAACACACCCCACCTAACTGACACCGTCTCTTATTCCTCTCCTGCGTTTGCCCACTTGTCTCCCTTGATCTTCCATTTTCTACCTTGTACTCGCAAACCACACCATTATCTGTCTGCAGCGGTGACATCACTAAGCTCATCTGGTTTAAAGGGCATCTGCCCCTCGGTCCCCACTTCCTCTTCAGATGAAGGGTCAGGGGTTAAGAAGGGCCGGAGCCGTGAAGGACCAATTACTGTCCAGCTCCAGTCACACTCAGCCACTAGAAGACTTACAGATCTGGGACAGAGGAGATGGACAGAGAGAAAGAGAGAAATGACACCACCCAACCCCCATCTGAGCTGCTACTGGTCTATTGTTTTAGCTGGCTTTGTCTTGTTCGGCACATCCCCTCCATCTGCACTGATCTGACAGCACTGACTGAAGGTAATCATGTCAGACTGATGGCCGAGGACAAGCTTTTACATGTCCGGAGGAGTGGGATCTGTGATATGATTCCTTTGCTTCTCTTTTTTTCCTTGAGTTACAGTTTAAAGAAATGTAACTGCATTTTTTTTTTTATTATATAATCCATTGAGGTTTCAGCTTATTTTAAATGTTTATGGAGAAGCGCTGCCACTGGTAACAGAAATAATCTGATTTGGGACTTCATTCGACTCTCATGCTGCAGTTCTACAAAGCTCCTGCAGGTGGTGTGGTTGTGTGTGCAGTGAGACAAGGTGAGCCTGGCAGACACGGACTGAGTGTCTGAGTGTCTTTGTGCCCATAATGCAGGGGTGGACACAAAGATAAAGATCTCTCTGTCTAAAAAAGGAGAAAAGAGTTTAGTCAGACTAGTGACTGGCGACAGAGAGCCAGACAAGTGGTTTAGGATGGGAGCCCCCCCACCTCCTACAACCCCCTTTCCTCCACAGACACCACAGCGGATGGGAGCCCCCCCACCTTCCACAACCCCCTTTCCTCCACAGACACAACAGCGGAAAGTAATTCACCTGTTCATGGGTCCGATCAGGGCACACTCAGAATATTTACAAACCTAAAGATTTTTAAAAAATTTGTTCTACATAGCATTTCGGTTGGTTAAAACAGAAAAGCTTTTGCATAGCAGTTTAACATCGTTGACGTGTAAGCTATCAATTAATGTTAAATAACCTGTTAAAAAATAACAGTTACATAAAATTTAACAAGTTGTAAAAAAAAAAAAAAAAAAAAAAAGACGAGTCTTTTATTTATTTAGGATCATGTCAACGGACATTTGATTTTAAAAGAATCTCTTCTTTTCTCAGTGCAATGACACCGCAGTGTATTTTTGGCATAAACATACAACATGTGAGGATATGCTACTAATTTATGGGTACGTGTGGACACAAGCCTGCAGCCTCTAGATCCAGTCTCAGTTCTCCACATTGATACTGAGATTATGATTGTCAACTTTCATCTCTTGAGAAAGCCGCCACATCGAATCTAAAACCCCCACCCCACCCTGAGATATTTCCATCCCAGTGCTGCCCCCCAGTGCAGCTCCTGGCACTGACCCCACCTGGCAGCACACTTTAACATGTGTCGCCAGGTTTTTCTGGGTGCTAAAAGCCTTGGCACAGGCAGGGCAGGTGTGCCCTCTCTCTTTGGAGTGCACGGAGGACAGGTGCCTGTGCAGGTCTGTGCGGTCTCTGAAGTGTTTCAGACAGTACACACACTGCATCTGCTTCTTCTTGAAGTGGATGGTCTTTTCATGTCGGTCCGCGTTGGATTTGAGGGTGAAGCTGGCGGGGCACTGGGAGCAGAGGTAGCGTCCCGGGGCAGGTTCGGCCACTGCAGGGCGGTAGAGAGACTGATGGAGGTGAAGAGGCTGGGATTGCTGCTGGTGATGGGGCTGGGCAGGTTGTCGGTGCAGACCCTGCATGCTCGGCCAGTCCAGGGACATGGCCATCAGAGACAGGGTGTGGCGGTACTCATGTTCTCTGAGATGCTCCAAGCTGCTGAACAGCCGTTTGCACAGGGAGCAGGCGAACCCCTGTGAGGGCCAGGCACCGGGCTCTGGCAGGAATCTTTTCCCTGACCCAACCTCTTCGCCCAGTACTCTCAGCTCTTTAGTCCCTCTGCCAGCCACGGGCACTGACGCAGGCACAATCAAGCCACCAGCACAGCGCTCTTCGCCCATCTGATCCCTCACGACAGGAGACTGGTCACCTTCCAAGGCCGACATAGCGAGAAGGAGAGCAAGAGTGAAAGTGAGAGAGGCAGATAAGGCACACGAAAGCTACTCTCTTTTAGGTTATCTGCACACGAGAACTTTTAAAGCCTTACACCATACCTGTGCCGTAGTCTTTCATGTCTTCTTTGTCTTTTGCGCCCTCCTGTAAGCACAAAACAACCTGTTATGTCACACACACACGCACACACATATACACACACACATTTATATGGTCTGTATGGAATGTTGTCTGGGCATGCAGGAGGCAGGCAGGTGAGACAAGCTGTGAAGACAACCTCTTTTCACACGTGAGAAACACAGAAACAGAGACACAGAAAAAACAGAAAAAGTATTAAAAAAAAAGAGGAGAGAAACGACAGATCAGAATGATTTAAAGACACAGATAAATTGTTCGAGATTAGCAGGCAAACACAGAAAACCTAGTGTAAATAGATGACAGTTCCTGGATGCTAGAGCTGTCCTGTGAGACACGGGATGAGCAGTTAGGTTGATCTACCGTCTTCATTATATCATTCGCTTGATGCTCATACACTCAACCCCCTTTGGGTGCTGGCAACATGCACCAAACACCTGTCCCCTCTCTTTTCCACTCATCTACATCCCATCTTCTCACTGTCTTTTCCCTCCATCTACTCCATGCTCCTGCCATTCCTTCACCCCCCCACCCATTTCCTCGGCCCTTACACTCCACCTCCTCCTCCTCCTCCTCCTCCTCCTCTCTAAGAACAGAACACCATGCACTGGGCAAACAGATGGCTTGTCCGTAGAGATAGGGAGGCTTGTTGGGAGGCAGGTCCACTGAAATCAAATGCTGCTCCTGCAGTAAACGCTCACCAGCATACACACAAGAACTGGCGCAAAACTCACATCCACACATGCTCATACTGCCATGCTCACACACACGCCCACACTCACATACACACACACACACACACACACACACACACACACGGAACAGAACAAACAATTTCCTGGGCTGCGAGAGCAAACCTCTCATTGTCTACTTGTATTGATTCTACTCAGTCTCATCTCACTACCTTGCCCGTTATCTGACATCTCTAAGCACACACACTGCCATTGTGACTAGATGTGTCATCTCTAATGTAACCGCTATAAACTACATTACCGCTAATGCTCAGCCCAAGACTCTTGACTTGACGGTGAATCGGGTCTAGCTATATTAAAAAAGATTATATGAAAAAGGAGACAAGAGTGAAGAATTGGAAAATCTGAAAGGAAGAGAAAGCAAACAAAGCATACAGAAAAGAAAGACAAACAAACAAAAAAAAAACAGCATTTCTTCTGCAGTGTGGAAGGAAATATGCCAAATTCCACACAGAGAATGAGACACAGTGAGGGCTTGTGGGATGATGAGCTTTTGAGCACAAAAGACTTTCCAATGATGAAAAATAACCCCATTAACCTCCACTTCTCCTCATAAAAATCCATAGCCCCACCCTCCCACCACAACACCGTCCACCCTCTGTGCTCCATCACCTCAAACCCCCTCGGTGTGTTTGCAGAAACAGGGTAAAGCTGCCCCCTGGATGCTCGTCTCCTCTCACTCTTATAAAGTTTTATCTGACTGGAGGAGCGGTACCCAGAGAACAGCCTCCGCCCTGGAGATGAGCCAGGCTCTGTGTGCTTACCTCAGGCAGGGTGGAGGGCTCAGGGCCCTCAGGGGCCTCTTCCACTTCCATGTCCAAACCTTCTGAGTGCAGCGGGGGTGCCCCAGCCCGCAGTCCGGGGGACTCCAGGGGCCGAGGCTCAGAGGGGTGCAGTGGCGTGGGTGGAGTGGGTGGGCAGTATGCTGATGTTGATGATGGTGGTAGTGGTGGTGGTGGTGGTGGTGATGGTGGAAGATGAGGAGGAAGAAGAGGAAGAGGAGGAAGAGAGGAGCCAGCCCCCTGTTTGTTATGAAAAGTGGCCCCCGTGGCCCCTGGCCGGAGCAAGCTGCAGTAGTTGTTGGAGCGGAGCCCTGAGGAGCACAGGAAACGAGTCTCACCCACCCACTCACGTACAACTGCAACTCTGCTAGCAGCTGGCCACCAGAACACAACGGGAGAGAGTGGGCAGGGGGGCACACAGAGGCTGCCAGTGCTACACTATCAAACACTATGGAGAGGGGGAGGAAGAAAAACTCTGAAGTTTCACTTTCCACCAGCCGAGGGGAAAGGGTTAGGGCTTCTCTTCTCTCTCTCTTTCTCTTTTTCTTTCACTCCTCTGCTCTCCTTCTCCTTCCACCCACATGCGTGCGCAGAGGATGGCAGCGTGTGTGTGTGTGTTTTTTTTTTTTTGTGAGAGAGTGTGCATGTGCTGTGTGAGCGAGTAAAATGCATATAAGGAGAGGGCTCGAGGATCCTCTGTAGCGTGGAGGGATATTGTTTTGGAGAGGAGCCATCTTGCAGCTCGAGTGAAGACTTTTTGTGCACGCAGGGTAAAGGACGACCACATCGACCATGTAAGATGTTTACCAGCAACAAGTTAAGGCACGCTAGATAAAGAATTTAAAGTTTCTTACAAAGCCTTTCACTCGACACAACGATAACTAAGAAGCCTTTTTTTTCCTGCTCACTAATATCACCATACACTTGCACTGAGAGTGCATCTCTTTTTCTTAAGTGCATATAAATCAAAGCATATTGTGCAGGTTATTCTGGATAATGTGTGCGAGTATTTGCGAGTGTGGGCAGCGTTTTGGGGAATGTCTCCAGAGTTATGCAGTGGGTTCAGCCATTCATTGCCCTCCTCTGCACAACGGACAGAATCACACAACCATGAGGCTCGACCGTGGACGGATTCCTGGAATGTTAAACTACCGCGCCCGACACTCCCCACTCCCACTTACTGAGAACTCACACAGATGCTTAACTCCCCATCTCTTCTTCCCCAATCCCCTCCTCCCCCTCCTCCCCGGCAGTGACGGGTGGAAATGGAGGAGGAGAGTGAAGGGATGAACTACAGGTGAGAGGGAGCGGCTCATTTACAAATGGCGTTCTGGCAGTGGACGCTTCTTAGTAAAAGGACTACCATGATATAACTTTGTCGACTGGGGTCAAACGGCCTCGGTTCAAGCCTCTTGAAGAATTCCAACATAGTACTGTATTTTTTGCAATCTTGTCTCATGGAATTTAATATTGCAGCCTTGTCTGTCAGGTTGTAAAGAATACAAATAACAGCAGGCTGACTCACTGCGCAGCGACAAGAGTAAGAGGAATAGAAAGAAGGAAAAATACATGAATTACCTAAAGACAGAATAACCGTAGAGGAACTAAAATACAACCTGCATCCTATAATGATGTCAAAACCTATTACTGTAGTTCTGTTTAAGCTCTCGGTAAGCATTTACTGTAAGGTGATTGACCACTTGCCAGTAGCTAATCAACTAAAACTTAGTAAGTCTGTTATGTGGGAAAAAGCTGGATAGGATTGGTGTGATTCCACAGAGGAAATGCCTTGTTGACAATAGTTTATATATTAAGTGGATTAGGTGACCTTTAATGGAAAACCTCACCACCAGATGGAAGGATATAACAATCTCCGATATCAATAACTTGTCCTGTGCGTCAAATTCAAAAAATATGTGTCACAATTGTAAACAAAAATCATTATGACCTCAGGAGAGGAGCTGCGGAGCCACTGGGAGCTACAGTACGGATTGAGTCAATTTTCAAAAGTAGATGTGAAGTGATGAGAGCAGGCAGTGGAGAGAAAAGTTCAATAATGTCAGTATGATCCCTATAGTTAATTGGATGTTCTTTACAGCCGGTACGCGGTGGCAGTGTGGACAGGTGCGCGGGGATGGTCCGGCAAAATCCATTGTCTGGCATTGATTGTCTGACGCACAAAAGGGGTAGCAGGGGCCAAATCCCAATGATCTTAATTGGATTCGGAAAGCTGATTGACATACAGACTGCCTCCACTGTATTCTGGCATTCAACATGCTAGGAGGATGTGGCCCGTGACCCATACAAAGATAGCAAAGAGAGGAGCCGTGCATTTAAATCTCGAGCCCTGACAACAAGGTGCGGGTCAGTCAGAATCACTGAATGTAAACAGAGAGAGAGGTATTCAGTAGTTAAACTGTAGAACATTGATTCTCAGTTTGGGCCGATTTTGGACGCATGAATATTTAGAGGAAGCATGTTTTATTAAACAGTCAATTATACAGAAAAGAGAGACCGAGAGAAAGAGGAGGTAAGGAGGGGGGGGGGGGTGGGGGGGGGGACACACAAGCTCTAAGTCAAGGCCTTTAGATGATACTCCGTGGTCTCTCTTGAATTGGGCCAGGTGACCTTGCTCTACCTCCTCCCCGCGAAGATCAATACTTTCCCAGGATTTTAAACCAACATACTTTGATGCTCCACAGCTGAAGTAAAAGAGGGGGAAAGAGACAGAAGTGAGACAAACAAGGAGGAGCTGCAGGAGCCGGCCAGAAGGGGAGGGAGCGATGGAGAGTGTGAGGGATGAGTGTTAAGGAGGGGTGAAGGAGAAATAGATGGAGGAGAGGAGGGAGGGATGGATGGATGGCGTGAGGGGGAGTACAGGAGGGGAGAAAAGGACAGGAAGGATGTTAAGCAGGGGTGAAGGAGAAGCAGGGAGGAGAACAGGAGGAGGGGGAAATAGGGCTGAATGAGGGGAGGGAGGGAGGCAGGGAGGGAGGCAGGGAGCAGCGATCTGTCAAACCATGCAGACTTATCCTCCGCCCAGTAATCTGAGGTACAGTGTTTGTTTATTTTCTGTCCTCATTTAGACACAGGGACAGACCCGGGGAGGGAGGGGAGGTTGTTGGCCACCTCGACAAGCCAATTTCCTCGACCCCTATTGTGTAGGGAATTCAAAATAGGGTTTGGCTAACCAAAAACCACCTCCTCTGTGTCAACTGAAATAAGCTATAAGACCCATTTAAAAGTGTTCTTTCTGTGCTGGTAGCAAATGATTAAGATTCTCTGAATTCTCCTAAATAACCTATTCATATACTCAAGGCTGGGTGTTTCTGTTAAGTTTGAGTTTGTATCAAAAAGCCTCTTCTTCTCTCTGGAGCCTGTGAAGCTGTCTATCTGTGCTGTGACAGCATCTGATTCTCCTCTTTAAGCCAACAGAAACATCTCAATCCCACACACTTAACACTTGCACAAAAGGGGTGATGTGATGTGACGTGCGCTTGCGAGCGCGAATGTGCAACTGCGAACGTGTGTTTTGGTCTATTCAGTCTCGGCGCTGTCTTTTATTTTGAAGGTGAGTGGGGCTCAACTGAAAAGGCACGGCTATGCTTGGAGTTGTACCCTTCCTTTGCTTTTCTTCCGCGCACAAAGGCAGGCAGAACTCGGGACAAAAGATCCAATTACTAGCCAGTAAAAGCAAAGAAACACAAACACAGGAGTTGCACGCACAGACACACACACACACACACACTCACACACTCACTCACTCACACACGCACACACAAAAATGTGCCCACGCGGACATGGATTCAAGCAAATATACGCTCACGCTGGCGCACACACACACAAACACAGACACACTGACAGTTTAACACCCTCACTGAAGGCAAAAAAAAAAAAAAACTGACTGAAAGAAGAAAAAATATCTCGTTAACGTGGGCAAATTAAGCACAAATATGGATGTTTAATATTGATATTAGAAAATGTTGTACTTAAAGGAAGTATGAGGCTTTTAGTGGATTTTTTTTGCAGATGTAAGAGTCACTGTACTACTTAATATGGTGAGATACTCAGTCATTGAAAGAAGGCAGGACAGTTTTTGAATATTTAACACATATAAGTTGAACATTCATGCATAACCATACTTAAAAATACAATTTGATGGCAAAAAAACACTTGGATAAAGCTCATTTTTCTATATTTCATTTTAATTTAATTTATCTAAAGATTTCTATCATTTCACAATTTAATGTGTTCCTGTTTTTCTTTTTACAATAATACTTATTTTGAAGGTGCTTGAACAGGATGCTGATGAGATTCGTGCCGTTGTCGTCGAGTACAGCAAACTGCTTCATTGTTACTGGCGCTGAACTACAGTAAGGAAATAATATCTGAACAGTTGCTGCAGTTCTGTTGTGTTATTTTGCTGCTGTGAAATGCAGCCGTGGACCCACTAATACACACAAAGAAACTGTCACATAAAAACCAAACAAATTTTTCTCACGACTGCGAGAGCGATCCCAGCAAAATGTTCTCTCACTGAGTCACCGCTGACTAGTCATCACTGGCACTGCCACACAAACCCTTTACACACTCAAGTGGCACCACACGCGCGCATGCATACACACAAGCGTGCAAACGCATACACACACACGCTCATGCATGCATTCACAGTTATCCAAATACAGTGGCTGATGAGGGAAAATACTCTGCAGAGGAAGAGGATACTCATGTCAAAAGCGGTCAAGCCTGTATGTTTTATGTCTCATAGGTGACCACATGAGCAGGTACTCCAAAATACACTAGTAGATGCGAAGCAGTTGGTGTATACCTGAGTTGTAAGTTATAATGAGGCATGTGGCTGGCTGGGTGTGTGCGTGTAACAATCAGTGTTGAGCGCAGTGTTAGTAAATAGTGACTTACAAGACAGGGAGTGTCCTCCTTTGGGCAGGTACTCGTACAGCAAGGGGTTATCATCTCCCATCATCTCTGCCCGCAGTGACAGCAGGCTGTTCTTGCTCATCAGTGCCGCCTTCAGATTGGCCACAGATGAGATCGTTCCGCCTCCAGCTCCTCCACTGGCCTCCTCAGATTCGTTGGGACCCAGGTAGCTGGGCTCTGTGGTGAGGGGATCTTCCTGTTTGAGGAAGAAATCGAGGCGTTCGCCGCGGCTGTCTGAGCTGTTGGGCTCAGTCACGTCTGCACCTGAATAGAGATAAAGTATAACAGAGCATGCTTCAGGCTCTTCTGCAGTCATCACTGACTGACATGAAAATGTTTGTTTTTTGGGTTTTTTTTTATATAAATAACACAAACCAAAGCAGATAATTTCAGGAGATGAAGGACAATGCCTAAAAAACATTTTACACAGCGTTGTTATAACTTAATTTGAGGAATTACATGCTTCTCTATAAACTGAAAATACTGCAACTCTTAGATTTGTGAAAGCCTTTCAGAGAGGATAAGAGGGGAAGGTGTTCAAACTAAAAACACTAACATTGTACTTGGATAGTTTTGTCGATTTAAAGATTTAACCCCGCAGTGATAACAGCTTGAGTGAAAATACAAAAAACCACCGTATTAAACCAATTCTCTCCTGTCAGCCGAGTCATCGCTTACACCCAGTGTTTTCTACCAACACGTCACCGCTCT
The DNA here is from genome assembly GCA_029814765.1 of Acanthurus leucopareius. NCBI lineage: Eukaryota > Metazoa > Chordata > Actinopteri > Acanthuriformes > Acanthuridae > Acanthurus > Acanthurus leucopareius. The sequence goes on along the minus strand of JAQMCX010000002.1, from coordinate 17,056,070 downwards.
GAATCATCTCTCTCTCTCCTCAACTCCCTAACACACCTCATCATCACCAGTCAACAAAAATACAGGGAGATCATAAGGAGAAACTAAGACGGAAAGGCAGACACAGACGTGGTTGTGTGTGCGTTATGTCTGCATGCGTGTGTATGTGTGTGTGTGTGTGTATGGTGCTTAGCCGTCAGTGTCGTTGAAAGCAGAGTGTGTGCGGAGAGGCTGTCAGCAGTAGACATGTCGCTGGAGGTTCCACTGTAGATCTACAAGACTGTCAGACCACACTGCTGACGACAGCTCCACTCAACACACACATACAAACACACACAGGCAAATACAGACACGAAAACACACTTTCATTGCCTCCTAATTGACATTTAACTGATGACAGGCTGCTTTCTCTAACAAAGACTTAGACAAAAATACACACCACGCACATCACAGGCTTAGAGACTTTGAAAGAATGGCTTGTCTACACCTAAAACAAACACACGCAGACTTCTGAGTACTAATGCAGACTTGTGAGTTGCCTTAAGGGGGGTGTGTGCATAATTATGTCTGATTGTTCCGGACACAAACCTTCTGACATCCTAATATATAAGTCTACTGTTCCACGTAGCCCGTGCAGCGACAGTTAACATCAAAGTTAAAGCTAATAGGGAACAAACAAAAAGTGAGGACAAGAAAAGGGGGTTGAAAGGGAGGGAAAAGCAAAGGAGAGCAGCTCTGTTGTCCATTTTAACTACAGTCAGGTGGTGCTAAGTGTTTCCTGTACAGCCCTGCGCTCATCTGCTGCAGGGGGAGTCAAGGTGACAGAGACAGTAGTTTGCCTCCACGTCTGGAATACCGATGGGTATGCAGCCTCTTCACAGCCTACTGGGTCAATGTTGACCACTCTGTCTCACCCACCCACCCACACACACACACACACACACTAACACACACACAAACACACACACTGTCAGTCATTTTTCATGCTCAGTATAGATAAATGATCACAGATCAGATGGATGGATACACACTCTGTATGCACGGTTGCACATAGACGCATAGATCTGAAAGGTGTAGAGATTCGAGTAAGATACCGAGGACGGAGGAAGGAGATGGGGCACGACAGATAAGAAGGACATACATACAAAGTAATCAGTGGCCATCAAACTACTACTAGCTGAGGCAAAGGGAGATATTAAAAGAGGAGATAAAGTGGGAGGAATGAAGAAAAAAGAGAGGAGGCAAGGACAGAAAGAGAGAGGAGAAAGAGAAAAAGAAAAAAGGCAGAGGAGTGTAGAAGCGGGGGTGTTGAGCTGTGGAGGAAGATACACACAAAAACACACACACACACGCACATGAATCCACGCACACCCCCGCCCCACCCGCGCACGCACAAACACACACACAAAGTTAATTAAGGAGGGGGTGTAGGTGTTGGCGCAAGGGGCACGAGGTGCAGGAATTCATTAGAGCTCTGCCCCCTCCTTCAGTGGGCAGCCCAGCAGCCACAGGAGTCAATCAATAACATAGATCTGCTGTGGGCCCACAACAAACACACACACACACATGCCCAAATACACACACACACACGCGCAAACACACACACGCACACACACAGACACATGTGCACGTATGTGAAGAAAGGAGAGGCAGACAAATGGAAGAAGAGGAAGCGAAGGGGAGAGAGAGAAAAGAGGGTCACCTCTGACCCCCATCTCCCTCCACTCATCTGTTCATTGGACGAGTGAATGACCCCTGACCACTTTTCCCAGCATCCCCTGGACATGTGCATCTACAGATGGAACATGTCCGCCCTCCTCACAGTCATACAGTAACAATGCTTCAGTCACACACTGCAGATTAAACGGCAGAGTTACGGAAGAGCGGCTGCTGTATGATTTCCCCGCACATCGCAGACAAAATTCAGAGCTTCGGATGTGTGAAATTAATATCTGTGTTTTACACATTTGCAAAGGACTGTGTCCTGCTGACACACTCTGCTGTGCAACATACAGTATCCTGCCATCTGAGGATTTATCCACATCTCTGAGATTACGTGTGAGATATTAGAAATTAGTATTCAGCTAACCACAAACTGGCTTCCACGCCAAATAATCGGAATATACTACATAATCCTCCTTCACTTATGTAAGCTTTATCGGGCCCTGCATAGATGGTGTGTTACTTAAACCTCATCCTGTTCTGACAGATAAAATCATTTACCACACCAGAAACAGTCGCACCTAATCCCATGCACTCAGCTTATGGATTTCATCATACGTGCGCAGGGTTTTGCTGAGGATTTGTAGACACACATATTGTGGTGTCTTTCAAAGGCAATAGGTTTATCTGGAGTTTTAGAGACACTGTGGTTACATCATTCCTTTGTGCACATATGCTGAGTGTTAATGTACTGTTTGTCATGAGACAACCTATGAATTTCAATGGCATGGGATATGGCTTTGAACTGCATGGTCACAAAAAACAATAGCATTTTCCTCATCTTTTTTTTTTTTTTTTTTACTCCTTTCTTTTGCCTTTACAGTGCAGTGGTCTCTTTACAGTGGAGGGAATTTTCATTTTCCCCTTCATAAAAGAGTCCGAATAATTTAGATTTCTGCTTTCTGAAGAGATCCTCCGTTTAATTTGGTTGCCATGGTAGCCGGGCACCCTTGGCTTCAACATTTATGCTAAATAAAACCCCCTTTTAAAAGGAGAGACAAATATGTGGAAATGGTGGTTCTCTTTGTTCATGTGTGTTTGCGATTGTGTGTGTGTGTGTGTGTGTGTGTGTGTATGCGTGTGTGTGTGCGTGTGCACGTGTTAGCTATGCTGCAAGCTATGTGGGGGCTTGAGTGGGAAAAAGCAAAGGCGGAATAAGACTTGCCGTGGAATAAAAGATGTGTGTGTCGAACTATACTTCAAATGCGTTGTGAGGGATACTGCATTTATCATCCATTGAGAGAGTTACAGCTAATGGATAGAAGATACAGTTTTATGTGCTGTGGTTGGAGGCTGCACTGTATATCTGAGTGAAGTGTATGTGTGTGTGTGTGTGTAAGTGTGTCACAAGGGGAGTTGTGTTATTAGAGAGCGCACTTTGACGCAGTGAAGAGGAGGAGGAGAGAAGGCCTGAAAAGGGAGGGAAGGGTCAGTTGACCCGATTTGACCTCTGATGTTCTGTTCTGATTGTGCTCAAGGAGAGTGTGTGTACATGTGTGTACATGTGTGTGTGTGTGTGTGTGTGTGTGTGTGAGTGAGTGTGTGTCTCAAAAAAATGCCCCACCCCCCTCTTAATGAACCCAAACACTGTTGCGTGAGGGAGCTTCCATTTATAACAAATAAAAACATAGGTTTTTTTAATAAATAAATGGACGGATAAACATAAATTGACATGGACACGCTGCTTGCGTACACACACATGACCTGGCTGTTGATGGATGCGCTCTTTTAACACCTCCAGTCACACACATACACACTCACACACACACACACACACACACACACACCACCACCACGCCTTCAAATCAACAGAGACAGTAGCCAAACACAATGGAGAGAAAAAGTCCAGGGTGGTTAAGCAACGACTTACTGAGGCTTGTCGACCACAAGAGAGCTGTCAGAGAAGAAAGTAGGGCTTGTGTGCATGTTTGAGTATGGGAGTGCAAACAAAAGAGAAAGACTCCCTCACAGTGTATCTTTGTGTGTATACGTCTGTGTGTGTGTGTGTGCGTGTGTGCTTGTGAGACAGAGGAAGACACAGAAAGACGCCTTGCCCCAAGTCGTCCCGGTTAATGGCTCGGCCAGCCTGGGGTTGAAAAGGACGAGGCATTACAAGAGCTGTGTTGTCACAAGACTCGGTCTACGCGACATTGCAACGACATGTTCAGAACGAGAAAACTCAAGTCCCCCCCACACACCACCACCACCACCACCACCACCACCACCGTCACCTTTTTTCACAAACAGCTCCACACACACTATACATGTGATTAGTGTGTGTGTTTGTCCTGGAGTGGACAAAGAGGGGAGGGAAGGTGGAACTTGCTTCCTCAGCATGCCAGAGTTTGAGAGGGTAAAAAAGTAATTTCAGCCGAGAAGGGGGAGTGAGGCACTAAAACAGCTCAAGAATTCAGAGGCAATTTAAAAAGCAGTGTGGGAGAGGGGAATGAAAAAAATGCTGGGTTAAAAAGGAGGGAGGATGGAAAGTAAAAGAGGTTGTTATTCTCCCTCTCTCTCCTTTTCCCTCTTTCTCTCTGTCTTCTCTCGCTCTCTCTGTTGTTTTTAGGGACTAGCCGGGCCACAACCTCCAGGAGAGATAGGGAAAGGTGGGTGGGTGGATGGGTGGGTGGTGGGGTGTGTGTGTGGATAGGGAGGGCAAGCATAAATCAAGTAGAGCCTGAAGGCTTTAGAGGAGGGAGGGACAGAGGGAAGAGAGTGGTAAAAGACATGGACGAGAGAGAAAGAGCGGGAGAGATATGATGGTGCTGGTGGTGATGGTGGTACTGCTGGGGGCTTGGAGAAAAAGAGAGAGTGTGGGTGGAGGGGAGGAGAGGAGAGAAGAGAAGAGGAGAGCACAGCGATTGCAAGAGTGGTGGGGTGAGAGGTGGACGATGGGGTGATGGAGTGTGGGTGGGTGGGTGAGGGAAGGGGGGAGTGAGGAGAGGTGAGGGGGAGGTTACAGAGGCTGGAGGAGGGAGGTGGGGGTGTCTAGTTATGGTGGGGGTGAGCAAGCGAGTGTGGAAGAGTGTGTCTACAATAAAAAACCAACAAAATTTGAAAATTCATGCATGTTTTTGTCCTTGTTGTGGCTCATTGTAAACGCTATGCTGTTGTTTCTGACACGCAAAAACGAATGCAAAAGCAGTCAAGCTGCAGTTATTGTCTGCACACTCACAAATTAACTCTAAGGGTCTGAAAGATACATTTAAAACACAATAGCAGTTAAGATATTAGGCCTTTACTCAACCCTTGTTGCAGCTGCCACTTTTTTTTTTTTTTTTAAAGTTACAGAATCATAACTAGTCGCCATGTTTGCTTATGTTTACATTTTTCCCCCTTTGGAAAGAGTTTATAGCTGATTTGGCCCTCATCTTCTTCCTGGCACTGAAGGCCTGGTGACAACAGGAAGTGGCCACAGTGTGAAGGTGACTAACTGTTATCATTGCTAGCTACCCTGACTAGCGCTAGTTAGCCACAATGTCTCAATCATAATTGTATCTATCTTTATACTGGGTCATTATCCACTTTAGGATGGTACACTATTTAATCAAATAAAGAGTTACAGAGAGGGTAGAAAAGGTTTTTGCATTAGATTACTAACTGCAGGTTAGCATGCTTGCTAACTGCTGGTTAGCAAGTGGTTTTGCCTAGTCATAACAGGAAAACAAGTACACACAGTTTGTTGAAATGATGTGTTTTTAGTCCAAAGTTGACTTAGAACAGTCTGCAAGCCATTCCTCTTTTGAGAGTAGTTTATAATTTGGGAGAGACAGTGAGATCAAATTGGACTCTCATTCAATTTCCTGTTTTAGTGTCATATAACACTATCGCACAATATGTCATCTCAGCACATCTGGCTAGCTTTGATGACCGGCAATCAAATTGCTATTTTATGCTCAGTCTGACAACAGAAACAGGAAAATATTTAAAGGAGAACAATTAAATTATGAGTTGTGCTGTATTAAAACACAGTGATCAAGCAGAGCAGGAGGTGACACACCACAGGCTTATCGTGTCTGTGTTTGTCCCACTGTTAACCAGATGTTGGCAGTGATGCACGGTAAAAAGGACAGCAAAGAACAGATCTATCAAGTTTCCTATCTAAGTGTTTCAGTGTGGATGGCAATTCTTACCAAGAAAATGCTTGTGGTCACAAATTCTATTCAAATGTAGACTGTGTTTTGAAAATTAGCCACCTTATTGAGGACGTAGTCTGAGTGGGCAAGTGAATGAGTGAAGGAAGGGAGGGAAAGAGGGAGCGGTGAGTGCGTGGGGGATGGAGGATTGCAGGGCTCAAGGTAATCTGGGGAGTTAATGCAGCTTAGAGGGACTGAGAGGAGTGGGAGGGAGGTAGAGAGAGAGGGAGAGAGAGAGAGAGGGAGAGAGGAGGAGTGATGGCAGAGGGAGAGAGAATATAAAAATAATAGGGTCAGCAGGGAAAGAGAGGGAGAGAGGAATAAATGAAGATGTATCAGAAACAAAAGCCGAAGCAACTGAGGGGGGAGAATGAGAGAAAAAGAGAGAGAGAGAGAGAGAGAGAGAGAGAGAGAGTACAGGAGTGTAAAAGCTGGCGAGATAGGAGAGTGGAGGGTGGAGAGAGCGAGCCTGAGTGAGTGTGTGAGCTAATGAAAGGTAGGGTGAGGCTAAGCGAGTTGGCGGGTAGGAGGGAAGTCGACAGAGAGGGAGAGAGAGCGGGGGAGAGGTCTGCATGGGGAAAGAATGCTGGGTGGGGAAGGAAGGCAGACACGCAGGGCTTTGTGCTAAAAGCAAAGAGAGAGAGAGAGATGGAGAGATTGGGAGAGAGGTTATGTCTTGGCTTTTTGCACAGGGGAGGAACTGGTGAGCGGGCACGTGCCCAAAAGCCCTGTCCAACCCCTGTCCAGGGTCGTTTTTGAAGGCTGAGGTGGCAGAGAAAGAGAGAGAGAGGTTGAGAGGAAGGATAATGGAAAGTGGAGGAGGGAAACGACAAAGACGCTGGGTGGGGATGCTGTTCAGAGCTTGTGGGTTATTGCTGTGTGGGTTAACACACTCTGCGATTCACACTGACCAGCTCTGAAGCTCCAGGCAACTAACCTGCCATAATTACTTCTTTACTGCTCCCTGGAAATGAATTTGTGGGGTGTTTAACAACCAAACAAAGTTGGCAAAATCAACTTATTTCCAGTTGGAAATTTTGGACTGGATCTCAAGGCACTGTAAACCCAAAACTGTAGTTTTCACATTTGCGTGGCCACGAGGATATGTGTCATCGTCATCTGCTCGTGTTATACTCGTACAAAAAAAAATGTCTGATTACATGGTTTGCGTGCTCCTTCAAACGCCCCACGGCATGTGATGAACATGTCAGGGGAACACGGACCCGATGGAGGATGTATAAGCCTTTCTTTTCTGTTTGTTTTTTTAAAACCTCAGTCTTATTTTTGCAAAATTGCTGGACCAAGGTGTCCTGATAGTCAGTGTTTACGGTGCATTCAGCAATGTCCACAGTTTTATGCCAGTTGCTAATTCCTCGTCTTTGTCCCCTTGTTTCTTATCTTCCACTGTGAAGATTTCTCTTGAATAAAGGCAAAAATATTAAATATTTTAAAATCAAACTTGTGTTGAGAATCATTATAAATGACATTGACATTGGCCCTCAGCGTGAAGAGGCTTTTCCCTCACATATTCAAAATCTGTTTGCATTCTGATAGAATTAGTCAGATCAGCGCACCAGAATTAAGTAAAAAATGCACTTGTTTCAAGAAAAACAGGATTATTTGTGTTGGGAATGGGATGGGACTTTGAAGCCAGGTCAGAATAATCTTTTGATTGTTTTACTTTATCAGACTTTTGTTAAGACAAACGCTTAGCAGACGAGCGTGCCCAATCAGATGGCTGCCTGACAAATGTACAAAAACATTACACATGAAGACGTGAACCGCGTTTGTGTACTCGCCACAACAGGCAAACACAGAGCAGAAGACCAGGACATGAGGTTTCTCCACAAACAGTCAATGTCACTGTGCTCCGTCCGCAGGGCGGGGAGCGGAGGGTGTCTGCTGTTCTCTATAGAGCATTAGTGTGTTGTCGGGCTTCCCAGTGACCAGAGAGTACGAGATCTATTGCCCCTCTCCCCTCTCTCTGCTCATCTCTCCCATCTTATAACATTAAGACTGTGCCTCTCTGTGCTTGTATCCTTGGCAACCTGCCTCCAACAATGGAGAGCGCTCTGGCCTCAGCATGGGAGGAGTACGGTGCCATGGAGAGGAAAAGCAAGGGCGAGGGAGATAGAGGGGAGATGGAAAACTGGCAGACAGGCTGGGCAGAAAAAAAGGAGAGTAAAGGAACGAGTCGCAGTGTTTGTCGTGCACAGACGTGTAGGTCGAAGTGAGGTAAAAGAGCAAAAAGGGTTAAACGGGGGAAGGAAGCGAGACAGATGAGATGTGGATGAGGGAGCCAAACCTGTTCAAGTTGTGAGCTTAGTGTTAGTGGATCAGTAGAGATCTGTGTCACTCCTAAGCTGAAAAAAGTTGGACGGATCTTAAGATCAAGGCACGACGGATCTGGACGTTGAACCTCACACCACTCCCCCAAGCCTCTCAGCAGTCCAAAGCCTGTGAAGATGCCACGGAAATAGAATATGGCCTTGTTTGACACAGCTCTAATTCCATAATCAGAGTTCTGGCACTGTAGCCAACATGGAGCTGATTGTGCGCACTGATCATGTAATTCCAAGTTTGATTTTATGAGATTTTTTTTTCATTTTTTTTCCTACTAAATGTAAAACTTTCCAAATCCTTACAAGTGAGTGATATGTTTCATGTTTTCACGACTCATTTAAACCTTTTCAGACTGCCTGAAATTTTTAATGAAGAGATGGAGATCTTAAAACAATATTTGTCTGCAAAAACAAACTATAATAGGGAAACTACACCGTCCTACAGGAGGAAATCATGTGGGACAAGATACACAAAATTACCACAGCTTCCTCCACGATTATGATACAAATATAAGGGGTGAGAACAGGAGAAATCACACTGTGTGGACAGAGGGGAAAACCAGAGCGAGGGACGCTTGCATGTAGAGGACTGCATTCATCTTCTCTTCCCCCACTGCAGCTGAGCTTAGCCATTGAGATTAATTGCTTATGATCAAATCAGCAGAAGCTGTGCAAATTAAAGAGCGGGCCCCAGCCCCAACCCTCCTCCCTCACCTCCACAACATCTCCCACCCAACCACCCACCCCCGAGTCAGGCCCAGTGGACAGTGCGTGTGACGAGCCCCGGCGCTTATTCGAGGCTACAAACGTGTCATTTCCTCTTTCCCCAGAGAGGAACGGAGAGCTCAGAAAAGGGCTCGAAATGAAGCAAGGGGTCAGTCAAATAGTGCAGGCGCGTGCACACACATACAGTTCACACAGCCTCAAATGGACACGCATGCATGCACGCATGCACGCAGTCAGTGCCCTAAGCGCAACTGCTGATATCTCACCCCGCTTCTCAAAACTGCTCCTCTCCCTGCTTCTCTTCCCCCCCTTCTGACTCTCTCATTAAGAAGCCATTAGAGAGAAGGGCAGCGTGAGACCACATGACCCCTTCCTAACCCCTGTTACACACACTCCTTGAAAGGCGGGAGGGATGGGATAAGGCAAGAAGAGAAAGGGGTAAAAGATATAAACTGAGTGGGATAGTGACAGGGGATGTGGAGAAAAGAGGGCAAAACAAGTGGGTGAAAGGGAGAGATGGGGTAAAAGGGAAAAGTTGAGAGTATTGTGGAGAGTTTGGGCAATAAGTGAAAAATTGAAAAATGGTGCGTTGTGAAAGCTCACACACACAAACACACACAAACACACACACAAACAAATCCACAGGGACAGAGAGAGATGAGAAAAATTTTAAATAATGTTTTTGAATTAAAATTTCCCTAAAATATCTCATCTTCCCCATATATTATCTTGCTGTACGATGAGTGAATTCCACTGCTTTCAGTGCAATTTCTCATGTCTTTCTTACCACTAACAAGCTGTACGAGACATGCTTGAAACCATGTATTTGCAATGCAATACAGTGACATTATGCCTATGTACTTGTAAGACATAGATCTGTTTCACTAATAGAACATTTTACGACCCTCTACTAGATGTTTGATGTGCTGTGAGCCGAGGGCTGAGTGGAAGGATAGAGAGGACGAAAACATGGTACATCTGAGATGTATGCATGAGTCAGAATGGAAGAGAGAGGTAGAGAGGCGTGTGATAAGTATGCAGTGACTTTAGGAGAAGGGGATAATTTGGGAGTGGAGGGGAAGACGGCTCGGCTGCTTCCTTAGTCGGACACAGGAATGCAGAGCGGGCGGATCCCAGTGCGCGTGTGTGTTTCTATGTGTACGTGTGTGTTTGTGCCAGACAGGAATCCCTAACCCCCACAGACTCCGGCTCCACTTATCAAGGCCTGAACAGAGGGGTATGCAGGGAGAGAGGGTGGAGAGGGGTCTGGGTGTCCTGTGCTATCAAATCCACCTCTAACCCCCATCGCTCCCTTGCTCCTCTCCTGCCAACACACACACACACACACACACACACACACACACACACACACACACACACACACACACACACACACACAC
>JAQMCX010000002.1:17016334-17045665 GCA_029814765.1 Acanthurus leucopareius | reverse complement strand
GGAGGGTGTGACCTTAATCCCAGAGTGAGAGAGAAAGAGTCACTAAAACATGCACACACACACACACACACACACACACACACACACACACACACACACACACACACATGTATACACACAGAGACGCACTCTAAACCTTGAAGCTGGATGTCTCTGAGGCCAGAGGAACTATGGGAAGGCCAAACAGTCTAACCACAAAAAGAAAAAAAAAATGCCAGGGTCATAGAGAATTACACCACATACACATGCAAACACAGACACACACACGCTGTCTTTCCACTTCTCTATCTATCTCGCATGCTTTCCCACACTCACACACACTCTCAGAACAAACTCTGAAACGCCTCTTTTACTTTTGTCAACAGCCGTCACCTTCCAGCACTGATGTAGTCTTACACCGACTCTCAAGTCACCCGAGGGCCCCTGAAAGTGTTTTTTTCCACATTTTTTTCACAGGTCAGCTGCAGTCTGAACTTGGGAAGAAGTGTTAGTAAAGAAAAAAACAAAAAAACAAAAAAAAAACAAGGGTGTCCCTGCTGTGGGAGGTCCTACCTGAAACGAGCCCACGAACCATTTTAGATTCAGAGATACTGAAATTACGCGGAATAGAGATGGGGGCAGAGGAGAGAGGGAGAGGGTGGAAAGGAGATCAAATTGATAAGATGAAGTTTTTTTTTTATGCAGCTGCTGGTGTGTGAGGGTAGAAAGAGTTGCAAAAGAGAGAGGAGGAGGACAGTAGGAACAATGAGAGGCAGAGGCAGAGGCAGGCAGGTGATCTGGGGCAAAGGTGTTGAGGGGGGAGAGGAGGGGGGCAGAGGGAACAAAGGAAAGCTTGACCTCTTTTTGCAAAACTAGCATCATATATAGAGACGACAAGCTGAGGATAAAGAGTCAAATTCCTGCATTAATTCCCAGCAAGCTGCTGTCCAACAATCTTTTAAAACTCAATCAATCCCTCACTGAGTGTGACTTTTATCTGAAATGATGACGTTTCTAGGATAAAGCTCAGTGAACTTCTAGCTGCTGCAATAAGAATTTGAATGAATCGTAATTTTAACTGAACAGTTTTAGTAGTTTGCATTTGAGATATTTTTCCTGTGTGACAATGTGGATATTTTGCATCATCATAACTGTGTCTCCCTAACCCTTTTTCCCCCAATTAACTCTTTCTGTGCTGTTTGGATCACATTTAAATGTAAAAAATTGATCTTTTTAGACACTTGGGTTCAGCAAAAACAAGTTGTATGTGCAATATTGACCTTTTATTTATCATCTTTTAGGTTGTAATGGCAAACTTGCTAGAAAACAGTTGCTGATTTTACACATCTGGCAGATATGAAGTAATATTAGCAGTCATTTGAAGATGTGTTTCATGTGTGTTAGCCAATGTAAGTCAAATATTACACTCTTTTATCTCTGTTTTTGCCCCCCTACTTACTCATGAGAAACATAGTCTATTTGGCTCTTTAGATGCTAAATTCTCCAAAATGTTCTGCGGCTAGTCGCTAACTTTATCTTCAGTTTTTTTGCTGGCAGGTACAGTAGAGTGGGTTTTTACAGCTTTTTTCACTGCAAACAGCTGATGAGACTGTAATACAAATGAGCCAAAACAGTACAGGCTGTGGGCAGGAAAAAATAAAAAACCAAAACAAAGAGCTGATAGATGCTAAAAAGTTCCACAACGCTGTTGGGAACTGAAGCATTGGGTGATATTTTTCTGAGTTTGTTTCTGTGGGCGACCCCCTTTTTTTTTTTTAAATTACGCACAGATAACAGAACCTGGAAGTTCCGTTTTACACAAGCAAACAAACAGACACAGAAGTTCACAGATCCTACTGAAGAGGAGGAAGTGTGACCCACAGCCAGGCCTTTATTTGAAGCCCACAAACTCAAATGTGAAAAGCAAACACACGCACACATACTGTACTAAAGCGGCAGCCATAGCTCCAGTGTACAAGATGAGTTAAAATCGAAATGACAGTGTAAATTGATGAGATGGAAGGGAAGGTCCAAACAGACGGAGGGAAGGAGGGATAGAGGAGACAAGGAGGGGACAAATAGTTGTGAGGGACAGATCTTTGCTTCCAGGACTGTCTTCGACGCCTGTATAACTACCAAACCCAAAAAAGAGCCACGCACATGTACACACAAACACACACATACACAAACTTGTATGTACACAGCCCAAGCCATAATTGTCCCCTGTGGTGATTTTGGCCTCTCCCTCCTCGTTTCTCATTGCTGTTGGCCAACTCTTCTGTATCTTTAACACTTTCTTTTTTTCCTCTTTTCAAAGGGAGGAGGGGCGATTTTGTCACAAGAGAAGAAACAAGGGATGAAGGAGAAAGAGAGGTCTAAAGGAAGGAGGTGTGGAGGGGTGTGACGGCGGAAAAGGGGGGGAATGAAGGGAAAGGAGGGGAAAGGAGAGAATGAATGTGTAAGAGGAAGGGAGACTTTGCCCTCCAGCGGGAACACTCCCACGATTGTGTGTACGTGTGTATGTGCACACGTGTGTGTGTGTGTGTGTGTGTGTGTGCATGTGTGCGTGTGTGTGTGTGTGCATGTGTGCGTGTGCATGTGTGTGTTTGTGTGCGAGCTGCGCCTCGGCCAAACCGACACACCCACAGGCTGTAGACCTCTATATCCTGTTCGGGTTGTCCGTTTGTCCAAACATCATGCACCCCTCCTCCCCTCCCCTCCCCTCCCTTACCTCCCTCCCCTCCCTCCTTTCCTCAGCTCTCCCCTTTTCCAACTGGTCTGGCGGGGGTAGAGGCCGCCGAGGGAGTGGGTACGGTAAATAGAACAAAGCCACCTTTCTAAAATAAACAGACCGGGAAAGAGGAACTTCAGGTTGACTGAAAATGAGAGAGAACGACAACTCAAATCCAACCACCGGTTTACTGTAAAGCACTTTTTTTAAACTCTTCATGAAAGTTACAGTTTCAGCTTCTTCCTGTCAATCGGTTCGCCAGTGTATAAATCTGCCTCTCTTTCACTCACAACACACACACACACACTCGCTCATACACTTTACTAGTTTCAATATCCCGGCTGCTTGCGCTCGACTAACTCTCGGTGAATGCTGGGCACAGTGTGACACATAAGCCACAGTGAGCGGTGCTGCCAGGCTCACGGCTACAGGGCCCATTACTGGCTATCAGATCACTGGAGGAGAGAGGAGAGAGGCATCCCAGCTCACATCACATCACATCTCCATCTCATATCTCCGAAAGAGGAGCCTTGTCACGGCTCTCTCATCGAAAGAGGAGGAAGAGGCCTTGCTCATATGTAACACTCAGAGTTTTTGTTTTAAACAGATCTTCAATAACACAAAAAGAAGAAGAGCAGTTTTAAACATTTTTTAAAGTGGTTTTAGGCTCCAAGGCACCAAATTCCAAATGTTTTTTGCTTCAAGTGGACACCATCACTACAGTGAATATTTTCCTCTTGTGACAGCTTGAGATCAGAGGTTCCCAACCATTCAGGCTTGTCACCACTTGAAAGAAAGCTATATATATATACACATATATATATTTATTTATTTATATATATATTTGCTACTGTTTTTCACAGGTTACATGTCAATGAGTTGCAATCAGTCAACAACGGAGTAATGTCAGAAGGCTTTTTAGAGATTAATGTGGTAAGTCACAAGCAAAAAGGCAAAACAAGACTAAACCTAATTTTGCATATCCTTTCCTGTTGATCAACTCGACCTCTACAGCATGATCCCTTAGAGGGGCTCAGACCAGAGGTTTTTCACACTGTGAGAGGAAGAAATTAAAGTAAAAAAACGCTCCTTATTACTTTAAAGCCTGAGAATCACCATGTTTTCTTTAGTTTCAAAGTAAGCAAGTGATAGTTGTCTGTACATCCACGGGTACCCTGCAAACAGAAACTGCTAATTGCTAATTTGGCATACTTTTAATGATGCCAGTTTGGCAAAATGTAGAAGATACAGGCAATGAAACACGGCTAAATATGTAGCCCACAGCTAATTAACTGCCTCCATGGCAACACCATACTTCCTATTCACAGCCCCCGGCAGTTTGGGAACCGAAGTTAAAAAAGTTTAAGGATGATTATCGCAAAAATCAAAGTAAGACAAAGACTAATAATAGGAGCGACAACATCTATTACTACAAACTTCTTTTCTTGTTTCACTAGCAATGATTTTTAGATTAGAGTAGTGAGAAATGTTTTGGGGGGGCTTGGTTATCTCAGGTTTGTCTGGGTGGGGTGGGGGGGCCACAGGATCAGCTTCACAATGCTTCCAGTAGCAGAAAGTAGGAGAAAAAACACAAATACCCTGCTGATCATTTACCCACTTATAACTCAAAGCATCTAAATGAGTAAACATATTATGGCTGAATGGTTGTATTAGAGTGTTTAAAAGGCAAATGGTGTTTTTTTTAAAATCTGTTTTTGCCTAAATTTGGCATTTATTGATTTTTTTTTCCGACACAAAAAATAATTAGACACAAATAGAATGAAATCATACAGTTTTTTTTTCTGGGTATGAACAGAAAAGTGTGTTTTGGAAAGTGAGCAGAGGGAAGCTATCCAAAAGTCCCTCAGGTATCATCAAGACCGAATCAAGTTTTAGAATAAATAACTCAGCTGTTTGACTAAGAATGTTGAGTGTGTGATCTACAAAGTTAACCGCAGTCTTAATATATCTGTACACAGTCATGTGGGGTACGTGATGGATTTGAATTGTGTGTTTGTGTGTGTTGATGTGTGAGGGCTGGAGTTAAGTTGTGGGGGTAATGCTGCTGTGAATGTTCAACCACAGAAACCTTCTGTCCCACCCACCCCTTGCACCATGCCAACAGGACATCCTGTCAGGATGCATTCTGGGTAGTCTAATTCTTAGACCTGAGTGATCAATTCCAAAAGATGTGTTTGTGTGAGTAGACAGAGTTTTACCACATGCATTTTGAAACAAAATGTAGGGATTATTTTAGTATTTTGCGGGACATTCGCAGGTGTTATGAATGCATGTGTTTATATACTTGCGTGCAAGTTAGTGAGCGAGTGTGTACAGTGCATGTGTGGGCCGCGACTGACTAAAGCACACACATGGGCCCAACCCAGGTGCACTCAGGGTGGGATGGCTAATCTTTAACCCCCCACACACAGGCACACACACACACACACACTCCTCCTCCTCCTCTCTGCCCAGCAATTCTTCTCCTGCCTGTTCCAGGGGCAGGAGGTGGAGAGGTGGGGGGTGCTGACGTTTTGGAAAAAAGCCACGGTCAGAAGTGGGGAGGGGGGCAGCTTCCTGTCCAAAATGGCTCTTTTAAAGCCAGAGAATTATAAATAGAGCAGGTGTCAGTATTGAGAACTGAGAGAGAGAGAGCGCGAGTGCTGTGAGAGAAAAAGACAGACAGCAAGAGTGTGAAAATTTGTGTGAATGTGTGTGTGGTTTGGTGTGATGGCGTGGTGGAGTAGGAGAAGGGGCTTTTAGCTGGTGGACTGCCCATAACGTCCAGCAGGATGTGAGGTCATATTACAAGGATGGCTGGTGGGTGGTGAGAAATGATTGGTTACCACAGTGATAATGGAACTTTAAAAATAAAAAATGGTAGTGAGGACCGAGCAGGAGGCAGAAAGACAGAAAGAGGAAAAGGGGGAAATGGGCAGTATTTTTGTCACCCCTAACCCTTCTCAAAAGAACAACACACAAAAAACATTCAACCCTCTAACACACGACTGAGAGATGAGGGGGTAATGTGTGTGTGTGTGTGTGTGTGTGTGTGTGTGTGTGTGTGTGTGTGTGGTAACAGGGTACAAAAGGGGGAAGGAGAGGATGGAGGGAGTAGGGGAAGCTGTGGAAGGTGGGGTGAGAAGGCCACAAAAGTCAATAGGGTGGGAGGAAAGGGCTGAAATCATCTGTGCAGTCAAAGGACAAAGAGGCAGCAAATCGGGGGTGGAGGGGGGGGACAGAGCGAGACACAGAGAAAGTACAAAGATGGCAAGAGACAGAACTGATAACAGACCGACTGTGGAAAAAGTGAGAACGATGAACCAGGGGCAACCAAAAAAAACGACAGAAATACAGGAGAAAATACAGCAGGAAGAGGCCTCGAACAATGTAGTTGTCTAACCCATTGTGTGTCAAGCACCAAGCCACGAAGAAAAGGGGTTAAGAATTAAGTCACCAGTCTGAAATATTAAATCTATTTTCGTTTTTTAATGAAGGAGGAGTGAATGGAAGAAAATGAGAGTAGATTATAAACCGAGAAAGAGGGGGAGGGAGAGGAGAGAAAAAGTGGAGAGGTGTGCGAGGGGTGAGGGGGTTGAAATCTGTTCAGGTGTTTTAAATATTAAACCTATTTCAAGTTTAATGAAGTGCAAATACTATGGGGAGAGTCTTAACTGGAATACAGAGAGGAAGGGGGCGAAAGGGGGATCCGATTCATTATTTCAAGTGTTCACCTTTAGACTGCCGAGACTTGGGGAGACGAGTGCAGAGAGAGAGAGAGAGAGAGAGAGATAGAGAGAGAGAGACGGTGATAGAGAGAGAGAAAAAAAGAGAGAAAGTTTACAAGGAAGTGCAAACTAGAGGGCAGTACTGCGAGCGGCTGTCTGCAGGCCCCAGGTGAGTCCAGGAGGCACCAGAGCTCCAGAGGATGAAGGTCTGAACTCCAACAAGCCAAAACATGCAGCGCTAACTTAGACACTCCCGAGCTCGCAGGAATAAACAGGAAAAGGTTCTACGGAAAAATGATTTCACTTTTTTTCTGTGCGTGTGTGTGTGTGTCTCCGTGGGCATGTGTTTGTGTGTCAGTGTGTGTGTGTGTGTGTGTGTGTGTGTGTGTATCAGTGGTTGAGGAGGGGAACTCTGAGGCCACAGAGAGGAGAGGAAGAGAGTCAGATAAAGATGTTGGATTTCAAAAAAGGTTCTCGATGTAATCAATGTGCAACAGCTAGAGGGAAATGGAAAGAACAGCCCACGTGTGATTGAACTGTTCACGTCTACATAATCAGATGCTCTAAGCTGTGTGTGTGTGTGTGTGTGTGTGTGTGTGTGTGTGTGTGTGCGTGTGCGTGTGAGTGTATGTGTGTGTGTGTGTGTGTGTGTGTGTATACATCACACCGGCCATGTACCGGATTGCCAAAATCCCCCAAGCTGCCACTAAAGGTCACCATTTGTGTGTGCGTGTGTGTGTTCTTTTTAATACCAGCAGAGAGAAAAAAAAAACAAAACCAAACGAAAAGTATTTCCAGTGCTGTTATTATGTGGGATAAAGATCAAGTTGGTGTTTGCCCCAAGTATAAAGGAAGTAAGAAAGAAATCAATCGTTAACTCATGTTTTCACCAGCTCAGGCTTCTTCTCATCCTGAGAGCGAACGAGTTTTACCTCCAAAACAACACATTGTTTGAACAGGTGACATTTTTTTCTTTAATTTAAAAAAAAAAACAGTATTGGAGGGAAAGAAGATACTGAAAATGTTCAAATAACTGTAAAGCTTTTGTGGAAAAAAATTAGCCCATTTACAGACGGAAAAATCTTTGTTTTGGAAATACTCAGTCATGATGTCCTGTGATTTCCTGCAATTATTACTTTTTATTTTAGTCAATCGCTCCATTCTTTGCTCAATTAAACATCAGAAATCACTAAAAATGATAAAACAAATATAAAAAAACAGAAAAAACTGCTAATTCTCTCATTTGAGAAGTTGGAACTGGCAAATGTTTGACCTTTTGCTTGAGAAATGATCAATTATGAAACTTTTGTAAAATAATTTTCTTTGGAACCACTAATGAATTGATCAATTCATCGTTTCAGCCCTACATAGATTATAAGAAGAGAGGCTGACATGAGGCATCAAAGAAAAAATATACTGAATTATATCAAAAAGCCTGACGGTGGAAAACAGTCCGTCTTTGATTTGGAGATAGGTTTTTTTTTTTTTTACAAGTGGAAGCAGCGTAGGGCCAAACTAAAAATAATTTCAGATAATTATTTAAAGTGCTTACGACATAAGCAGGAGAAGCAGACTATTTAAAACTCCTCTCCTCAAAAATTGTCACCTTTAATATAGTATTGTGCAGAATAAACGTACGCACATGATCAGATCAGTGCAATGCATGCGGGGCTGATTTCTTTTTCCTCATTCACGTGTAAGATTTCAAATATTTGTGTCAGCAGAGAAGGTGAGCGGAAGAAAGAGTGAGATCAAGCGTTAGCGAGCGAGAGAAAAGGGAAGCTGGGTAGCTTAGTGGCCTCAATAACGGCATCAAGTAAACATAGCAGATGTTTGCAAGGGATGAGGATCTGAAGAAAACAAATCCTAATTCCTGCAGCTGTTTAAGTTAACGCACACACCTGACATTTTCATGCAAACCCACTGAAACAGTTCTGCGCTAATTCACTGAGCCTGTACACAGCCATATATTATCCTTATATTACAGAATAATCCAGGGAAAATCCTCAGTCAAGCAGTCGCTGTCCTGTATTGTACTATTAGCGTTTCTAATAGTAGAGCATGAACACTGATCACATATGAATGAGAGTGTGTGTGTGTGTGTGTGTGTGTGTGTGTATGTGTTTGTGTTAAGGCACTTCTCATCAATAAAGAATGAAGCAATTAAGCTAATCTTTTACTGAAGGTGCCCTTTGTCTTTTATACCTACCATATTCCTTCATCCAAACCAACAACTGGACTTCATGGAACAACAGTCCGATTACACACGCACACACGCACACACACAGAACACATATTTTTGTTACAAATCCCTAAGCCGTTGACTTATCCCTGAACATAAAGAATTTATGCCCATATCTTGACTTGTCATAGCAGGAAACACACACAGTTGTAATTAATGACTTTAACAATGGCTGCGTTTTGGTGTGTCACATTCAGGGTCTTCACGTTGTTCCTGCTGCATGATTGTGCTAATGCACGTGCTAATGGAACACAGACAGTGTTGGTTAGGGTGTTTTTAACAACACCTGTTCCTTTCCTGTTGTAACGAGTCAAAAGCTCTGCAGCGACAATGGTCTCTTACACAATCGCCCTAAAAATCAGTTAATGATTTTACTTAACGATAAATCATTTAAGTCATTTATCACGGAAACATTATTCAAGACGCTGAAATTTTTGCTGTTTTCTCTGTTTTCAATTTTTTCAAATTGAATAAGTTTCTTTTCGCTCGCTTGCACAAACTTGTCCCACACACCAGTGAAAGTAGTCAAGCAATGAATGAATTAATGTGTAATTACTTTGATGTATCTTATTGCTTGACAAACACAATAGCAGACCTGCCATGGCATACAGCATCAAAACAATGCTGCGTAGGCCTGCTATTTGGAGGGATAATCCATCAATCACAGTAATATTGGCCAGCTCTATAAAACATTTTAAACACTATTAAATTAATATTGATTTATCTTAGCTGATTTAAGTGATTACTCATTGGAAAGGTTTTGTTCTATGCATCATGAATAGCAAAAACGCAAATGAAGAATTTGGTAGCCATTTGTTTGTACTTTTCTAACAATGCAATTCTGTGCAAGTGGAAACTTAAAAAAAAAAAAGTACATCACTCTCTAATATCTTGACATTTTCTCATGTCTGTACATCTGATTTCTGGTGACAAAATCTGGACTAAAGGAGCCTTTAGACTTTAGAAGTTCATAATATACTTGTTAGTGGCTTGGTCAAAAACAGCAAACAAAAAATCAATACCTTCAGAGGTTTTTTTACTGCGAGAACTTACAGGCGTTACAGCGACAGCCGTAGCAGAGCACTCCTAAAACCAAAACATCATACCGTGTCACATACAGACGCCATCAATGACCTCAATAAACCTGTTCAGCAATCCCCCAAAACCTTTACTGAACACACAGAAACCACCTCCTGCAAACTGACTCAACACACAACAGTGAAACACATCCTGCTTGTCATACGCTACCACTCTAAAACTCTTCAACATCAAGCCCACAGGTAACATGATATTTTACTGCTAAATGGCGAGGCCAGCCCTCTGAAGGAGACCCAAATAGTTGATAACCTCATGATAACTCAATTCCTCTTTTCCCCACTTTTCTCCATTGTGAGCTCAGTCCTGAAACCCTGCTGAAAGCTGAGATAAATGGTTGTCTTTTGGCTAACATCAGGAGAGTCTACACCAGCAGCAACACTAGACTTCCTCTAACCTTTAGGTGAGAAAACACCTCTCTCGGTAATGGCGACTTCACCATAGCCAGACTTAAACTCTACCCTCTACCACGGCGCAGGAACACAGATCTGGCCAATGGGCTTAAAAGCAGCATTTACTTTGTGGGTGTATGTGGAAATGTGTGTGTGTGTGTGCGACTTTGAAGCTCAAGACAAGATGTACTTGGGCACCCTAATCAGGTCTGACTGCAGGTCACAAAATCTGGGACTTAGGACACTTAGATCTAAGCAGACAAACCCTCATAAGCCCATACGGATGCTCTGTCTTCTTGCCTTCTCTTTTATTTTGCCTCTGTTTCTCTTCTCACTCTCATTACCCCTCTCAATCTTCCACTTTCTCTCCCTTTTCCCTCCTTTTGCCCTTTCCAGAAGGTCCTTCCCTAAACCCCAGAGAGAGGGGGAGGAGCCTTGGATGGCGAGGACGCGCTGGTAATCCGTGCAGTGACCCAGGTCAATTCAATTATCCTGTTTTCTTTCGCTGCGCGACGTGTGTGCCCATTTCACAGCCAACTCCCTTAATGCGCCCAGGATTAGCTTCTCTTACTTTTAATGATCTACCTATCGACGCCTTGGGCCCACCAGTGTGCACACACACACACACACAGACGCATAAACACACACAGAGTTAAGTGTTTTTCACGTATTAGTTTTAAGTGTAAAGGAATTCACTAAACAATTCTGCAAGGATGAGGATCAAGAGATGCTTTCTCAAAATACATGTGTGTGCTCGAGTGTGTTGTCTTGTGTTTGCATTTGCCTGTTTATGTGGGAGTGTGTGTTACATAAACTGAGGTAAGAAGAGGATTGTATTATCCATCTGCATTTACCCAGGCTTCACCTCACACCTCCAAGATTTGAGATAATCATCTTAGGCCTAACACGTTAGTGTAGAAGCTCGCTAATCTCGACCCGGAGGAGGAAAAGAGGTCATTTTTTACCAGTAAATTGTGCGTAGGGCTGACATGCATTGAAATATCCACGCAGGATTCAGAGTATTAAGTGAATATGTGCTGTGAAGCATCACGAACACTCTGTTGAACTTGAGTTTAGCAAAAGTCAACAGAACAGTTCGAGCTCTCGCACGCAACTGCTGCCCCACTGGTTAGAAAGTGACTTTTAAAAGAGAAGCACAGATAAATTAGATTCTACTGTAGCTGGGTGTTGAGACAAAACTCTCACCTAATTATTGAACCTAATCTTATTATCTCACCAGTCATTCACTACTTACATGACTGGATAACTAATTAAGCAGGTGCAAACATTACAAAAATGCTGCAACTCTGGGAAACTCCAAAGCATCAAAGTCATCAAATCTGCACTGCGGAGTGTAGGTGTGCTTTCTTTTGGCCTGAGTCCATCCTTTCAATTTTACGAGCAAGTCCAAGTTAATTCCACCTGTTGCTGTGACACTGCGCTAATAATATAACCAACAAATCCACTATGAAAAACAGTGTTTGGACCTGAAAATGCATGACTTGCTTTCATTATTGCTGTAAGATGACCCAGATCTACTGCACTGAGAGTTTTTTTTTATATTACATAAAAATATGCAGTAGCACTTTCCAAAGACGGGAGACAGTGAATAATCTAAAAAACAGTGTTGTCTCACTTACCTGGGATTTCCTGTCCGTTGTAGTTCCATCCAGCCACGGCCAGCATGGAGGGCAGAGGAGATCCAGGCCGACTGTCCCGGTCTCTCTCCCTGTCCCGCTCTCTGTCCCAGTTCCTCTCAGCCTGCTGGGTAATATGTCTGACTGTGTCCTTGTTCTTCCTGTTCTTTCTCCGCCCTGACCCTGATAGGGGTTGCCAGGGCCCCTCTCCACCCCCTCCAGGAGCCCCTTGTTCCCCCTGGCTCTGGGCTGCACCCCTGGGAGTGTCCCTGGGATGAGAGGAGGAGGCAGGAGACACCTGTTCCTCTTTGACAGTGACAGGCCTGTAGTCATGTGGCCAGGCGGGCTGGGAGTCATGGCAGGCTTCCTCCTGGCTCTCATGGCTCTTGGGGGGTTCTTGGTCCTCCTTGCCATACGTGCTGCCTCCCTCGTGGCAGCTGGCGATGGCCGAGTCCCCAGAAGAGTTGGCTGGGCTGGTGCGGCGCGCCAGCCAAGGGGAGGTGCTGCGACCAGACATGATGGAGGCCAGGGCTTCAGAAGCCATGCCCACTATGCCTCCTCCTCCTCCCAAACCAGCTCCCGCAACACCTCCCGCCCCTGCTATGCCCACTCCCCCACCACCTCCTCCGCCCCCGCCTATGCCAGCGGCAGCAACGGCTCCCATCTCGAAGTCGGCCAGCTCGTCAGCCATCTCAGAGCGGATGCTGATGTCCAGCGCGGCCTTGATGAAGCTGTGGCAGGCCTGGACGATGTCTGTCATCTGCAGGTAGCTGGCAGCTGACATGACCTCGATCACGTTCTTACTGGTGAGGGCGAGGTGGGCCGAGTACATGAAGTCCAGGATGGCTTTGAAGCCTGTCGCTGTGACGATGTCCAGGTGAGTGACAGTAGTCTGGTGGTGAGGCTCTGCCCCTTTTTTAACCTGACGGGTGAGAAAGAACATTCATGTCTGTGTTTTTTTTTTGTTTATTATCTCACACAGGATCACACAACTTCATCTCTCAAACAGCCGAAAAAATTGGAAGGAAAACTATTATGATTAGAGAGCGAAAAAAAAAGTACTTAACAGACTCCCTTGGCCTAACTTCCCAATTGTAGCAGTCCCTTACCTGGCAGTAAAGAGTCTTGAAGTAGCGTGAGGAGCCCAGGAGGACGTTCTTATGGGCCTTGAAGATCTTCCCGTCCACAATGACACAGGCGTCGCAGAGGATGCCGTGCTGCCTCTGCTCATTGAGCTCTCTGAGGAGCTGACGGTAGTGAGAGGCGATCTCCATGTCCTCCTTCCTGTTGTTCATCTGTGTAGCTGAACAAAAGCCTCTCCTCTAAACGTCTGCTGAGAAACAAGCAAAGACATGTAAGGATTAAATGCCAGGTGTCCCATCAGGGAATATCAAAATATTGCAAATACACAGTATGTTGTAACGTTTGATGAACGCTATGTAAATTTCACTACATAATGTACACAAGGTAAAGCATAGGAGCAATGAAATCCAAGCTATATTTTTATATATTTAGGGGAAAAGACAAGATTTCTGGCAGCATATTCAGCTTCTTCCCATCCCAGTCTATGTACAGTATTTTGTTATAGAGGAATGTACTAAGAACGTCAGTTTCGTTTTTATTCAAGGGGGTAAAAATAAGCAAATTTAGCTGAACCACCCCTTTAAAGACGAACCAGGGTGAGGATATCTCAGTAATGACTGTGACATAAAAACAATCACATCAATAGAAACTGCATCTCAACTGCTCCAGTTTGATGTCTAAAAACAGCCCAGTAACAAATAGTCAAAAATCTGTGTTTAAACAATGTCTGACAGGTTCGTGTGCGTGTGTGTGTATAAGAGTGTGTGTGTGTGTGTGTAAGAGAGTGAGAGTGTGTGAGCTCGTTAAAAATGTCAGTTAAAAAGCGTAACACTTTCACAAAACAGTTGAGAAGGAGAAAAACACCTCATTTAGTACAGACCACTTTACCATTAAATTTATCAATAAACACAGCCTCAGTTCCTTGTTATTTTTTTTTCCATCGCTCCTTCGACTGTGAATATTCAATCAACCGTCTAGTTAAGAGGAAAATTCACTCTTGAACCTTCACCCCGCTGTTTCTGATCTTGCACAGTTCAGTCTCGGTTGTGAACAAAAAGTTCTTCTCAAAAACTACAGAGAGAAAAGCCTTAATGACAATTTGTGGAGCTGCTCAACTGTCAGTGAATGAAAATCCAACTTTTTCAGGATTAATTGACAAGATTCGTGATAGTGTGACAGGGACAGTGGAGTATCTTACAACATTAAAGCCACAGACAAGCTCAAGATCTGAATTTTTTACAATCTATTAGCCCACAAAGAGTCTTCTGGTTTTTTGGGTCCAAGGTCATCATTGTTATTTTATTTAATATTAGTTTTAACTTTTGGATTTGATTTCAGTTTAGTTTCAGTGTTTTTTAGAAAGATTTCGTTTTTCATTTTTGTATGTAATCTTAGTTTTTATGAAGTTTTAGCTTGTTTTCATAAGAGCAGTTTTAATATAACATATGTGGCTACATATACATATAAAACACAGGGATTTGAATTAAGTGCAGCGGACTTTGAGATGATCCGTGCCCACTGATCACCTAGCAAGACCAGATGAACGAAGCTAAGCAGCCAATTCCTGACTAATGTGCAGTCACAGGACAAAAAAAAGATAAAATCAGACAGAGTGACAGGAAATCAAAGACAGCTGTACCAACATCCTTACAGAGACCTCAGGTCATCAAAACTCAGATCGAGGTATTGCTCTCAACAAGCCTCCACTCCATTGTCCAACTGTGACAGAACACAGGACTCAGACTTGAAAGTGGACTCGACCAATGATGCTTGAAGCTCAAAGGCAGGCAAAGATGATAGAAATGACTCACAGATGTTCAGTTTTTAATGTTAAGGTGCAAACAATATTATCTGCCAGGGGAATTCACAAGGGGTTTTGTTGCTGCTGTTTATTTTCCCCCAGATGCTGTTTCTGAAAAGTGTCTAAAGCACAGTAACTGCTTTTAATTCAAACATTTTTGTGTATGTTGTATGAATGTGTAGAACAATGGGGCAAAAACTTTGATTTCACAGTGCAACTTCTGGGAACACAAGTCACTAAAACACCCTGATATTTGATTTTTGTGAAACAAAACCTGAAATAAATTTGAGTTCATTTTAATTTTATTATGATTCCTTTTGTAACAAGAAAATATTGTTTAATTTCAGTTTAACTTATTTGTGTTAAAGATTAGTATTTTTATTGAGCTCAAGTTTATGAGAGTTTTTCTTATTAATTCATCTTAGTTTAAGTTTAGATTAATGATAAAACTTGACAGGATTAGACTTTGTTGTGATTTTCTCTGCTGTGAACAGGTTCAATGATATAAAAGATGCATTTTTGAGCGCACACAACAGAGGGCAGGCGGTTGAAGGCCACAGAGGAGAGGAGAGAGCACGGGGACAAAGGGAGATGGGTGCATCGCTATGCTGAACCATTCAACAAGGCAGCGGAAAAAACAAAGAGAAACCGCAGAAGCCTAGCAAACGCACACACACACACACACACACACACACACATACAGAGGCAGTGCATTAGCCAGAGCATTAGCAGCCGCCGCTCCCGCTCTCGTCTTGGTGAGGGCTAAATCGCGGGGACGCAGAGTGTTACCAAACGCAGCAGTGATTTGTTTTGGGAACGCCACAGCTGTCAGCTCTCATGGGCCATTCCGAGAGTTGACAGCTCGGGTTGGCCAAGGTGACAGCAGCGTTTGCTCGGGGGCCGGCACACTTCAGGTCATGTTTAGCAAAGCTCTGCTCAACCTGATGGCTTGTAAGATCAGATAAATCCACAGTGTCTCCCACGTCCGCTCGGACAAACACACCTCCTATGAACAGCGGCGGAGGAGCGGATGGAGTGACGGTGACAACTGCTGAGAGAATGTCTTGGGTCTAATCAATGCAAAGCTACCTCACAACCTTTCACTCTGACTGGCATTTTTCTTTAAGTCACAGTAGAAAAGAAATATGAGAAGGACGAAACATGTGAATACAGAATAACAGTGACCCTCAGAGAATCAAAAGGCAAGTTTTGACGCAAGTGTTTTTATCCTCCAGCTCACACACTTCTTAGAAAAAATCTATTGCAATCTAACCTTGAGATATTCTTTCCTTTCTGTATTGCCCTGATGAAGGTATTGAGAGTATTCACCTCTCACCTTTGGAGACAAACCTCCTCCTTTCTCTGCTTTTCTTCTCTCAGGGCCACTGGCACATTCAATTGTATAGCTCAGTCTATAAGATAGGCTCCTTCTCAGAGCCACAAACACGACACAGAAGAAGTCATTTATTCACTGAGAAATACCTTAATACCCTGCTTTTCCTCTTTTTTTCCTGCCGAGGACAGTGAAACACAGGGTCACTGTACAGAAAACCTCGGTCAGCCCCATTTGAAACATGTATCTTTAAAGAGGAATAAGCTATATCAAATCAACAGCTGGAAGAAGACCGTCATTGCTCAAGTGTTGCATGGGTCAGGGCCTTCCAGCTCTCTATTTCCATCTTTGTTACCATTTTTAAAAACCAGTATCAATAGTAACAATGACACACACTCGAGAAAACAAGAAACGTACTATTGACAGCCACAGCGCTGTACTCGACAACAAAAAAGGTGAATTTGAAGGGCAGCTTAGCCCAAATTAGTAAAAGGCAGCACATTTTCTTACTTACTTCAAATGTTTTAACTTTGGATGATAGTTTTGCATATAATTTGAGGCTATTTGTCCCTTCGATTTCTGCCTTCACTACAATACAATGGAGGAAAATGGGATTTAAGGTGTTTGTAACAATGAAAATATAAATTTAAGGAAAATAAACAGCAGCATTTCTTTGCAGAAACAGTATTCTTATGACTCAAGGTTATCCACCGAAAGTAGCTTTAACCCAAATTCCATTCCTCTCTTATGAACAGGGGTGGAGACAGACATCGCAAAGGCTTATCTCAAAACTTAGACAAATAAAAGCAAAATCATCTCTAGAGGCAAACGAGAATGGATGAATTTTTTGTGTATGTTTTGGGTGAAAAAAGACTTTTATAATAAAAAGTGGAACACAAACCTTGACAATTCAAATAACAACTCAAAAAAAAAGAAACATTTGTGAACCGAGAAAGTCTATTAACTGGGACTAAAGTTCATTGGTAAAGCTTTTTGTTTTTGGTTGGTAGCGTGTGTCCACTGAGCTGATAATGATATCACTGTGGTGGTCCACTCTGATACACAAGGCCACGTTTCTGTGGCAATATTCAAGATTTTTTTTTCGCAGCAACATGCTAATGTAAGTTTGTTTGTATGTGGTGTGAATAAGTGGCTGGGATTGTGACCAAGGGCACGTTAAATGGTGCCTCAAGTTATACAACAACAGTGATCAGTAGAGGTCAAAACAATAGCAAAAGGACCGAGAAGAGAAGAGAGGGAGAGGTCTAATCATATTTATTGCTTCAACAGACTAAGAGACATACTGAGTTAGTAGTTAGGCAAAGAAAAGGAACTTTAATGGAGTGCGCTTTGACCTCTAAACTCTTTGCTCGCCTAATTGGCTTGTTTAATTTCAGCATGTCCAATTCCCTTCAGTCAAAGACCCCTTTTCGAGAGGAACCAATCCCAACGCTACCCCTACTACAGTATATAAACACCCACAAAAGCCTCTCGAGCGTTCATCCTGGCTTTTCAATTCCTCAGAGAGCTACTCCATCTTTACCCACGAGCTGAGACCATCAACAGGACCAAAAGCCGCTCCCTCTTCTGTGTGCGAGTACAGCCTTGATTTATAGAACTTTTTTTTTTTCCAAATATACACTTGACACAAGATGGGAAAGTAACATAAAATGAACTTGTCAGACAATCAAGTAAAGAGAGAGAGACTTTTGTGTCTCATCCAAAGCATTAGCAGTCTCACCAAGGCTACAGAAACTAAAAAAACTAAAGCCTGCTTTCAGGATGTCACAGAGCAGAAAAGAGCTTTTCATCCCTCTATGAAATTTCACAGCGAAAAAAAAAAAAGAAAAAGAAAAAAAGCAAGGAAAAAGTCATCAGGAGGCAGGCTGACAGTCTGTGAGCGCTTATTTGTGGTCAGAGACGATTGTTTCAGTAAAGCATGCCACCAGAGCTCCAAGTCCCTGTCACCCTTCTGAGGCCAAATCAAAAGTGAAAGTCCTCCTTAACCCCCCCTTCCCTTCCCTTATACACACACACACACACACGATCAAGAGCCCCGTTCCCCTTATAACACACACACACACACTTCCTAAACACACAAACACAAGCAAGGACTAAAAAACACACACGCTCACATGCTTAGCAGAGCCGTCATGGCATCACACCCGGTTTGTCCTGGTCACATCAAAGCAAAGTCACTTTAGGCCGCAGCCAGACGACTAAAGAGATCGGACGTGTGATGGAGTGAGAGAATGGGGCTTCCTCCTTCTTGTGTTTCTTCCTAATGCAGCCTGTCCCTCCAAGCCACTTCTTTGCCTCCTTGACCGCACAGGACCGTGGGGAGACAGAGCGCAAGGTCCTTCTGGATCAAAGGCAGAGCCGTACTTTGTTTGTACGAGGGTTTAACACGGACGGCTTTCCACAGCAGGCTCATGCTGGGATTTCACGAGGTATTCAGACATCACAGCAGATGAGGACGTTACCACACGTAAATTATCTTCACACGGGGTGTTAATACATGATTACACAACATGTTGAAGCAAATAAAACTCACTCGGAGCACACTTTTGCTTTGGTTAACCCTGACTGTCGATTCCCTCCTAATGATTCCCTCCTCTTGCAGGGTTCAGCAGGCTGCAGGCTCCTGCATGTGCGTTAGCGCCATCCAAGCAGCTTCATACACTTGCACTGATATTTATTTTGAATTAAGGGATTTCCAGTTGGTCAGGGCAAATTATCATTTAGTGGCCAGTCTGCTGCTCACAAAATTGCCACCCTCAGCTAATCACTCTACATTCAAATTACAGCCCTCTGCTCAACAAATGTAACAGTTCTGCTCATTATTTGATAAAAATGACTTTGGTTGGACGAGCCTGTCAAATTGATGAATGCAGAGTTCACATGGCTACTCATGTGAGTGGTAAAATAAATGAATAAATAAATACATAAACACATAAAAACATTTAGAAATAAAGACAAATACAAACTGATTCAATCCAAAAAGACATTTACTATGTAGATTAAATTTGTTTCTGCGTATGTATGTTTTGCTGCAAATATGACCAAAGCATATGTGCAATTTAGGTCATTAACACAAATTTTCTGTCTTTGCACATCCACATTAATTATTGTTTTTATGTAATACAGGGTCATGTGCCTGCATGTCGTGTGAAATATGTCACTTGTAACGACAAATAGTTATCATGTGCTTATAGTCTCAACTATGCATGTTTCGGCTCATTGTTTTAGTTTTGTGCTTAAACACTTCACAGTTTAGATCTCCCTCGTTGCTCTCAGGCTTTTAAAATTTGCGTAAATTTCAAGCACTTTTCAAGCACTTCAAAAAGGTACCTAATCAAAAAATTCCCAGAGTCTCAAAGTCTTTATCATCACATCTAAATTGCTACTATAAATACAAATATGACAAGTTTATAGAGCTTAGAGAGAAAATACTCTAAGCAATCAGCATAAATTGTCCTTTTGTTAATTTCACCAGCTGTTCATATACACTTTATGTTTTATCTTGATTATTTAATGCTGGCCTATTTGAACACCAATAAATAACTAAACATATAATTACAGAATTGTCTCTCAATAAATATTGAATATTGAAATAATGATTATATAGAAGAATCAAACATTTTTCAAAGGCCATTTTGAAATTCAAGCATACACCTTGAAAACTTAACAGCTGAGTCTAGGTATACACCAGAGTTTTAAGACTTTTGTGCAAACACTGTTTAATCAGCATTGTTTCTGGTAGCAGCAGCAGCTTTTATTTAGCTTTTTAGCAAAATAGTTTTAATTTGCACTATTAATGCTACCTGCCAAGAAACATACAGCAAGCACAGACAGTTAACAAAAGCCAAAAATCAGTTAGTTAGGGTTTAAATTTGTGTATTTAACAATCTGAAATCAACAGTGACAAAAAAAACCCCATAAAAAATAACATAAATATTTTGTTTAGCACAAATTTAGGCTCACAGTTAAGTTTCACTTATCTTAATCTCCATGCACCACTGCAACATCGGTTGATCTCATTTCTACTTTTAAGGCTAATTTATTAACAGTGAATTCCCTCATTTTCACATTGCTACTTTTATCTTGGCTCTGACGTTGAAAATCACCAGGGAGGACACATTAAAAACTGAGATTGAAGAAGGAAACGGATGTGAAGAGGAGGGAGGAGCGCATATCAAGCCCCAATTCAGAAGCCAGGATTTATGTTGTCAACCATCCCAGCCTCATGCCTCAGCTACAAAATTTTATCAGTTAAGCTAACAGAGAAACATGTTCCTTTTTGCATATTTCCTAGTAGTGACTTGCACCGGCACATACCCTGTGATAGCAGGCAGTTTCTGTGGAAAAGTCAAACAGGTTGGCAGGTCTGCCGTGAATGAATCCTGTATTATGTAAAGCCTTAAAAACACAGTGATATAAACGATGGTAGCCTCGAGAACAGACATTAAGAGTATCTCTGACATTATATGCTAATATCTATGAAAAATTTAAAAGGTACAGAGGGAAAGAATTGCACTGCTTCCAACTGGACTTCCCCCATATAATGAGAGAAAATACTGGGAAAGAAATGACAGCATGCATAAGTGGAATTAAAATGATTTTCAGCTGGACAATGGAGACACTGTTCCTCGAACACATGACAGCATGATTGAGGACATCTATTACTTCACAGTGAAATCTATTACTTCCTCTATTTAAACAAACCATGTAAGTTGCATTGGATTTAAAAGTTTACTGCTTTTATTCTTTAATTCAGCCGTGAAAGGTCATTATGAACATGGAGAGAGGTTGAACTCAGTGGAGAGAGAAGAGGAGGCAAAGAGCAGAAAAGGAAGAGAGATAAAGGACGGTTAAAAAAAGTTAGAAAAGATAACAGAATTGCAAAGACAGGCTAGAAAGACAGAGACATAAGATAGAAAGAGGGGGAGACAGGAAGAGGGGAGAGTGTTTCAGGCAGCCAATATTTTTTAAACAGCTTTGCTTCCACTCAACTGGGCATCAAGGCCATTATCCCGGGGTTAATCCCCAATCCGACGGAGCTGGCAGCCTTCCGGGACAAGCCAGGGTGGCCGCCCATCAACAAGGCAGGCACGACGAAAATAACACACACATACTCACACATGTGCACATAACAAACATGCGCACACACAGACAGGCATGCAAGCTGCAATTAGAAAAAGCAACACAACAAAGCTATCAGCTGTGAAAGGCTCCTTCTTAGCTTTCGCTCTCCTTTATTTTCTGTTGAAAATCAGCTACTGTTCATGCTTGTCTCTCATTTTATCTCTGTCTCGGACTCTTTATATCTCGCCGCACGTGTTCGTGTTGCCAGTTTCCCCTTGTTTCTTTTATCACACACCCTCCATCTGTCCACCTTTATTTTCTCCACCTTCCCCACCGGCTCTAATCATGCCACATTTTGCACCTCCAACTCGCTCTCCCTTTCTCTGTCCGCTCTCTGTGTCTCTGGCTGGCATCCAAGGAGTCAAGGTGGAGGAAGAGATTGACTCAAAGAAGGATAGCCATGTCATGTGGAGAGGGACCAAAGAGGATCCACAAGGCTTAGGGAGACTTAACGCTACTCACTTCATCCCCTCCAACCTCGCAGCACTCCAGGCCCCTCCCACACGTGCCACCCAAAAAAACAATACCTGAGCCTTTCACGTCTACACCTGAAGACCTCCATGCTGCTCATCACGCTTTTTGCACCTTCAGTGCACCTGCCAAAATATCTGCCTCCACAAGCCTCCGGTTGTGCTTGTGACACTAATATGCACAGTCCAGCAGATTCAGGCCTTCTCCGCCCTCACACCTGCAGCCACACAGGTGTTAAGCCTTGAATGATCTTATGGCAATCCAGCTATAGTGAGGATATATTGGGATCATCCGAGAATGACTGGAAAAGAGGTGTAACTTTAAGACGTTGGTGTTGATGTGCCAACTTCACCTCAAGTTCCTCCAATGACCCACAAAGTGTCGGCGACGCTCGCTGACAAATCAAGAGCTACACAAAAGAGAGAGAGAAATGCCATATCACCACATTACCTATCTCTCTGTTTGTCTCTTTTTTTTTTTGCCTCTCTCTTTTGCACTCGTGCATGTGTGCTTGTACTGGATGTGTGTGTAGTTTCTGGGCTATCTTTCTCTCTAGGCCCCTAAGCTTGCTATGTCTCCCATGGTAACTCCCTGACTGACGACCCGGGGCTTAGCCTAAATTCTCTCTCTATTAAAAGCTGTGAAATGCAAATAATGAAACATCTCATTACCACTGTCGGAGAACCCAAAATGAAAGGAGGGGGAGAGCAGGAGGGAGGAGCGGAGAGGGGCGGATAAGGAGGACTGGAAGACAACGAAGCAGCAGGAGAAAGAGGGCTACACGGGGAGGGGAGGGGAGGCAGAGGAGGGGAAGGTGAGAGGACAGGGAGAGAGAGATGGAAATGAAGGAGTGAAACAAGAGGAGGAAAGGATGGGAGAAGAAAAGGGGAGGGAGGATGTGATAGGCGGCGAGGGGGGAGAAGAGGAGAGGTGAAGGGGGGACAGGAACAGATAGCCACACAGTAAGCCTTTTGTTTGCTATGTGTTGCCGTTATCATAAAGGGTGCCCTGGATTGGCCACCTATGCAAACTGGGGTGGAGCCCTGATGAGCTGAGCTGCGTGTGTGTGTCGGGGGGTGACTTTCAAACGTTTAATGTCCAACACTGGAATCAGACCATCATCAT
Organism: Acanthurus leucopareius; assembly: GCA_029814765.1. Classification (NCBI taxonomy): domain Eukaryota; kingdom Metazoa; phylum Chordata; class Actinopteri; order Acanthuriformes; family Acanthuridae; genus Acanthurus; species Acanthurus leucopareius. The sequence goes on along the minus strand of JAQMCX010000002.1, from coordinate 17,022,903 downwards.
TACTGATTTTTAATTGTAGCTGTAGTTTAATCACAAGTGATGTTTAAGCAATGTATATGCATTTAAAAAGATTATGGGACCATTTATGTATAGTAGTGTGTTAATTGACAATTTCATAAGGCCCCAAGAGAATCATTGGTCACTTTTTATCTTTACAGCTTTATCATTAATCACATCCGGACTTCACAAAACCAGATACATGACGTACTTTCCCATCTAACGCAGATGTAAGTATAATTCTGAGGCAGGAAAGTACTACTCTTTTGAAAAACTTATTTATGTGGTACAGGGAACTGAAATCACCTACAGGAAGTGCCAGTATTAGGTTGTGTGGGTAGGAGGGGATTGGTGGGGGTAGAGGTCAGAGTCATGTGGAGATAACCACATCACCTTGTTTGGTGTCCCGGTGCGAAACCCAGTTTCATCACTGCAACTCGTGCTGATGTGTAAACCCTTGATATCATACGGGAACTCATAGGAGGCGGGGCTGTAAGGTGTGTCATTTTCTGATAGAAGGATTAGTTCCTGACATCTGGGAATTTTGCACATTGTGTAAGGGTTTTTTAAAGGTCACAGATGCAATTTTTTTTTCCCTAACCACAATTGTTGTGTGAAAAACTTAAACATCTTACTCATTCTTTTTAAAAAATTGTATCTACCAATTTCCTTTTTAAGAAAAACCAAACATGAGTGGTCAAAAAATCACATGAGCCACACGGAAACCCTGAATTTCATACTAATGTCTGTATACTTTTGGATACCGACTTTCTAGTTTCATTTTTGTTCTTGGACTATACGCACACATAAATATGAGGAAACCCAATACAAGTATGCAGTCACCCTGAATCTACACCTAGCCAGTGAACTAGAACAATCTGCTGAATGAATTTTTTTTTTTTGCTCTGGCAGAAGAGCCTGGACCCCCTCTCATTCAGACAGATTTCCACCCAACATGACCTGTGTCAGGCCATTCACAGCTGTTTATGTGATATGGAGCCAGTCTGACATGATCACTGACAAAGGAGCGATAACAGCTAAGAATGAAAAATTCTGTTGCTGCATTGCCTATTTCCCCCTTCATTTTTTTTTCAAAAACACACACATAAAAAAAGGGCAAAACTGTTTTGATGTAATTTAAGAAAGTTTTTGACAAGGCTTCTTCTTTTTTTTTTTACTGCTTGTGTCGCTCAGTGATTCTTCAAACATTTCATGGCTCTGATTGGTTGGAGGTCTATTCAAGTGCATCCAGAGGCATTTTGGAAATCAAAAATGCAGTTTGGTCTGGAATGCCAGGCTCCATTACATCGATCTGTGATTACGATGTGAACATTTCATCTCAAACCTACGGGCATTAATGCACTGCTATATCAGGCTGCACTTTCTAGGGAGAGGATTTCCATGCCATTTTAGTAGCTGTCTGCAGAGATGTATGACAATAGAGTCTGTCTCACAGTCAGTGTTACAAGTCATCCCAAAGGTGTTTGATGGGGTTGAGTTCATGGCTCTGTGAGGGCCGAAACACAGAAATAATTTTTTTGTCATTCTGAAGCAGAAAAGGATCATCTTAATAAAAATTGGAAGCACAGTCTTGTCAAAAATATCAAAATAGGTTGAAGATGTACCATTACTAGAATTAAACTGGGTAACAGCCTCAGATAAGTTAGTCCACTTGTCTACATACTTTTGGCCATATAGCAAGTTCATGTTCTTCACATTCAAACATCAGCTCTGTGACTACACACTTAAAGTTTGTCCCAAAAATCACAGGATAATCTGACTTCTCATGTATTTACACTGGGACACCACAAAAAAATAAGAAAAAAAGGAATTTTCTTTTCATCCTACGAGATGACTTTCACATCCCTTTCCCTTTTGTCCTCCAGTTTCACTCCTTTTTTGCCATTTGGCGAAAATCTCAATTCTGTTTTTGAAAAGCACTTTAGCTTGTGGCTAAAGTGATGATGACAATATAAAACTATGAAGTGGCTCAAAAAACTCACTTTTAACACCCATCCTGATATCTCTCTCTGCCAGCGAGCCACTCAGAACGTGTGTGAGTGTCCGCGTGTGTGCGTTTATGTGTGTGTGTGTGTGTGTGTGTGTGTGTGTATCCTGACCCTTCCATAGGTCTTAACACAAAACCTGTCACAGCAAGAAAGCAACCTGTCACGACTCAGCTAGACACGACTGTACATGACTGTACGGCACAGAACACAGGCAGCCTGTTCCCGAGCTGTTAAAGCAGTCACTGCCGCCACCAGCCACTGAGGTCTCAGACAAGAACACACACATACATAGAGCAAGCGAACAGTATGGAGGAAATTAAAGGAAGTGTTACCAAGGAAGAAGAAAATGTAAAAAAAAAAAAAAAGAGCATATGGCACAGCGATATTCATCCTAAAGGAACAAATGCCCGAGGACTAAACGCTAATTGTTGTTTGTTAAAATGTGTGGTTTTTTTGAGCACACAAGTGAATGACTGAATGACGGTGACTCACTGCTGGTGGCCAGTCGCTATCTGGTGCCGAGGCGGGTGTCCAGAGAGTGTGTTTGTGTGCAAGGCTAACTTGGTGTGACTGTCACTCTGTCAGACGGCAAACAGAGGCATCTTTCTCAAATCCACACTGGGCCGCGGCTTACAATGAGCTCATGCAAAGACGGGAGCAAAAAAGCCGCAGCTTAAGTGTGTACTCACAAGGACAACAGGCACACCCTCCATCCCCCTGAGCAAATATTAAAAGAGACTTCACTCCCAGCTAATCTAATTCACAAACACTCCAGAGCACGCACAAACAAGGAAAACACATAATTTTACTTTATTAACTTAACCCTCAACATGCAACATTCACTAATAACTCGCCAGCATTCCCACAGTCTTTCATACAACTGAGCAGCAGAGTGATTTACATATAGATAGAGAAAGTGTTTATAAAAACACATTTGTATATAATAGCCTGAGGCTGCGTTGTCACTCATCAAGCTGATCAAAAAGCAAGCTACTATACAACACTGATGAATCTCGGAGCGCTTTTGCGAATCTGTCCTTCAACAGTAGAAAAAAAGGAGGTGAGATAAAGGGAGAGAAATCAAGGGGAGAGGAGAGGAGCATCTAAATATAGAGAGACTAACATTTTGGAGTCAGAAAAGAGACAGTGAAGGGTAAGAAAGAGGGGGGGAGACGGCAGATGCAAGAAGAGTGAGGAGTGATGGGGGGAAAAAAATAAGAAAGGAATAGAGATGGAAGAAATGCAAGGCTGAGGGATGAAAAGAGGAATAGAAGATAGAAGGAGCGTCAGTGCAGCTCCAGATCGATCGCTGCAGAGCCTCGGTGGGTTTCTCATCCACCGTAGGGTCTGCTTAGTGGGCTACAGGAGAACTGGACATGGAGGACACTCAATTTTGTCTGCGAGACTTCAGTGTTCAATACGCCGCACAGTGTATCAGCACAGACGTTCATCAATACGCAGCATCGATACTGAGGGTCTGCCCCTTCAGTGATCTTTTCAACTGTTTCAACACAGACCGGCTGCTGTGCTTCTGCTGAGTAAATTCTCATAGTAATCAGCGAAGATGCAAAATCATTGAGGTTCTTTGTCTCCCTTGTTTCTGTGCCGTGTGGCGATTGGAATCACAGCAAACTACTGCTTTGTCTTCTAAAGTCACTGACCAAAAAAAAAAAAAAAAAAGACACAGACAGATTTCGAGTCAAGTTTCGTGTAAAGTTTCTCCCGCTTAAAGCAGGTGACTTTTTTTTAAGGAGTTTTGCGCGTACGGTGACGCCGCCTGAGGCCACCATGTCCACTGTGATTGACAAAGAGTGAGGTCTGACCAGACAAATGCCTCACCTGGATCCTCATGTCAGTCCTGTCCTCTCCTCCTCTGTCATCCCTTTTTTTCTCAACCTCCTTATCTGTCTGTCTTTTGACTCAAAGCGCGTTTACTCCGATGCGGTTTGACGTTTGACTGTCACCTGTTGACTAACATGGACGGCTGCCATGGCTCGCAGGCTTTTGGGAACTATTGCGGCTTTTTTTTTTCTCCCCCCTTCCTCTCAACAGCGATGGAAAGAACTGCAGATTCATGCACAGAAGTGTCACAGCCAGACATAAGAGACACAAAGAGAGAGGAAGAGACAAAAGGACCACTGTGTAAACTCTCATGGTCGTGCTCACCATCGCTAAGGACAACACCCACCTTGGAAACCTAATTTTGAACAAGTTACACATTCCCACGTTGTGAGGCAGTGCCAGTATCAGGTGTCTGTCCAAACCACCAACCACCAATCAACCACCACCCCCTTTTTTCGTGACACGCCAGCGCACACACCAAAACAACCAAGAGGGGGGTGGGGGGGGGGGGTGAGATGGAAGACAGGAGTGAGGGGAGGGGAGGGAGGGAGGGAGGGATAGGAGGGATGGGTGCGGGGGTGAGAAAGTGTGAGAGTAAAAAGAAGAGGGCAAGAGAAAGAGCCAGCAAGAGACAAAAGCAGAGAGAGAATGACAATGAGAGAAAAGAGGAAGAGCTGGGGGAAAAAAAGAAAATAGAGAGGACTAGATGAGGTACCGCCAGCTCAGTGTGCACATTCACAGAGCAGGAGGAGAACAAAAAAACACAACAACAATGAGACTTCCATGTAAATGCAGAGTTTGGTTTGTGTGTGTGTGTGTGTGTGTGTGTGTGTGTGCGTGCATGGTTCATGTGCGTTTTTGTTCAACCGGTAAGGGGAGTTTGCCCCTCGCCACTGAAAAGGGGATGTGAACCTTCTCACTTCTGTTCCTACTTGGATTGGCTTCAACTCTATGGTTCATAAAGGGAATTACACACACACACAGGAGAGCTCATAAAATGTCCAGCGACAATGGCAGAACTCCACTTTAGTCATCGATTTGTAAAGTTCACAAAATAATACACCAAGGATCTTGTTTTTTTTTTTGTTTTTTTTTACTGCTGAAACACCCTTTATAAATCAAAATAATCCAACTTCTCCTTTGAGACGTCACCTTCTAACCTGAAGAGACAAGTTATTCTAACTTGGACGGCTCACCTTGGCAGCTGAGACTGCATCCGGCCCAACAAAAAAAAAAAATGTTTGTGTTCTCACAGAAAATTTCGATTCCGCTTCCATTGTTGCTGGCTGTTGCATTAAGGGGATGTATAAATGTGAGCCAGGGTCAGGGGGAAGGATAAAAATGAGAAAGAGAACAGGGAGAGGGTAAAAATGAGAAAGGGAGTAGCGGAAGGGTAAAAATGAGAAATGGAGTAGGGGAGGCCACAGGAGGCACCTGGCCCACTTACAGCAGAGGAGGGGGTGGTGGAGGAGGAGGAGGAGGAGAGGTGGAAGATTAAGGAGTGGGAGGGAAAAAGAAAAAGAGAAGGTGGAGGAGGAGGAAAAGAAGGGAGGAGGAGGAGATCCTGGAGAAAGGAAAAAAAAACTAGGGAGGTGCGGCTCGGACGGAGCAAAGGGCAACGGGGAGGATAGGGAGTACGGGGATGACGGGGGCCGGGGTGAAGTGAAGTGAAGGAACAGGAAAAGGTGAGGAGAGAAAAGGATGTGAGACGAGGAGGTGAGGGAGAAAAAAAAAAGAACAGATGATAATGGGAAGGGGGAGGTGAGAGCAGGAGAGGCAGAGAGAGGGAGAGAGAAGAGGTGGGGGCTGGAGAAGAAGAGGTGGCCTTGTGATGCTGAGACTGGAGGTGGTGTGTGTGTGTGAGTGTGTGTGTGTGTGTGTGTGTGTGTGTGCACGAGATGAATGTGTGTGTGTGTGTGCGCTTCTCTTTGTGTGTGTGTGTGTGTGTGTGTGGGTGTCTAAAATTATGACGAAAAACTAACACCTCACCAAAAGTATGAATAACCGACCACAACAGGCCAATGTAGGTTCAATCTCCTCTCCCAGCACATTCGAACAGCCTGCCTATACCACTAATATCCCACTAATACCACCCACAGTCCTCGCTCCACCTCACATCAATGAATATTTCATGTCCTGATGGCACTTTTAAAGCAAAAACTAATTAGCAAATCCAAGTTGATCTGGCATTAGTCATATCAGGCCAATTAAAAGCCCAGTCCTACTGTACATGTTAATGGCAGCGAAGTGGAATAATTGTATGTTGAGCAGGGGAGAGAATGTTAAACAGGCCTTGTTAGCAGCACTTTAGCACTCTAGCCAGAGTCCATGGCTGGATTACAAAACTCTACAAAGCAGGATAATGTTCGTCAGAAACACACACACACACACATAGAGGCGCACACTCACGCACACATCTCTGAAAGCGCCTAACGAAAACTCTATCCATTAATTAGAGTGTCGCCATCAATTCCATGGGGTCAGGTCGGATACTTATAGCTAAAGAAGAGAAATATTTCCAGGGAAAATGATGGTTTTATGCTTCAGTAATAATATTAAACAGGGATCCAAACATTGGCAGGAGCTCACAGGTCAGATGTTGGGCAGTATTGGTGGGAGAAAAACCATTTTTCTGCTCCATACACTGTTTCTGTGGTCAGCACCGGTCAACATGAGGTTGTAGAGACAGTATTTGTGTGGTAGTGAGTCGAGAAAGGTGTT
>JAQMCX010000002.1:16998834-17011334 GCA_029814765.1 Acanthurus leucopareius | reverse complement strand
TTTCATGTGGCACGATATCTGTGCATGACAATTTCCTTTCGACCGATGTGGCAGCAGATTGTCATGCTGTTCAAAAACTTTCACCAGGATCCGCTGGTTTCATCCAACTGGGATAAAAACCCCAGCAGGGGATGATTCATGCGTCTGCAAGTGTCACACAATGTATACCTGAGCGTTTATTAAAAGATATTTCTAAAAAGTACAACCCTCCGGTGAATAACTGTGCAGGTAGATGTCATTCATTCAAACATAATGCTCTGCAAACTGTGAATGTATCTCCCTCCTGCGCTCCGTTAACAACATGCCATTTTAAAGTATTCCCAAATATCCATTAAAGCTCACTACATGTCAGATTATTTCCATTTCAGAGCAGTTTGGAAACATTAAACGCATGCCTAGAAAGTAGATATCAATCGGATTTTTTCCCCCCTCCATTATTCGACAACTGTCATGTGTTCTCTAATCAGCTACATAATGTGTGAAATGTACAATGTGCGAAGCCCGTCAACGGATGACAGCTTCTCCAAATATCAACAAGCGCAATAGACAGCTGGCTGTCACGTATGGAACAGGTAGGCGTACTTTCAGACTGTCGCCTGCTCACTCGGTCGGGTATTTAGCTGTCAAAATACAATCATGCCGTGGCTAACATGATGCCATTGGACGGGAATTTAAAAAAAAAAATCAGCGGAGAAAAATAATCATAATAATAATAATAAAAGAAATAACAGAGACAGGCCTTCCGTTATGGCCAACTATAACAGTGCCACGATCGCGAAGAGTTGCATTGTGTCATGTCTCTCCAACCTGTGCGCCCACCAACTATCAGCTGAAGACGCGACGGCTCCGTGAGGCAGAAAACTAATTGTTGACATGAGACAGAGGCATGGAAATCCTGCCGATACCCGCCGCGTCTGAATGAAATCTCTCTCTAAAAAAAAAACCTGTTAGCAGGAGAGCGGGGCTGAATGCTGATAAAAGAAGAATAATTTAAAAAAAAAGAAAGAAAAAAAAAGAAAGGGCTACTAGTAATACAAGGAAGTGAGACATACCTGTTACCCCATGGGGTCTGGGGTGGAAGCGGTGTCGGTCCTTCGGAGTCCAATCTGGTGTGACAGCCTGAGAGAAGAAAGGAGGGGATGTCCAACGCACTAGGTACTGTCCTTCCTCTCCTCTGTATGCTTTCTTTAAGTGTTATTCCCCCTGTTTTCTCCCACTCCCCGCTCTCCTCTTCCTCCACCAGCCCCTTTTTTCTTTCTCTCTTTCCCTCCCCTGCTTTTCCGTGTCTTGGTATCAGGAGCCTCCCCCTCCTCCTCCTCCTCCTCCTCCCCTGTGCATGTCTATGTCTCTCTCTCTTCCTCTCTCTCCGTCTCTCTCTATCTCACTCTCCCCCTACTCTCTCTCTCTCTCTTTCTAATACACACATATACACACACACACACACACACACACACACACACTCTCTTTCTGCCTCACTCCGTGTCCCCGTATCTCCTCTCTCTCTCTCCTTCTCTCTCTCTCTCTCTCTGGGCAGAGTCAGGAAATGAGACAACGTGAACGCACACACCGCGCGTATCCATCTAGGACGAGTCCCACTCTTATCAAAAAGCACTCGGGCTAATTTTATACTGAAATATTAATTATGATAACAAAAAAATACTTATAATATTAGCAATCACAATATGAAGATGTCTCTGTCATGATGTGGTCAGGGGGGGGTTTGTCATGAGTCCTGTGTGGTTCATGGGGCTTCTGGCTTGTGCGTCTGTTGCCATAGGGCTCAATAAGGAACAGGGGCTTACTGTAACTTACCCCCTCTTGTGGCAACAACAAGAAAACACCAGACAGTCACAGGAAAGAAAGAAAGAAAAAAAAGATGACTGACATTTATAATTTGTCACTGTTTGGCTGGAAAACACCTTTGAGAGCCATGTGATGTGCAGCATGCAGGCAAGTTTTCCGCAAAATTCTGGGGTAATTCCACTAAAGCCTGATATTTTCCCTTTGACACTTGACTGATTTTTCTTATTACAATTTGGTTTAAGCTATGGGGTTAATTTATGAGGTGACAAACTTTTTTTTTTTTTTTAAAGCTTGTGAAAAACATTTGAGAGTGAAAGATGTGGGAAGAGGTGTGTGTTTCCAAAACAGCTAAAAATTGTACATGTACCGCAATACATAGTACTTCCTGATTATACTTGCAGGGAGTTCAAATCAAAAGAAGGCCAGGCGTTCAGCGGTGGAAGGAGAACTCAAACATTTTGCCTAAATATAACAACACAACAAAATACTCTGTTAGAAGTAAAATTATTATTAGCTAAATGCGTTACATACATATGATATATCATCTATATGAAGGTTGGTAACCTTCAGGAAAGAGCTGTAAATGTTATAAATATATTTTATAAAGTACCAAGAAGTAAAAGCACCCTGTGACTGATGTATTTTTACCTATTACATTGTTAGATTTCTTATATTGAGCATTGACTTGTTAAAATGTTGCACCCGTTGTATCTGGTCAAGGTTGAACTGTTTTAATTACTTCATGTAAAGTCACGCAAAGTTTAGTCCTGCAGTTTTCAGCTCAGGCCCCCCTCAAAGGGTCAGAAAATAAAGGGGTGTAAGGGGTGCAGCACTGGACAACGTGCTTTTATGTGGAATCTTAAAGTAAAATGTACAATTTCCCGTTTAATGCTTAAAATGTATGTGTATACTGAAGTAAAGTTCAAGTACTTCAAATCGCACTTCAGCAGTTTATGGTAATCAAGTAAATGTACTTAGAGTGAGTTTGTGTGTGTGTGTGTGTCACTGCCAGTTCATATAGTACAGACTTGTGTGTGAACGTCTGTTGTAATGAGGAACTGTGGAGGGGCTTGTTTCTTAGGAAATGAGAGTATGAGAGCTGTAAGCAGGGATCGTTTGTAAGTTTGGGGAAGTGGGAAAAGTTTATGGGGAAGAGAGCGGGTGGCACGGCGAAAAATGAAGTGTGTGTGTGTATGTGTGTGTTTGTAGTTCTGTGAGTAGTTAGTGATGTGTGGCATGGGCACAGCAGGGGGTAGAGCCGTGCCTCCATCAGTCTGGGTAGTTGGCTGCCGAGGGCTGGATAACGGAGAATGTCAGGCCATGTGGATTAAGGCTGTAGGTCCGTAATGCCCAGGCACAGATCTCTCTCTCTCTCTCTCTCTCTCTCTCTCTCTCTCTCTCTCTCCATCTCCCTCTCTCTCTCTCGGAGTAGACACAATCCCTGCCTGAAACAAACACAATCCCTGCCTGAAACAAGCTGCTTTACTCAAAGCTGCGCTCCCTCACGCCAACGTGGCCTTCCAATCCGCCTGACACGACAAGCGTGACCCCGGCCTCCCTCCATGCCACCCCCTCTAAAACATCTTCCCCCTCTCTCTCTCTCTCTTCCACTCTCTCCACCCTCTCTCCTCTCTCCCTCTGTCTGCTCATGGATGGATTTAGGCATCATTAGGCCACTTACACATGTATTCAGTCCCAGGAACACTCATCACCGCAATCCACTCAGGAGGCAGAGTAGTGGTATGAGGGGAGAGCGAGAATTCTGTACCATGGTGGTTTTGTGCCTGTGTGCGTGTGTACGTGTGTGCGTGTGTGGTACTTATGTTCACAAATAGTCCTTGAAATAAAAGGTGATGGGTGTGTTGTATTTGCATTGAGAAAGGGGTCAGTGTTTCAGGCTGAATTGCTGCTTGCCTAAAGGGACAGTCACTCCTCTACTGTATTCTGCTTCTCCCTCTCCAGTTTGACTTTTAAAAGAATGAAAGTAAGCACGTTGTTTTTCACTTTAAAAGTTTGTCTCCGAGGCCAGGGAGAAAAAGCATTAAAAGCAGACACCGAGCGTGGGGGAAAAAAAAAAACAAAAAACCAGACACATCTTTGCTCGACGCAGAAAGTGAGACCTGGTCCGTTTAGTGACGGCTTGCATTTGAACTGCAACAAAGGAATGAGGTATGTTAGCGCACTTTAGGAAAACTTTTTGAAGTCAAGCATTAATTTGCTCTCCCGGAGTGCCCCCCTGCTGAGGAACGCAGCAGTGTAATTGGTCACATCGAATTAAACAGCAAGAAAAAAAAAAAATCTACAACTGTCTTAAAAATAGCACAAGGCGCTTTCAAAGCCCCATCCACTACCCTTCACTATCAATTTACCAAGGGGAACAGCTGTGTGCTGCTTGTGCCATCCTAGCCCTGCTTGTATAGAAAGCAGAGCCTGGAGCTGAAAGAACACTATCTCTACCAGGTGCAGGCAGGGGATGGGGGAAGGCTTTACAAAGGAATATTTGGCACAAGGTGTGAGGCAACAATATGTGTGAAGGTGCAGCTTAGTGATACTCAAATCAGTATTGGGAAACGACAAGGCTTTTATAAAGAGTCCTCCCTCAGAGAGAAAGAGCAAATTAAGAGTAGGGGAACCGAGTGCATTGATGGTGGGAAGGAAGAGAGGACGAAAAAGGATTGTGGGGCAAGAGGAAAGGGAGGAAGGATGGCATTAATAAAGGAGAAAAGGAAGCCGAAGAATGAGCAGATTTCTCAAAGAAAGTGTAAATGAATGAATTCCAATGAAGAATGACAGAGGAGATGCAGAATGAATTGAGGTTATTGGATTTAAAGGCTGTATAATCATCTGGAGGATACAGAGAATGTGTTTGTGCTCGCTGCCCACACATTTTGTTCCTGTGTGAAGGCGACATGCAGGAGGTGGGGAGAGGGGTGCTGGGGCTGTTCACGCCACTGCCTGTCCTTATGTCACCCATAGGACTTCCTCTCCTCCCTACAGCAGCGGGCCTTTGTGTCTATTGTATGTATATGATGGAGAGATGCCTGTGGACGAGGATGCAGATAGCGCGCTAGTCATCCCTCAAGTCGTTGTGTACTTTGATAAGGACGACTCCTGGCTGACCTCACGGCGTCCATCTGCATGTGTGGAGAAAACACATGTATTTTGCCCAGTTCAGGGCAGGAATAATCTTCCTCCCAAATGACGAATGGGCACACTCATATTCAGGCTTTTCATGCCCTGGATTTCTGAGGTTTCAGCCCCTGTCTGCCTCAATCTAACCCTCCTAGCCCCTTTACTTTAAGGAAATTCGGATCTTTCCCTGTTTGTCATATCTGAGCTCTCTGTATTATGAGTCCTACATTAAACTGCCCTCTCTCCCTCTACATCTCCCTATCTCCGTCTCTCTTTCTGCATGTCTACCCTCTTGATCCCTTCCTCCACTATCCTACCCCCCTCCGAATCTCATTTACTCCATTGGAAGTAGTAGGAGAAAGAGAGAGAGAGAGACAGAGGAGTACAAAACAACCTTCTCTTCCCCGAAGCAAGAACATCTTCTTATTGTGGAGGTCACCGTCTCAGTGCAGCCCCACGCTCTGAACACTACTCTGCTTGTTTTAATGATGCACAGAGCGGAGGGAGAGGGAGGGAAAGAAAGAGAGAAGGAGACTAGCGGAGAAGGAGAGAGAGAGAGAGAGAGGGGAGTGGATGGAGATGGGAGGATTGGGCTATTTTTTTCTTCCGACTCTGTTCACCCCCACCCCCTCTCTCCTACCTTCCCTCCCCCTCTCATGCGCAGAAAGTGCACCTCTCTTTCCACATCCATCTTGAAAGGTTCTTCTAAGCTGTCTAACCTCTCAGAAATATTATATATTATTGCTTGCCTCAACCCACACTGAAACCTGGGTTGCTATGCTACAATAATATGACCTCTCATCTCTTCTCCTCCACTACATTTCCTTTCTCATTGCTTCCTCTCATTTCTGCAGGGAAGCAGGGGAAGGGGTTAACAGCATTCCCCTCTCGGCTACCCCCATCAGGCCTCTCTGTCTCTTTAATGACCTTCCTGGACTCAGTGCCACTGTTTGATTTGACCCTGCTGACCATGTGGGGTCACGACCCCATTCCACACCACAACAAATTATCTTTGACCCTTATGGAAAGGCTGGGATCTTATTTGTTCAATTCACCATATATCTATGTAATTATGTACAGTATGTAGCATCCACGTAGCACGCTTTTCTCAGCTTTATAGTCAGTTTTAACCCTGCAAATTATTGTTTTGGTTCACTATGCTCTCATAGCATTGTTTTCGACCACAGTGGGAAGCTGTTTTCAATGAAAAATCGCTTAAAAAAACCTATCGTACGCTCCTGTCAGTTATTAAACATCAGACAAACACAGTAAGCAAATAGTTGGTGGAAACAGAGGAGCAATTAGCAGCTAAAGAACCGGAGATTTGCCTCAGGAGTCAGTAGGGATGAACAACAAAACTACAAAAACACAACATGAGACTTACAGACCTCGGTTTGACAAAAACACGACTCCAAGATAATGATATGTTGCTTCATGACTTCTGAATGAGCAAATAAGCAACTTTTGCCAATGCTAATGCTAATGCTAATCAACAAGCCATGTCAGACTTAATGTGGATGATATGTCAGTGCTCTATGCACGACTTAGTTCTGCTGCTCCCAATTGGCCCAAAAAGTTACTACAGGTGAGTAAAAGTAGAAATAACCCTCAAGGATTCATTACATGTTTAATTCCTGCATTCAAATTTTATGCTAAAATCAGAGAGCAGCGATGATCAAGAGAGCTAGAGAGTAAATGAGGAAAGAAAATTACAGAGAACAAACTAGTGAATCAGAAACATTAAACCCTTTTTAAATTTTTTTTATGGTTGTTACGTTCTAAAGCACAAATATACATGTCTAAACCTTTATAAAACTCAGCAAGAAAAGAGCCATACATTTGAATGAGTCTAAACATATTTTGGGGTAAATCCTGCATATTGTATCTTTCAGTAAACTTGAGAAATATTAGAAACAAACTGCAAGGAAAAAGTACAGAATACCTCCTTTCACCTTTTTTGAGAGAGTAAGTTTAATACAGATGTTAAATAACTATAGCGAAGAAAAATATATAGCATTCCTTATCTGGAATGCAATGCAGTATAGAGTAACATAAAACAGAAATCCTCAAGTTGTAAACAAATACCTCAAAATTGTACTCAGGTGCAGTACATGAGTAAATATAGAGTTACTTTCCAGTACCAATACTACCTACCTACAATAACTTGCCTCGTTCTTTCTGCAAAAAAAATGAAAAATCATTTGAGATTGGTGGTGGGATAGAGATATAGATAGATATGGGCTGATATGAACTGCTGGTTCTGAAACTCACAACCCAAATCATAATGCACAGCCAAAATTCCCTGTTACATCATCCATCTCCAATCCCTTCCTCCTCCTCCTCGTTCTCTCTCTGCCATCCTCTTCTTTCTCTCTTATCTCTGCTGGCCTCGTCTCTTGGGGGTCGTTCGTTTTTGTCATAATCACCTTGGAGATTGGGGACCGGTGCCCATGGCAGAGCTGAGCTGAGCTGAGCTGAGCGGAGGAGAGGAGGAAAAGAGGATGAGAGAGAGAGAGAGAGAAAGTGTGTGTGTGAGAGTGTGTGTTGGGGGGGGGGGGGGGGTTGTTGAGATGAGCAGTGGAGGACAGTCTTGTGAGGGGGATGACGGCTTGTCTGGCTCAGCCCCGGCTAATGTGAGGGGACAGCCTTGGCTTTGCCTTAACCACACTCGCACCGTCGATGCCAGGCGGAGCGGGGTGGAGAGAATAGACGGATGAAACGCTCTCCTTTTCAGTGCCGCTTCCTCCCGCCCGCACTGACTACATTTGGAGGCGCGTGGGGCCCCAATGTCACACCCTGTAGGTGTTTAAGCTGCTTACTTACACCAACAAGAGAAAGAGATGAGGCAATAGAAGACAGGGAGAGAGAAAGGGAGAAGGAGCTGCAGAGAGGATGAGAGAGGGAGAATGGGAGAGAGTTAGAAGATGATGGGGGCGGAGGTCACGGTTGTAGGAGGTTGTAATGTGTAAAGCATCCCAGTTCGACTGTCTTCACACCAAGAGCGGGTTGTCTTATGTGGGGGGATATTCATCACTTGTTATGCCGGTGCAGTTTGAGTGTCTGTCATGTATCTGAGTGTGACGATTATACGGCTGTGACAAAGACAAACCAGAAGAAGCAGAGTCATCGGGACGATGATATGATAAGTGTTTTTTCTTCCACCCTGCTGACTCTCCCTCTCTCTGTCTCTGAGTTAAAACATTTCTCAAGATTTTTACACTCTTAAAGGAGGAGAGACTGACTGGGAAGACGTGGGATGCACCAGTGAGGTGATGGTGGTGTTGTGTGAGTTTCGAAAAAATCCTATCACGCAATCAGGTGTGTGTGTGTGTGTGTTCAGGCCTGTGTTTGTCTCGCTGACGTGTGAGGGGGGGATGATAAGGGTTGACACAAGAAAGGCTTTTGTTGGGATCATTTAGAGCTCCCATGTAAGAATAGACACTCACATACAAGGGAAGGGTCAGAGGGCGACGGCCGGACAAAGACGACTCACACCGACACACACGTTTCACATTGTGTGTTCGCTCTCTTTCTCTGTGAGCCGCTCTGGCTGTTTTAACTCGTGTTTTCTGTCCTCTCAGCAGCCTCCTCGTTGATGCATGCTGGGTAGGTTCTCAGACACTCCCTCCTCAGGTCACTGGCTCTGTTTGTCCTAGCCCTCCTTTCCTTCACCCCTCCTCACTCGTCCACCCCTCCGACTCCTCTCTGCCTCTCCTCCTCGCCTGACCAGTTCCTCTAATTTGGTTTCTAATTTTTTTTTCTTTACCTCATCTCCTCTCCCTTCAGCTATGTGGGGGTAAAGCACAGCCCCTCCCCTCGGCTGTGTTTGTGTTTGTTCTGCAAGTGTGTGTCTTTGCACTGTGTGTGTGTGCGCGCGCGCGCGCGTGTGTGTATGTGTGTGTCTGTGTGTGTGTGTGTCCGTGTACACACCCGCTGTATGTAAATCCCCTAAAGTACAACATTTTTTTAAGCTGTGCTGTTCTTCTTCAAAACGATGATTTAACACTGATGGCCTTTGGGAAAACAAGAATCACACATGCAACTTATGGTTAACATGCAGAAACATGTGAGCTTATGTCATGTATACACACACTAATACACACACTAATACACACACATACACAAATAGTAATAAAAAAGACTAGCTGAGAAGACAAATTTGTTAAACGTGCACCGCAAGTCAGACTACAGTCCTATTTTGTTATACATCTGAGGCCCACAGTGTTGTTTTTTTTTCAAACATCAACCTGACAATGTGTTGGTGTGTGTGTATGTGTGTGTGTGTTATAGAGAGAGATAGAAATTGAGCGCAGCGTGGTGGTAGAGCTTACAGTAAATGGAGACATTTAGGAAAGCAGTAGATAGAGAGACACAAACACACAGATCAAAGAGCTGGAGCATTACAGTACACTGGGGAACAAAAGGGATAGAGAGAGAGAGAGAGACTGAGAGAGAGTGATGTGAGTGAAGGTGAATAGAAACCCCAATCAATACACCATCCAAGAACAGCTTGAGCCAAGCGAAAGAGAGGAGAAACTGAAAGAGGGAGAGACGGAGAGAGAGGGAGAGAAAAGTGGGTCAAACAATGAGAGGAAAGGATGAGTGTATGCATGAGATGAAAAGAGGGAGAGAGGGAAGGAGGGAGTTGTGATAGAAGAAGAGCAGGGTCAGGAGAAAGAGGACGAGGGAGTCACTAACTCCTGACCCCTGCTGACCCCTCAGCCAGGAGGACCCGAGGAGCTCGAGGCAGGGGAGGGAGAGAAGGTCTTGAGGGAGGTTTGAAAAGGGAGGAGGGGATATTGATGCGTGTGTGGAGGGGGTTGATATGTGGAAAAAAATGAGGGGTCAGGGGGGATTTGAAGTCAGCTGACCGTCCAAGGACAATATGGAAAGCCTTTTTTTTTTTTCTCCTCTCTACAATCAAACTGGAGAACATGTGGTCCATCACTGTAAACCATCAAAAAATAACTCACCTCGATACTCACATCTGTCTCACGCACCTGTTCATCTGCTTACACCAACCATTCTAATAACCGACTGTCATTTAGCATCTTGTGCGCATCAAACATTTGGCTGGAAAATATTACAGTTGGTGCTGTTTTTTTTTTTTGTTTGTTTTTTTTCATTGAGAATACTTTCCACCAAACTGCTCTCAAAGACGAATCCTTCATGGTTACCAGCAACAAACACTGTTTAAAGTGTCATTTTACAGTCACGTCTTATTGTTTAGAGAGACGTTTTACCCCACAATGCAAAATAAAGTGCAGTGACTAATAAGAAAATGAGTTGTCATTAGTCATAAGGTTGGATTACCAGCCTTACAAAGCAAGGCAGGCAACTGTCCCGGAGGCCCTGTATACTGTAAAGGCCCCGAAAGCTGTAGGCTTGCTGCGTCAGCCAGGGAGTTATTTTTTTTTTTTAAATGTTTTTAATATCTAATCATGAAGCCCTGTGTTGAAGAAGGTACCGGTGCCCATCTGGCACACACACAAAGCAAATCTGGGGCCAGCCTGTGTTCCAGCATTGAAAAGCTGGAAAATAAGAATTGATAGGTGTTTCACTGCAGATATATCAATCCTTACAAGTCACAGTATGAAAAGCACAGATGTGTCTATAATAGAATAAACTAAGGTGGAATTCTATTTAGCCGCTTCACTTTCAGGGTTCTGGTATTGTGCACGCAGACTCATCGACATGTTGCCGTGGCTTTGTGAAACTTTCAAAAATGTTTAAATGCAGACAACTCAGCTAGAGTTATCTGGTGAACACACATCAAAGACTCGGAGCCGTTCATGGCAGTTAGGTACAATATATTGAAGAAAAGATGACACAAAGTCAAGCAAGGTAAGTTCAGCTAAGTTTAATCATGTTTAATTAAAGAATGACACCAAATTACACACTTGTTTCATCATAAAAAGCCTGCAGCATATCAGCAACTCCACAATTAAACTTTCGCCAATTGCCCCACCTTCACAGGGTTTGATCGAAACAGGGTGTGTATGTTGAGAACATGGTGCCAGATGTCTCCAGTGAGTTTAATCCATGTTGCTCTAAGATGACTCGATTTATGTTCAATTTTATGCAGAGTCCTGTTCTTGGCAAAATTATTTGACCAGAGGCAGATGTGCTTTTGGTCTGATCTTGATCATTCATAGTAGATATGTGAAGCTCAGTACTGCAGTGTAGCAAACCAAATATGGTGTTGTTTTGATGGTCCAAAGTGTGTGACAGAACTGTTTTGTATATTATGTAATTAATAAAAAAATCAATCATGGTGGCCTTTATTATTCTGGGGACCTTTTTGTAGAGCACTGCGCTGAGTTGTGGGTGTTAGTCAAATTCTAAGTTAATCAGACCCCTTTTTTAAATTGTTCACTGTCTTTGCTATTGATAATAGTGTAACTATGGGGCAAATTGGGATAATTTTTTTAGCATTTGCTTATAATTTCTACTTTTTGCCAAGTTTAATTCTTTTTTGATGGTTTCAGCTTAAAATTGAGCAAAGATATAGAAATATGTCTGTTCCAGTTTTGGGTAACACTTGCCTCAGAGCCAATTTTAATATCTCCATCTCCAGTTTAAGATCAGTATAAGCTGTGGCAACATACAACATATTACAATAATAAACCAACAATAACTCAGTAAGGTTTGCACCCTCATAAAGATCCATGTGTCCTTTTCTTCGTAGCTTTTACTTTAAGACCCTCTTTAAACTGAACGATTGAGACATCTGAGTCACAGGAACTTGTGTGTCATTGTCTGTTGTACAGATCGCTTAAAATACAGTTTATGTGAAATTAATTCATCTACACGCTAAAAAAGTAGTTTACCCATAAAATTATCACAATACAAATAAATACATTCCTTCGCCTTATCAAAAAAAACAAAACATTTAGCGTTACTTTATGTGCAATACAATTTTGTCAGAACATAAAAAATTACTCAAGTCACACAGCCACATTCTGACACCTTTAGGTGAGAATTTGACATAACCAGGACTTTCCTGTTCGTGTCTATAAATAATGAATGAAGATCATTTCAGTTATGATAAGTTTTACTTTTCTCATGTGAGTTGGAGCACATTACATGTCTTTTATTCTGCACGCAACTGTCAATACAATGAGCAGGGTATAAAAGTTGTGGGCTGGCTTTGGCATGTTTCTCTTCTACAGAATATTCTTAAGTATAGAACAGAATAGAAATATTTATTCTGGAGAGAACATTGACTGAAACGTCTTTTTTCTTAGCTTGTGCTCACTTGTGTCTCTGTCATGTCAAATCAATTTATATTGCAGGATGTCAAGTATTACTGTAGAAATGTTTATCATAATGACCACAAGCAACATTCCTCCCTCTTGCTCTTCACATACCTCCATTCTTTTCTCCCACACCCTCAATTTCAACTCTACCTCCCTCTTTCCATCTCTCCTCTCATCCCTACTCCCTCCTTCTTGTTCTCTCTCTCTCTCTCTCTCTCTCTCTCTCCCTCTCACACACACACACACACACACACACACACACACTCACACACACACACACACACACACACACACACACACACACAC
>JAQMCX010000002.1:16981917-16998477 GCA_029814765.1 Acanthurus leucopareius | reverse complement strand
CACACACACACACACACACACACACACACACACACACACACACACACACACACACACACACACACACACAAACTCTCCCTTTCTTCAGCCTCCTCGCAGTCCAGATGGCCTAGCTGCCCCCACACTCACTCCCCCACATACACTCACTCCATGCACTCCACCCCACTCCTCCTCTCCCCTACGGGAACAGCTCTCCCTTAAGGAGTGGACCTTCACCCCCCACCCCCCCCCACCCCCCACTCTCCTACCCCCACCCCCTAAAACACCACTACCACTGTACACACACACTAACACACACACACGTTTACGATTTATACACACTCCTCCCCACACACGCGCACTCACGCGCGCTCTTCAACACATCTCCACTGTCCCTCCACAGACCACAGGCTTATATACGCCCACTCGCGTACACACTGACACAGAAGATCTCGTTCAGAATTCTCCTCTTCTGCAGCATAATGTCTGATCTGAGTACAGTACGAAACGCTGCTATTGTAGGTGTGATATATGGGACAGTGAGACATGGCCCTTTTTGTGCTTTGTTTCTGTGGTTTTATTGTTTTATTCATCTCATTCACTCACACACACACACACACACACACACACACTCATAAAAAACACCATTTTATCTACTCTGATAAAGTGGAATGTTGGAAAAGCTTACTGACATCCTTCAGTGGTGACTCAGCTGTTGCTTAGCAGATACAGCATCTCTTTCAATGAGATGCACGCGTTTGATGATATGATGAGAAACTGGCGTCGGGAGGAATGTCATAAACACATCGCGAGCGTAAACCTACTTGCATAGCAACAATAGTTCAGGCAAAAACATGCCTACGAACGCTTGTCTTGACTTATCTTTATAATGAGCTTGTTTGGGGTCAAGCATGAAGCACCAGAGAGAAAGAGGGAGATGGTTGTCAGGACACAGAGAGGTGTGACTACCAAGGAAGAGGACAATTGTTGGAGTGAGTGTATATGTGTGTGTGTGTGTGTGTGTGTTGATTGGCTAGGGAATAAAGGAGAAAGAGGGGAGAGTTGGTGTGTGAGCAGAGTGTTTTCTTGTGCTTGGTGTGTGGTGGTGTAGGCCCAGGGAGGAGGGTGTGGTTAACGGTTATAAGCACTCACAGGAAGTCGTGAGGCAGGGAAAGGGGAAGTGAACCACCCCCACACTGTTCCAAGGCCGCGGCGGCGCTCTCCTCAGGGCTGGAACTAACTGACCTCAGCTCTCAGCTCCCACCACACCTTTTTACCCCCCCTCTCCACACACACACTCTCACACTCACACTAACATTCAATGATGCAAGGTCATTTGTTCACGTAATCAGCAGTTCCTGAAGTAGATGTCAACTATCACGCACCTTTTTGCAGGGGTGGCTAATAACTCATAACAAGTAACGCTCATGAGTTACAAACTTTTTTTTTTGTGGAACAACTACTTTTTTTAACGCTGTACTCCTGTTCTTACTCAAGCATATATCTGAGATAATATTCTACTTTATAATAATAATAATAATAATAATAATAATCTACCTCACAAAAATTGCCAAACACCTCTGTTACAAGTAGCCTGATCCATAAATGCAGGAATTTTATATAGAGGAAGAGCACTTTCAGATGTTAGCATTTTGTTAGCTGCTTAAAAGAAACAAAATACCACCTATCTTTTGATCACCATGCGATGATGGTGGAGCAAAACTCGGAACAAGAGGCAGCCTCCAGCAACAATCACCATATCTGGCCTCACTTTCAATACCAACATTTAAGCAGGCAATCATAATCATGATGAGGTGCTTGCTGCAGCTTCAAAAACACATTAGAATCATATTTTTTTTAAAAATTGCTTCTTAAAACTCTGCAAGCATATTCAAGTAAGTTGTACCAACTGTAAGTGAAAATGTAGTTAGCTAGCTAATGTTAGCTATGTAAATTTTTCATGTGTAATGTTTTTTTATGTTATTATAATTACAAAGGAAAAAGTTTTCCTTTGGGCATTAAAAAAAAAGACTAATTATAAATAACATAACATAAATAAAACATAAGCATAAAGTAACTTATACTCACTAATTTATTATTCAAGTACTCTTACTTTTGCTTAAATAGGTTTTTTTTAAAATGGTTATTCTCAATTTTCCTTGATACATTTTTAATGGGAATAACTGGTACTTTTATTGGAGTATAGCCTGTCAAAACACCCACCTCTGCCTACAGCATTTGTTACACACATGCAGAACAGTTCATCCCCACACAATAATAACATAACAGTGAAATAAATGATGATTAAATATTTATATTTAGATTAGCATCTGATTTATTTTTAATGTTTCTAGACATTTATTTTCATAACGTGGCAAAAGCCAGAAAGTCGCAAAGGTAAGAAAATGTATTTTTAAAGAACAGATGTTAAAAATAAATATGCAAAATTGGAAAGCGCCAAAATTTGCAAATCCAACAGCATCTTTCCTTTAAACCAGCAGTAACTTGACAGAAATAGACTGATATTTAAGTTCATGCACATTCACATGAATGCAGGCACCTTTCCTTTTCTTTTGTGACATGAACCGACCTTAACTTCCTCATTGAGCCTCAGACTGGATGTAGGCCAGCCGCCTTGGCTCACACTTGGCCACCGTGCTCTGGCTTTTCAGTCCACGCACATGTTCATTTCACTCATTCATTCCCAGCCAGCTGACCCCAGGCGACGTGGCTCAAACACTCCTGCCCCGGTCGGCTGACTCACAAACACAACGCTGAGGGGCAACAAAGGTTAAAGCCGGGAGAGCTAGCGTGAAAAGGCACACACACACACGCACACACACACACACATAAATCACACATACACTCCTGATTCTGTACTTATTGCAAACATTTATTTATTAAATTGAAATTTATAATGAATTGTGAACGAAGTAAAAAGAGTCAAACATGAAGAAAAGTGACAAAAATAAACATGTTTCCTTCAGTGTGTCTTATAATAAAAAAAGTCAGTGTTCATCGATGTGACCCTGGTCATTCTGGCTGCACATAATGTTTCCTTGGTGACCGAGTTTAATCTCTCCACAGAGAGCTGGATCCCAATCTGACCCTTAACCTCGATGAATGAAAGGTCACTAGGGTCACACACTCCTCTGGTCCACTTTCTACACAACCATTTTTCTCTGAAAGGGTGTTCGTAAAATCACTTTTCACGGGCAACAACGAGATTACGTAAATTTTATTCAATTTCACAATTTTTTCTGATATGATTACTGCAAACCAGACAACATATATTGTGACACTGTTGAAAAGGAAACAAAAATAACAAAGATTGCGACACTCTATTGTCCTTTGAAGATCGGCAGGGCTGTGACAGGGTGCACCTGCTGTCTCTTTAGTCCTTTTTCAGAATAAAACACAGAGTTTTTGAGGGGGATTTGCTAATGTTAAGATAATACAAAACCTTAAAACCTAAGTAGGCCAATATAACTAATGGTGGACATTTATAGTGCACAAGCAAACCACAAGCACATGTCGTAAAACAACAGTTTACATTCATTTTTAAAACGAGAAGCCTCATTTTCCAACCTTCAAAGAAAAATATGTTACAGATGTCAAAATATATCAAGAGGTTAAGTCTATTTAACTGTATGATTTTCTTGTGTCTGTAAAAGGGCCAAACACACTCCTGAGGAGTAACATAATCTGGAAAAAGTAAAGTGCACATGCATTTCTATCTTGTCTGGAAACATATGCGGGGTAAGTAAGTGGAAAAAACAGACCAGGAAACGATCACACCAAATTAAAACCAGATTTGAAAAGATCTGATTTGATATATCAAACTTCTTCCATTTCATTTTACATTTTGTTTTATACCTGTGATTTTTTAGATTGCATTAATATTGCTAAAAGGTCAAAATGTAAAACGAAATATCAATTTTTCTTCCTGAATGGGTTCGCACATCCCACTGTAAAGCTCTCACAGAAATACCTTTTTATCAGTGATTTTTTCAAAAATGTCCTTCATGAGGTTGAATGCCCACAGACTCTCCATTATGCTATATTTCCTTCTAAAAGTTATTTTCAAAAAACTTTCGATTTTAATAAATACAGTACTTCTGAAAGCAAAGAGACAAAAGATGGGATGTAAAAAGCGATGAATTTTCCAGACTGAAGAGCTGCGTGATCACAGAGGTCTTCAGAGGAAGTCTTTCAGATAATTAAAAGAAACTACATCGCTCCTACAAATGAACAAGACTGGAGATTCTAAAAAAATAGTACACTGCATCTGAAAGTGTTATCTCTGCTCCAGTTAATGAGAGAGAAAAAGGTACATTTATTTCCGTGGATGTATCCAAATGCACCACATTTATACAGTCTCGTTTTACTTTATTTTATCATCCAGTAAGTGTTAAATTCGACTACATTTGTGCTACAAACAGCTAAAAATAAATAAATAAATAATGAAAAAACTGATTTTGATTTTAAGCTTTTTAGAAATTTGAACACTTATTCTTTAATCTAGAATAAAATTACAATCAATTTTTTTTAAACCACATCAAGCACAATGTGTGCACCGTAGTTACTTATTCAAAATACTTCACTTGTAATTCATTTAAAAAGTTTTACAGATTTCGTCCAAATATTTAGTGATGAAAACCAGTATAGTACATCCTGCATATATAGATTTGCCAGCACATTGACACACAGTAATCAAATCTCATTATATGCATACTATATGATATGTAAATATACAAATGCTTTTCTTATCCTACACCTTGTAATTTCTTGATGATGCGTTATTAACCGGTTGTTCAAGCCTCGAATAATATTTCGTATCATGAACAGAAAAGGTTTTCCAGATGTCTTATAGAAACAGGGAATTTTCTTAAATACTCTCATGGGATCAACTAACAGTCTTAGCATTGATACGCACATTGCCACTAAAAACAGTACTTTATCTCAGTGTTTTGAGAAAAATCGGTTTTAGCTCTGGCAGTCAGTCATTGCATTATAAAGGCAGATTGTGAGGGAACCTTTAACAAGCCTGTTTTTATGTTATCTTCTGAGATGAAGTAGCCAGTTTTTGAAGATGTTAAATCAGAATCATTTATGGTTAATTCAGATAATCAAGGTTTGAGGTTTAAATCAAAAACGATTAAAGTGTTTCCCACAAGCAGTTCCTGCTCTCTGGTAAGTGTGTACATTGCTCCCTCTACTGGTAAAAAGGTTATGTTGGAGGAAATTGTTGCTCCTATCTCATCAGTAACACAGCACACTATGTGTAAGGAGAAGAGACCCCATCAAAGGTAATTTATTTGTAACATTCCCTTTTATAAAATGAGTAATAAAACTTTTTCCCATCGTACAATATTTGATCTGATTTAATACAAAGATTAACCAGATATGATCAGATATGTTTGGACAATCAATCAGACAAATTTTAGCCGTGACAGAATATTATCATAAGTTACACATTTGATGAAATCCAAAAAAAAAAAAATTGTAGTTGTCAGATGAGCAAATTTTTCATAACTCCACTTTCTTAATGACAAAATGTATCCAGCACAGTCTCGACAGGTTTGGGGGCTTTTTGGTGCCTCTCCTAATAATCTGCTGAGGTGAGTTAGCGTTTCATGGGCTGACGAACCTGAGATTGAGCCTGAAAATCACCATTCTCAGGTTGGACAGTCCTAGAAAGAACCACTCAAGAATTAAAGCAGGACTTGGTGTAATTTTCAGGTTTCTCTTTGAGCCTCAGAACACAGCACCCGCGTCGACCACAGCCCCTACTTTGTCCAAAAATAAATAAATCAATCAATAAAACAATTAAAAAATCAAAATCATTTGATAAAATCGAGAAAAAATAAATAATTTAGAATAATTCTAGTCCAGGTGTGTTTTCACATACGCAAATGTGCATCTTGCGGGTGATATACCGACAGGTGTCACCGTGTTCTGCAAAATAAAAATTTTCAAATGCACAAAGGTCTTATTCGGGGCCATATGGAAAACTGTTGGTCACACTCTACTGGCCACCAACAATACTCATTATTCAAAAACTGTTTTTTATGGCTACAACATGTGTTGTTGCTGTGAAGTTATTAAACAAATAAAAATCTGGATTTTAAAAAAGCAGCATTCATAAACAAATTAATTTAAATTATTTGCTGCATAAATGTAATATAATACTGCATGCGTATTTACAGGTGTTATGGTTTTGGCGCCAGAAACAATATCTATCCAGTGAGAATGAAACTGAGAAAATGGACTTAGAAAAATATAACCAACTACTTTGAAATATTAATTTAGGTTTCTAACTCATTAAATAAGTTACTCAGATACTCAATATGTTGTTTATAAGAGGTTGCAGATGCTGCGCCCTTTGTAGAATTTAAAACGGAGGCTTTAACTGAATGATGTACACTCCAAAAGCCACAATTAAAGGTATTTACTAAAATATCTGGCTCATATTTTTACAAATTTTTCTCATTCAGAAAAACTCACAGCACATTATGGGAAGAGTGGCACCACGTTTGACTCTGTGTTGTTAGCTAACCTGCGCTGAGACCATTGAGAGAGCAATGAAACCCAGCCAACGGGGCCTAATGCGCAAACTGCATCCCATACTAAAAACATCTAAATCACCCCGGCTTGACTTTATGAGGACAGTCCAGTCTATTAGAAATGTTACTGTCATGATAAACTATGTAGATGGAGAGCATATGACACGTAGAGAGATAGTGAGAGTGAAAGGAGAAGGAGGTAGAGAAAGGGAAAGACAATACTTTGCCCTCTTCAACCGACTAATCCAAACCCTCTTTGCATGATTCAGAAATACTTCACTGTCTGAATAATTCATCCTCAACTATCTGCATTAAGCCACTGTGTTGTACTGGCCTACTCACACCATCTCTTCACATTTACAATCCAGACACACTTTCTGCCTGATGGCACATTAACCCAACAAATAACAACAATAAATTGATAAATACATAGTTATCCTCCATGTTTCCTCCCCCTCATCTTACAACAATCATCACAATAATGGAGAATTGTGGCAAGTTAGAGAAAGTTTCCATCTCTTAAAGAGCTTTGAAAGTCTTCTCTGCGTACTTCTTACCCACATGGCAGACCCTCTGACTCCTCAGACCCAGACGAGGCAGACAGGCAAACAGTCTTCATCATGTAAAAGTCGAGACCCAAATGAAGACACACACAGGAAGAGAACAGAGCAACCTGGAGCAGAGCAAGTGAGATGAGGATGAACGAGAAACCCAGGTCGCTGTGCTAAAAAAGGCCACTCCTGCTGTCTTTACTAAGCTGTGACCTCATCATGCTCTCTACTACCAATGAGGATGCAACTCACACACACACACACACACACACACACACAGAGACACACCACCTTCCTGTTTGTCAGTGCTGGTGGTAAACTTTCCACTGACATCTCCATTCATTCAGCGAGCGTTCGTTCATATTTATTAATAGTAAAGTTTTGTCTAAATGCATTTTGTCATGAAAAACACAGCAAAACAAAACAAATCTGTAATGAAATTAAAATAAATTAAATAAGTTTAAATAAATGTCACCATAGAGTAGAAGATAGACATCTTTAGTGTGTTTGTGTGTGTGTGTATGTGTATGTGTATGTGTGGGTGTTTGTGCAGAGCAAATAATAGAAAAAGCTGTGGTTTACAAAATAATAGCAGGAAGATTGTCTAATTTATTGAAAATTTAAGACCTAACCTAAAAAATTACATTGAACTCATAATATTTTAATCAAAAGCCAGATAATAATAAAAAAAAAATTAAATCTTCCAAATTTGACAGTTGCATTTTAAATAGCAGATAAACTAGAGCAAGAATAAAAAATGCTGCCTCTGAGCTTCCTGATATTCTTAGCTCTCGCACGTCTTTTGCCTGTCCTTCTCACACCTCACTCAGAAGAAAAAAAAAAAAAAGATGCCTCTTGTGGGTCAATATCTGCCTAATAGGCTGCCGGTTTGTAATTGTCCATCAGCCTCATCAAATGAGTGTCAATCACACTTTACCGTAGCTGGCGTCTTGACAGCTGTCAGCGTGATAATTATGGAAAGTGATGGAAGAAATCAAGGTTGCTTTCCATGAGAAGAGGACAACCACAATATCCTTCCTGTTCATATTCAGAGTAGAGGTGATGTCTTTCTGTTTTGAACTGTTTGATTAAAAAAAGATGCGGGTCATTTTAAACACCATGTTAAGTTTGCTCCCTGTGCTTTATGTGTGTTTTAATAACACTGCCTGAAAAAATATTGTCAGTCATGTCAAAGAAATGACCTGTGGGGTGAACTTGCTAAGCACTAGATAACACCAAGTAATAATGACTGTAACAATGAACAATGACAATTTAAAACCTTTATTGCACTTTTATTAAATATTTTTTTTAAAAAAACATGCAGCGAAAGTGGTAAAACCAAAACAGCACACAGTCAAAAACTGAGGCTGCAAATACAATAGATGGATTTTTCAAAACAGACATGACTCAGTTGTACTCAGTCAGCAAAGCACATGCTGTACAGTAGAAAGCGACTGAATGGAAAAAGTAATAATGAGCCAGCAGAAGTAACACTTGGTTACTTGAATCAAATGTGACTACGACCTTTTGCACAGGTTTTTAACACATCTCGTGTTTTTTCCCCTTCACATTGTAGAAATGTACATTAAAATAGATTTTTTTTTTAAACAAATTATCCATGAAATTCTGTATCATAATTAAATGTTAACTTTTGGATGAAAACATAACAGCAATGCTACTCGACAGAGAACAAAATGATATCAAAACGAACATCGTATGTGATACTCCTGATGTCTCACTGTTTCCTTTCAAACAAACGTGGCTGAATATGGTGGAGTGTGACCTGAACATCTGGCAAACCGTCAACATTCTTTCTTTTTTTTTTTCACAAAGAACAAGGCAAAATTAAACAGGCACCGACTTTATCAGACAGATCTCACTTCATTTCAGTGCTGATATAAAAAAGACAGGCACTGACTAGAATCTGAGAAGATGTTCTGAGTTGATATGCAGCAGCTCTTTATTTAAATTGAAAAAAAAAAATCCCGTCTTCTGCATGTACAACAGAGACCTTCATCAGAATGTGTGAGACTTAAATAAACACTCAATCTTTGTTTTTTAAAAAAAGCAGATGACCTTTTTTCACTGCAGCAAAGAGAGTAAAATGTAGCATTTGCCTGACGGGTCCAGTCTATCCATATACAAATATGTAAATGAAGGACATGCTGCATAAATATGCACAACAAGTGCATACTTTTAGCTGGAGAATAAAAAAAAATGCAATTCAACTCTAGTTTCAACTGGTTAGGTCAGCATTCACAGAGAAGGAAAAGGGTGAACCAGAGAGCTAAAAAAAAAAAGACAGATACACCTACACATTTTCCGATTGAATGGTCCTTCAGAAAGTGCTCATGGCGATAGAAGTTGAGCAACAAGGGTTCATGTTCTGATTTAACTTGTGTAAAAGTTGTAAGGAAGGTATGTGGTAAAAAAAACAAAAACAAACCTGTAATATTTGGATGTTATTAAATTCTTTTAGCGCACGTGTAAATTCACATTCAGTTGTGTCGTCAACAGTTCACGGTTTAAGGCTTGATCTTTCTTTTTAAAACAAACATGCCTGCAGATTTCAAAGCAGAGATTGTCACAATTTATCACTACGATAAAATGGTTGGATTTTTGCAGTAGTAACTTACTGCACATATAAAAATATTTTATATCTTATAACACAACTTTTCACAACAGCATTTATATAACATAAAATTATATAATTTAAAATTTCAACAAGGTGACTGTACATAAATGGTTGTCCTGTTGTCACTTCATTCTTCAGGGCACCTTGTCTGACCCTCAGGGAAGCAACAGAGGCAAAGTATCCTCATATTGTCCTCATACTGTTGTCCGGGGGCCACTGCCCCGACTCTCCAATGAGTGAGTGCACTCTATATAAAATCATTATAATCAATAAAACATTAATTTAATCAGTAACTGGGCTCGTCCATCTCTTCGTCGCTCCAGTCAGGGGGCGCGTCCGTTCCAAAGTATCTGTCCCCAAAGTTTCCTGCAACCATACAAAAATTTAATTAATAAATAAACAAACAAACATGAGGCAACATCAGTTAAAAGTGAAAAAAATAATAGATGACATCATGTCTGGTCAAGCACTTTGTGTGGAAAACACATATAAAGAGAGTGATATGAATACAATGACTGACACTCTTACTCATTTCAATTACTCACCTATGCCAGGTATGATGTGGAAAACATCATTGACCTTCTTGTCAACTGCCGTGGTGATGATTTTAACTTGTGGGAATGCGTAGGCCACTGAATGGACTCCCATTTCTGCCATCAGTAGAGACACCAACAGGATCTTGTCCTCCTGAACGTCATGGTCCTAAAAATGGAAGCAGCCAGATAAACTTAGGCTACATCAGGAAAGCAGTTTTTGAAAGCAACACAGACTTTTGAACAGGCAGGTGCACCCACCAGCAGGACCCGAACAGCCATCATGGCAGCAGCTCCAGTGGACACAGTACAGTCCATCAGAATCACATGGTCTTCACTGATGTCCTTTGGTAGACGCAGGTAATGAAGCTAAAAATGTGTAGAGACAGGATGTGGGTTAATGCCAACACACTACATACGCGATGAGTCCCATCCTGCAGTGAAACCAAGATGACGTTATGAGGTAATTTTCTAAAGAGAAAGAGGGTAAAGAGTATGATGAAACAACAGGGTCGTGGAAACTCAAACCACAGGAAACTCATTGTGAGATATATCAGTAAAGAATAAGTTAACATGTAAATACACATTTGTAAATAACCACATGTTCGTTTAGATACTTAAGCTGTTAGTGGATCAACGTTGTCCATCTTTTTGCTAGATTTTAGCAAAAGGCTATACAGAAATTCTGTAACTCATTGGCCACAACTTGAGTCTGTACCTCAGGCTCTCCTGTGTCCTGGTTGGTCTGGATGAGGATCTTTCCGATGCGGACGTCTTTGCAGACGGCCCTCAGTGCTGGCTCCATGGTCTCCCCAGCTCGCAGGATGGACACACCTGTGATCTGGAGAAAAAACCAAAGGCAGGGAAAAAAAAAAATGTAACAGAGGTTAATTGCATCCGTTTATGTAGAGACAAAACTCTAAATGGTCTTTAAAACAAAAAAAAGAGTTAAGAAGATGGCAGGAAGTAAATGGAGTTCACTCACCCTCTTCCCGTGGAAAGTTCTGCCTTCATAATCCTCTCCCTGGGGGGTCTGAACTATGTGGACCTGAGATAACATTAGAAATCATTACAGTGTGAGTACAGTGTTGATTGCTACAGTGTGCTGTAGAAGTCATGAAAATAGTTTGTGACCAGCTCTAAAGTGAATCTCTAACTCTCAGTCACGTGTGTGTTTGCATAACGCCAGACAGATTCTTATGGTTAAGGTATGAAAGCTTTCCATTGTGGTGACTCGATAACTTTCCATGCTCATGTGTACATGTGTCTAATTCTCCTTTCGCAAATCGAGCACTTATTTTTTTTTCCATTAAACCTTTTTCTTTTAATGCTCTTCACAATTCAAGGGCACATAATGTGCTGTGTCTAACTCTGTTATATATCTTGTCGGCTTTTGTATATCCATCTGCTATCTCACACTTTGTTTCTCCTACACGTCTCCGTCTATGCCCAGGTATCTAATGGTTCAGAGTCAATGTCCTACTTAATAAAAAGGATTACAGAACCTTCGTGCAGTGCTACAAATTAATTAACAGTGTATGTCAGAGTTGGTACCTGTGAGGGGAGGAAGGAGAGCGCTCGCTCGATCAGCAGACGCATCAACCTCTTGGAGTAGAAGATGAACTCATCGCGGCTGGTTTCCTTGTTTCTACATGTGGGTGATTAGGGAAAGAATTATGCAAAGGTATTAACAGAGGCAGCTGCTGTACACTGCAGTTTTTTTTATTAATAGAAAACAGATGTAGCAGTAAATGTAACACATCAGGTTTCTAAGCCTTTACCTGATGATGGTGTGCATGCCCCTGACCTGGGGTGTGCTCTCCAGAACACTGAGGGTCTGGGGGAGGGGCTGGGCCTGGTGTGCAGAAGCCAGAGCTGCCCTGTAACCACAGCAACAAAAGTAGAGCAGTGGTGGTGCAGGGTGAGACGGGCAGAAAAGAAGGAAGATGGACGGACACGTGAAAACAATACACACATATATACAAGTGCACTTCTTTGCACACATGTGTACAATATGTACCACATGCACACTCAGAAAAGAAAACCACAAACACACACACATACATATGTACATGCAAAAACCCCAAATACATTACAAATGATTTTTACAGTAGTAAGTTAGTAAAAAGATGATAATGGTAGTGTGCATAGCCACTGTAAAAGAATTACTTGAGAAAAAGCAGATTCACAAAACTGCAAAGCACACAGTGCCAGTGTTGTATTTCACTGGAAAATGCCGACAGCACAGAGACCATGATGATGGAAAAGAAGTTGGGCAGTATCATGGAAAGGTATAAAAATTGATCATATCTATCTAAATTTAATAGAAAAGTAAATTTGACTGTCATTAAAATAAATGCATGATGATTTTTTTTCCATCACAGGTCTCTACTGCTTGAATATGTAGTTAGCCTGTGTCAATCCTGAGCTCTATAAAGGAACAGACACACTGTTACAAATATCCAGTGATGCAGTCATGTGACACTTAAGTATCAATGATGTCAATGAGGTACACATTAGCCATATGCAAAGAAAAGAGAAATCATAGCAAATCTGCTCACATATCCCAGCGAAGTTTCCTCTATGGGGAGATTTTTTTGACGAAACAACAACAATCATCACAGATGGGGACAGAAAGACAAAAAACAAACAAACAAAAAAAATAAACAGAAAACAAAACAAAACAAAACAAAAAAACAGATAAGAGGAGGAAAAAATGAGAAGAGACACAACATCAGGTGGATGAAGGGATGATCACACAGTGAAAAGTGTGACAGCTAAGACTTGACTGATATACAGTGAATATATCATGATTTGCAGAAGAAATGGGGTAACGGGGCCTGCTTTCAATGATCTTTGCAGATGCTTGGGTAAGGCAGAAAACAATTTTGAACAGGTTCTGATATCTACACACGTGCATCTATTGTGCGTTCGCGTGGGAGGTGTTCAAGCTATCGTGTGGCTGTCACTCTTTCACCATGTAGAGCAGTAAAGGTTGGTATTTCAGCTCACAGGCCCCAGCACATCCTGTGTCTAAAGACAGACACCAAGCTCACTTCCTCTTGCTCTGTCTCAGATACTGTGGCCGACATTCAATGGAAAAAACTCAGCGCTTTGTAGTAGGGTATTGGAAACTTTCTCTGTGGCTGAGGTATATGATAGTCAACAATAGCTTCCTCTCTCTTGCTTTGTGTTAAAGTCACTCTCTCTTTTATTCTTGCTGCCACTGAAAGGAGGGGTCAGTGAATTGACTCTTTGGTGTATTTTTAGACACAGAAGGCAAGGAAGAGTGTGAGTTGTCATTTCTTTAAAATATAGAGAGAAGGAAAACCAACATCTTTGCATTAAATGCTGGCTGCACCACACCAAATCAAGTTTTTATCTCGGCTTTAGTTCCAATGTTTAAAAAGGATTCTATGCATTTTTTGTGAGTATTCCATGCTGGTGTGGACTCATTCTTTACAATATTTAGCCCCTGTTTCATATTTTTATGACTGATCACTCATTGAGTATATTTGCTCTATAGATACAACAGTGCCGCCTGGTGGCAAGTCATGCAGCCAGCAGATAAGTGTATGGTAGAGGTTGGCTTTGCTGGCCTCTTTTCCTCTCTCCCAGTAAGAAACTGGAGCAGTTGGGGAACTGGACAGATGGTGGGAAGAGAGTGATAGACAGGATAAATGCCACTCTACCTGACGCTGAGCTCGCGCTGTGAGCCATGGAGGGATTTGGGGTGGAGGGGAAGTGGAGGGGAGAGAGTGAAAGAGCAGTCCATCAGCAGCATGTGTGTTTCTGTGTGTGTGTATGGTGGGGAAGAGAACAAAGCAAACTGCACTGTGGCACAAAGTGCTCCCCACGAGCTAAAATGGTGACAAGTATTGCATGTTGCACAACAAATCCAGAAGTCAAAATAGCACACTCTGGTTCAGTATTAAATGGTTTATTCTGAGGTAAGCAGAATGAACCATGGAGACAGGATGTCTTTTGGTGTTGTGCAATTAATGGCACATAATTATGGATCAGGATTTAATTGTTCCATTTTAAAATAAACCGACAAGCTGGAGCTGTGAATGTCTGGGGACTTTTAATTGATCATAATAATTTTTTTCTGTTTGTTTTTGTTTTTGTTTCCGCAGGTTTCTTATTACAACAGGTATATCAGTCACATGATTCTGTCCTCAACGCTTATTTAAATAGCCTTATTCTTATATGCTTATATATTCCTTATGCTGTTGGTTTAATGCATTACTGGTATGGTTAAACACTATTATAACTGCAGACCTTTGTGGTATATACTTTTATGGCTTTTATCAATGGTGGTCTAAATATATATGAACAACAACTTTCTTTCTCTTGACATGCTCTTATTCAGTACAGTCAACACCAAACCACCATTTTTTTCTTATTACTCTTTAACTTAAATATTCAGTTTTTGTTGTTGTCATTTCTAGTTGTATGTCTATTTCTGTGTAGGTACACTGAGAGAAATGTAAAATTGGACTGAATTTAAGGTATTTGTGAAAATACTTAACAAATAAACCTAATTTTGATATTTATATTTATAGCAGCTGAACTTGTAGGTCATCTATAGATGCAAGGAAGAGAAACTTAAGACATAAGTTTTTAGAAAATTTAATTAATTGTCAAAGTAAAATCTATATATTTAAAGAGCATCTTTTTTGTCTTAAAGGTTAAAATACAATACTTTGGCTTCAGATTCAGACTTTTATTAGAGGATGACTATTTAATATTTATTTTGCACTATTACCCCTGGTGCTGTTATTACCCCTAGTGTTGTTACTGTTCTCAGGGGTAATTAAATACTTTTTTTTGCAAATTTCATACAACAATTAGACACATAAACCAAGAGTAAAAACATAATAGTTGTTATAGTTGTTATTGTTCAGGATTATTCAGGATTATTCAGGACTAAAGATAGTAACTGCTTTCACAGCACTTAGCAAAACAAAATATTTCAATCACAATTTTTTTGTTCAAACTCTCTAAACAAACCTCGAGCACTCCAGCACAATCATCCTCCCCTAAATATGTGAAGTGTATTTTCTATCCACTAGAGGGAGTAATGTAGTTAAATTACTGCCAAGGGATTCATCGGCTGGTCAGAACTACACCCTGCAAATAATTCGTACAGTGTAGTAAAAATCTTTTAAGCTCTAGCAGTAAAATATGCAAACTAAGAGTTAAACTAAAAATAATTTTAAAAAAATTTCATATGGACTGGCATGACGCAAAAATTGTGCGTTAGAGTGTGTATGTGTAAGTGTGTATGCAGGTCTGTAAGTATGACCTCACTTACCTCTTCCAGCTGACTGTGAACATGCTGCACGATCAAATCGATGGCCACCATGTTGCCACCACCTGATGGGGTGACAAACACAAGAACAACATGACATGGTGTTTATTTGAAATTGTGGGAGTTTAAAAACATACACTGACTAATCAGGTGTCCAGCAGTGAGATGAAAGAAACTGTGATCAAATTCCAAACACAACATATTTGAGTGTAAAAACTGTTGCTATCGCTGCACTGATCCCTGACTTTATTCCTCCTTTAATTACTAGTATGATAAAAGTCGTTAAATAAATGAACTTCTATATAAGTAAATATGTGTTAGTGTTTTATTGTATGCACTTACCACGTGGGACCACAATATCGGCCAGACGCATGGTGGGTTCAATGTACTGTTCAAAAGCTGGCTTGACGAACTTGTTGTACTGCTTGATGACACCTTCAATGTCTCTTCCCCTTTCTGTGATATCCCTCCTCAGCCGACGCACCAATCGGATGTCAGAATCCGTGTCCACAAAAATCTTCATGTCCAGCAACTGCCGGAAAAATACGACACAGTGGAAAAATTCTAAGCTGGACGAGAAGCTTTATAATGCAAACATTTATATAAAGATGACATGCAAAAAATGAGGAGCCAAAAATATCTTCTATCTTCTGAAAATAAATGGCTAGGAAAAAGTAGCTGAAAGTGTGTGGTGACTTTAGTATTTTAATCTAATGTATTCTGTTTATTTTTTTCAGCCAGAAGTTCATTACAAAATATGTTAAACCTACTTCTGTCTAAAAAGTGAGATTCAAGGGTCATGTGTTCTAAATTGTAACAGTTTCAGCTATATTCAAATGCATAAATACTGCAAGTTAATGAACAGTAAGTAAATGAATGGTCTTCAATCTGCACTACATTGTACATCAATCTGCACTACATTGTACTTCCATCTGCACTACATTGTACTTTGCACAATTTGTGTATTTATTTATTTTTTCTA
>JAQMCX010000002.1:16934230-16981803 GCA_029814765.1 Acanthurus leucopareius | reverse complement strand
TGACACCACCTGCCGAAACCAAATTCCTTGTATGTTGCAAACGTACTTGGCCAATAAAGCTGATTCTGATTCTGATGAAAAATTTGCATTTTTGATTCAAAAAAATTATCGTCAATATTTGACAGCTGAAAAATATACATGTTAGTGTTGTCTTGTGAAGTGTTTGATATAGATAATGATTTTAAATCACTTCAAGTATGTCTTTGGCATGTCTGTTCTGTTATGTCTTTGCACTTGTCAACATACATGCAGATATAGATAATCTGTACTGAAATTGGTAGCTGATATATCAGTAGCAATCCATTGTTTAGAATTTGTCTACTCTTGAATTTATGTATATTTTAATCTGGGAATTGTTTTTTGCAGGAAAAAAGTTGTTGGTGTTAGTGAAAGTGTAAACTGAAAAAAAAGGTCCCTCCTACACACTGTACGCAAAGAAAAAACATGTCTGACCACATGAACAAATAAAAATAAACCTGATACCAGCTGAACATGTTAGAGGATGTTAACCTTGACCTACCTGCAAGAGCTTTTTATCTGCAAAGGCCATGATTCCCTCAAAGATGATAACACTGGCTCCATATACAGTTTTCTGTGGTGGACACACGAGCAAGTTTGTATTACAAAACTTGGACATACAAACAGTACATGCTTACATTTGGTATTTTGCAAACAATAGTCATTATCAATCATAGTTTTACGGACAGCACTGATAAGAGAATGTCCCACTGTAGTTAAAGGACACTGCAGTATAAAAACAAGTATACAGAAACCACAATAGTTTGTCAGTAACCATCTGGAGTAGCAGATTTACAATGTGACTCTAAACCTCTAGCGAGGGAGATTAAAACCCTCTTAGGTAATCGAGAAACTAAGATTATATTCAGGTTACTCTGACATGCTACTCATTAACTTCCAAAGTGCACTGCCATGTGTTTGGATGTGTGCATTCATCCTCACCCACTCCTTCTGTCTGCCATGAGTTGTGAAGTCATACACAGGGATTTTCACACTCTTGCCCTGCTTGAGCTTGCGCAGGGTGTGTGTCAGCAAATCAAAGTCAAAGGCATCAGGGTGGTCAAAGTTATAGTCGTTACTGGCGGCCAGGATTTGCTGTTCGGCTGAGAGGACCTGCAGATCGCAACAATGTTGTAATTATTTCACAGCAAACTTGTAACAATAATGAGCATGAAGCATAACAAATATAATATATTAATAATAAGAATAGAATAAATAGAATAGAATAAAAAAAGACTGATAACACAATTTGACATAAATACATTCTAATAAAAAAGTACACAGGCTCACATTTTAGTTTGGCACATAATTCACATCAGCTTGTGCTAAAACACTTGAACATTAATCGCTCTTTAACAGCAGTCGTAGTTGGGGGACCTAAATTTAGGAGAACATCATGTGCCACAGTGACGTCTGTACCAGGTGGTGTGTGTATTTGCGCTTGTGTGTGTTTGTGCCTGTGTGCATGTGTGCATGCGTGCATGTGTGTGTGCGCTTGTGTGCGTGTGTGCTTGTGTGCGTGTGTGCGTGTGTGCGTTTGTGTGTTTGTGTGTTTGTGTGTTTGTGTGTGTGCCCTTAAGGTGGTTAAGCTCATAACCCCAGATCTGGTATTTGGAAATTTCAGACAAGCAACACTTCCTTTTCTAGTGAACTGATTAGACATTTATTTTGGTAAAGAAGTGATCAGGGATCGTGTGTGTGTGTATGTATGATGTAACCCAAAAAGAAGAACAGGACATATTCATTTAAAGTAGATAATTACTAACAAAAATGTTTTGAATGTGAACCTCAGGAACTGCAGAGTAACTTCAAGCCCACTGGCCAGAAGTAAATCCCTCCCACTCTGCAAGGTCTCAACGGCTGCTGTCAGACTGTGACAGGATTACATAACCATAGAGTGGGTGGAGGTATAGAGGGGCAAGAATGATGGCTTTTGCTTGATTGCTCTCCACCACTCTCATCTACTCTTCTCTTTTGATTCATCAACCATCTAATGTTTTATCTTTTTCATCTCTTTTTCTCCAGCCTGTCCTCTTATCCTCACTTTCCTCTTAAATCCAAAGGCAATCCTGTTCTTTCTCCTTTGTTTTGTGTTCTGCACTCAGTCTCAGCCTTCCCCTCCCTTCCTTCAGGCTACTGTTGGGTAAGCAGCCATAAAAGACAGAAATGGCATAATAAAAAAGGGAGTGATTCCTTGAAATCATTGTAAGATTTTATCTGAAACATTTGAATTAATTAATTAAAAAAAAAATACAAACATGTAACATACAGGTAACCTGTATTTTAAGTTTTAGACATCCAGTATCTTCCCAGCACTTAGAAACAGGTGTAATGCTGCATGAAAATTAACACAACATCAATATATAGCACACCTGCTGCATATACATGCATACCTTGTAAAAGGAGTCCATTGACAGTAGTACGACCCATGGAACATCTAAGGCTTCAATTATTTTCCTGGCCACTGTTGTCTTTCCTGAAGCACTGCCACCACACAGACCTTGGAAAGAACATTGACATAAAGCCATCATGGAGTGCTTGCATACATGTTTCATGGCACAAGTGTAATTACAACATACCTTTTCTTGATGGGGAATTTACTAGTGCTAGCTTGACAGGACACCTTGTATTTTGCTTCGAGTTGAATTTGCTCAAGGCGATAATTTGTATGAAGAGAGGCAGGTATATACAGAGACCAAGACCTTCCTTTATACCAACTACCTTGCACAAAATACATGCCTATGAATAATACTTCTCTGTTGCAAATCTGAGCCACCTTTAGCTCAGATAAAATATAAATTATGACTCTGAATGAGTTTGGCAATACTCATTGGCGTTAAACACTGTGAGCACTCATTTCTGAAAAACACCCATCTGTTTCAAAAATATAAATATTCCCATGAACAAAATGACCTACAAGCTGAAAAGTGTAATAGTGGGGTGCTCAGTATTTCAGATTTTGATGTTGGACACGGTTCATGATCTAGTCCAGGACTCTTTTTTCCTTTGGTTTTAAGAACTGACTCTCAAAACAATAGACATATGTATGCATGCTAATGTACATTACACTTCACAGATTACATTTACTCTACATTAAACAGAGATCAAAGGGGAAAAGAAAACATCTGTTTTACATTCTGGCATGCTTCTCTTTTTTTGTCCTACCAATGACAAATGCCTCTTTGGACTGTGTTCCATGTTCGTTGTACCAGGGTGGGCGGCCAGCAGTGTAAATGGTACGTTTGGAGGTGCGTAGGAGAGGAGGCTCAGACTTGCACTGGCTGGTGGTCCTTTTCCTGGGTGAAAGGCCTGTGCTTACCGGAGGGAGAAGCCGATCCAGTGATCCCTCACCACCTCCACTGTAAGGCAACAAACACAACAGAGCATGCCATGAATTACTAAATTACTGGTCTTGCAAAGAACTCTGTACATCTTCAATATGGCCAATTTCTTGTCCACTGCTTTTACACAAAATCACCATCGTTATAAACATTTATATTTCATCAAAGGGTAATTAATAAAACAGTTTTTGGTCTTAGTGACATGGGTTTTCATTCAACTCAATAAAAACACAATGAAAGACTGCACAACCCCATAGTACAAATACTACTTCTTAGTGTCTATGTGCATAG
This sequence comes from Acanthurus leucopareius, assembly GCA_029814765.1. Taxonomy (NCBI): domain Eukaryota; kingdom Metazoa; phylum Chordata; class Actinopteri; order Acanthuriformes; family Acanthuridae; genus Acanthurus; species Acanthurus leucopareius. The sequence continues at coordinate 16,978,153 of JAQMCX010000002.1, read as the reverse complement.
TTACCTATGAAAATTAGCATTAAAAGGGCAATAAGGAAAGAACAAGATAGGCACAACAATAAGAGACAAATGTCACCCTAGCATGTGATATACGATTACTTAACAGACACACACAGACAGGCATGACTTTAAAAGTGTATCTGCAAGATGGACTTAAAGTGGTCCAGTTAACAGTAATCAAGATCAAGATAGTGTTGTGTTACCTGCTGTATTGGTTAATGTTTACCTTTTACATATTCAACAGGTATGCTTTGTCCAGTGTATAGATTAACTGCTGCATGTACCAAAGTTCAGCAAACAGTATGTTAACTAGGTGGAAAAATACTACAGGACTACAGTTCTGCAGTTGGCTGTGCAACTACATCATACATACATGTTAATGTTAAAGGTGTAATTGCTGAAAGCGACCATTGCAGTGATGTGTTACCAAATAGATAAGATAAGCTCCTCATGAACGAATGAAAAAAGGCCCATTCAAAACAGATATGAGTGTTGTGGGAGCAAGGTACAGAGTGAATTTGCCACTATTCAAACTATCTGAACAGGCTGGTCAATTACATACTTTGCATAACACAACAACAATGTTGATGACAAAGTTCCCACTAACTGAAATTTTTGTAATACCAAGTGCAAGTGTCCTGTATTTCGGCACCAAAGAAATTGCATCTACAGACTTTTGTAATAACTTTTCAACTTTTGTCACAGTATCTGTCAAATTACTGATAGTCATTGCTCCACCCAGGGAACAGGAGTTTTTTTAAAAAAACATTACAAGAGCAAAGTGAAAAAGAAAGAGCATTAACATTCAGTTATGGTTGTGACTAATTAAGATTCAGAGCAGAGAACAACAGTACAAAGAACTGGTCTAACCCATTGCTAAGTACCCCGTCTAGAACTCAATTTCCCCTGTAAAACCAACTGAGCCTTTCTCATTCAAGTATGGTCTGACAGAGTATGAGGCATCTGTGGTTCAGTGTCTTTTCAAAACATTATAACCTGGAAAACAAAACTACCCGGACATCATGAGTGAGGCAATTACTTTTAATTCACTAATCTTATTAATACAAAGCAGCACAAGAAATGTCATCCAGAAGAATTGCTAATACAAATGCTGCCTTATTTATTTAATAACACAAGTTTCTTTGAGTGACAGGCCTCACCAGGAAACAGTTGCTAACAACACTTACTTAAGTATCTGAGACATCCACACTTCACCCAGTGAGCACTGTAAAAATCCAGACGCCATAGTTTTAGTATACTGTGTACTAGAACCGTCCTGGATGTTTCTCTGTCTACTTCTTGGTTATTCAGTATCCTCTCAGTGTCCGCATGTCTATATAGGCTATAAACCTCCCTTGTTGGGGTGTCAACAGGTCAGAGGTGAAGCAAACAAGAGAGGGCAAAGATTTATCTTATCGCAACAGGGTCACCTGAGCCTGGATGAAGCCAGGGAGCAAACTAAGACTGAGAACACATGAAGCATGCATATAAGCATTGCACTCCAGCCGGGTTATCAGTTAAAACCAAACCAGGGTGCCATAAAAGATTAGCCCAGTTGACTATGCTGAATCATACCCTTGCTCACTGGCTGCAGTCACAGTACTCAGTGCTGATAAACATTACATAAACTCTTTAATAAATGCAACTTTGTGAAAAGAAAAGGTTGTCATGAGGTCATTTTGCAGGGCACCTGAGACCAGATTGCCTGACTCCTAAGGAGTAGACATGGCGACCATCTATGCCCCAGTGATCTGCAGTAGTCAATTACAATAGCAGCATTAAATAAGAAAAAAGGTAATGGCTTACACTACATTTTCTTTCTCTTGTCCTCCTTAAAAAACTTAATACTCTTGGCTTTGTGGAGGCTTTTTATAAAGATGAAAAGCAATATTTAGAGTAGGGAGCATGCCTACAACTTCTGTTTAATCTGCTTCAGGGGTGCATGCAAATCAATATAATAGTATTTATAAGAATACTTTTACAAATTCCTACACATACACAAGATAATATGGTACATGTCTGAAAAACTGAATCTAAAAACAACTTAATATTTTACCTGGATATGAAGTATTGTTATGCACTAGCTAAAGCTCTTTATTTACCTGAAAACTTAACCACCTTCATTCTCTATGAGGAACCATTAATAAGTGAGATACTAAAAACACAATACGTTCATAAGATAACAAAATTAAACCAAAACTTGGGGTATCAGCACAGGTGCACTTTAACATTTACTGACATACCAAGTGACAGATGCAAACTTGCCCAAAGCATTTCTGCAAAAAACCTAAAAGCACAATATTCCACAGAACTAGGCTGCAGCAGTCGATCCTGTCTATCCACATTTGGAAGAGAGAACACTAAGTTCTCTAATAGGTTTGATAAGCAAAAACACTCAATTGTTCGCAACACCTGAGAGTAAAAGAATTAGTAAAATAAAAATTATAATGCACTTACCTTCCATCAGACCTCAGAGTCCAACAGCCAGATATTCTAGCTCCTGAGTAAGCTGGTAGCGAGTTCATAACTGGAAAAATATATAACGCAGATTTCCACTGTGTGTACTTTGCAAGTTCTGTTTTAAACCAATTTTACTGCCAACAGGTATTCTCAGTATAGATATACATATATATACACTTTGGCACTGTAAAGCACTTAACAGCACTTCTTTCTGGCAAAATCTATCCCGAGAGAGAGAAAGAGAGAGAGAGAGAAAGAGAAAGAGAAAGAGAGAATGATAAGAGGTTGGGCAGTATAGAGGGGTATCAGGTTAGATGAGAAACGAAACTTTAAACATCTGTTTAGCTTTCTGTTTCTTCCATTCAAGAGACGGAGCAGTAGACAGAGAAATAAGGCACTGCAGCTTGGTAGAGAGAACGCACTCAGTGTGAAACTACAGCACAGCTTTTCCCTCCTCTTTCACTCACTCTCCACTCCTCCCCTCAGTCATCCAGCCAACAAATGTAAGAGGATAACCTACCCTCCAGATTATGTTCATTAGGTGGTATTAATAGCATCAGGTTAGAGCCAGGCTTCCCACTCCTGGCAAAAACACACACACACACACATGCCACAAGCTTGGGTCATCTGTCTTTGACAGTCAGTGTTGCAATGTGTGGCTTGAGGTGAAAGAAGGACCAGAAGAGAGCGACAGAGGCACCAGGAGACAAACTAGGGGAAATAAACAACGGCCAAAAAGAAAAGGAATAGACAAACAGGGAGCTATTATTCTTCTCTGATGTTGACGCAACTGACTGAATTTACAACAGAGACGCTTCAGGCTCTGTTTGGGAGGTGAAGAGGAGAAACTGAAAAGGGAGAGAAAGAACACAAAGAGAGGAAGGGCAGAGCGGAGGCAATGTGCTTTTCCCCTGCAGGGACTTGCAGTGTCTCTATGTGCCTTACACCAGAGTCTGAAGACGTCAGCACAACAGCAAGCACACACAGCAAGCACGCACAAACCCCCACACACACAGCAAAAACACACACACACACAGTCATGTTCCCTCCCTAACTTCACTCACAGTGAAGAGTTGGGAATAAACAGCATGATGAAACTCAACACTACCTCTGCTGCTCTGTCAGCTGACACTCTGAGGAACAGCCCTCAGCGATGCACCCATACAACATACAAACACATGCATGCACACACTGCCACGCCTCCCAGGCCACATTAGACAAACAAATGATTATTCTCAGATATCAGAGAAGACAGACTAATTGTTTTCCAGTGCAGCAAAAACAAACCCAAGGGCTGAACATACCACAGCTTCAGAACCATATTGCTTAGAGAAGCTACTTAATATGTGATTTAAATCAACATTTTAAGTATTTCCAAATATTTTGAGTATGGACTAGACAAGACATTATTTCTGTTTACTTCCTTGTTAAAATTAAAGCAGAGAGACACAAGAGAATTCAGTTTTCCTCTAATCTTTAACGTAGGTTTGTAACAGTTTCTGTTGCTTTGAACTGCAGTCATAAGACAGCTGCAAGCAAGAAAGCCCCATCGAAAAAAGAAGCCTGAACTGGTTGCTATGCCAAACATTCAGCTATATCTCTATGGCTACAGAGACGCACAGAGGGGGCACAGGCCAGAGCTGAGGTAAAACTTCAAAACATTTCAAGTACAGAAGGAGACTGTTTATTAAGTACAGCATATAATGTGGAACAAATCAGTTTTCTCTGCATGGCTCATTCATACTTTAATTTAATCTTTTAAGAAAGTCAATGATTTAAATGGGGGAATAAAAGTCACATGACCAAAACTCCAAATGCTACCCCAAATCTATTTTTGAAATTAGAACAGGGTTATGCAAGCAGCTATATATACATAGTGTACCAAAATAACTAAAAGAATTGTCCAATTCTTTACTATAACAGGGCAGCTTAATTACATTTCTGCAAAGCTTATACTGCCAAATTTCTACACTGAGTCTGTCAGAAAGTTTTTGATCTATCTGGTAATTTTCTGAGCAGTAGTTTTTGTGCTTTTGTATTGGATTACATTATTCACCTGCAAGTTGTATTCACAATGCCCTGTCAATTTCACATCTTTCAAATAAACATTTGCAAGTTTGTTTGTTTACCCAAAGCTCCCTACTGAATATCTGAAGATTGCTTTGCACTGTTATTGATGCCAACGGGATTTTGCCATGTCAAATACAACCATGTGACGATAACTGTCATGCTTGTGATACCGGTTTGATGAGTCCACTAAACAGGAAGAAACCCAGTGGATAGACTGATGCAGTAACACCCTCTCGTGGCTCAATAGGGTACCAAGTTGAAGACTAGTTTTAGTGTGGGTGGTTACTGAGAGCTGAAGAACTGGGTCTTTATGACGTGATGTACAACATCTGCATCTACGTATATGCAGATGTAGTGTAAATAAAGCTTAAGAAAATGTTTGATAGACAATTGCTACCCGAGAGAAGGGCATTTTTGGTCGGGAATAAGCTCTTTACTCATGTTACAGTGCCAGCAGGAAACGCCATGCCATGCTATTGCCTCATGCTAAATGTTGTCTCTTACTGCTTTATTCGGGCTATTAATTTCTGATTGGCAAACCGATACATTAGCATATTGAGGGTAATGATTACGTTAAGCGTTTTTAAATTTTCTCACTGTGTCTCCCTGGTTTTAAAAGGGAAATATTAAGTTGTAGGGAAGGAGAAACCTCGTGTAAAATGACAACTGTTGTAACTAACGTTGGGTAAGAGGATGGACAAAACGACGAACTACAAGTAGGCCGAGTTTAGACATCCGTAATAAATTAACTATTAACCTTAACTTCCTGGCTGCCATTACAGTGACATGTTACTTTTGTATAGCTAAGATACAGTGACTGTGCCCACTCAGGCACACGCTGTGACAGGTCGTGTGCCCGTAGAGATGCTTCACCCAACTGGCAGTGAAAATGTTTAGAAACATCGCCCAAAAACCGTTTTGAGCAATTCAATGTTTCCGGATAACACCCCAGATTTTACCTGTTCGCCACAGAAGAAGTTTTTTCTTCGTTCTCCATCTTTGAGAGCCTTTCTTCCCTCTTAACGGCAGACATTGATATTCTATTGACAATCAGGTGTAGGGAGAGCGGAGTTAGCGTTGAGGCATCATGGGAGTCGTAGGCGTGTCGTACTTCACCGTTAAAAGACAACGCGAGCATTGGTCCCCAGCTGGACTTCAAGTCCCAGAATGTTTCTGTTAAGTTCTTTCAGTCTACAGCAGGCATCAGCATGGACCAAGCCCCCAGGAGATGGGCCGGACTTTGAAGAAAAAAAGACACGCTGGCCAAACCGTGGTATTGCAAGTATGGCGTCGGTCACGTGGTCCCATTGGTCCCAAAAATGCGTTTTCCCATTGACTAACACAGGGAAAGAGACACCCATAAATCAGCGGTTAAATTTTCAGTGGGCACATAAACTTATCAGTTTGAACATTTCAATAGCCCCTTGTTAATCATGACTTTTTCATCTTCAGTTTTGCCCTTGTATCAGAGATCGGAGTTTTTTTTTCGGCATTGTGAATGCGCACCAGGGCCACGGCAACGCGCCTCCCTACATGTTCATGTGTTACACAGCTAGGCGCAGCGGTATAGGTCAATTGTAATCCACCATCAATTTACTTCGTCTTTTTTTTTGTCTCGTAAAAACACATTAACTTATGCACTGATATACTATCGTCAACATAGGTAACGTTTTTATTCGGTTTGGCGGTTATGATTGTCGGTTGTTTTGAATTAGTTTAGCCTGTTTTTCCGATTCTGTTTGTCAGTTAAGACATTATAATCTCGTCGTGGTTATTTATATCACAGTAGATGCAATCATTATGTTAACGGAGCAACTCAATTGCTTTATTATTCGTCAAATAAAGTATTTAATCTAGGAATGTTTGATTCACTGAGGTTTCTTTGTTCATCTGAAGTTTAATAAGACCACTGTGGTCAAATTTGAGATAAAAGACGAATATGAGACGGGAGCACTGAGGACCACCTTTTTTTTTTTACATCACTGCTTATGTAGGCAAATGGTGGACCCCCTATGATCTCCTGGTGGTCACTCTGTGTTTCCACTACTGTCTGTCATCTCCTTATCAATATCTGTGTACATACACTCCTGTGACAAGCTTTTCTTCTCCTGGAATTTCCTCTTAAAGTTCTTTAGGTTGGTGCTGACTGACGGCTTTGTTTCCCGGTTCTTTACAGGCTGAACAGTCTCAGCACCTGAGGAGGACTCTCAGGTGCAGAGTCTGTTCAGACAGACCTCCTGGCTCTACCACAGTGGAAGGACGGTTCTCCGAGCAAAAATTTCAGGAGGCTGGTTGGGTGGCCGGGTTTTTGGCTGTTCATGTTTCTGGTCATTGGCACAGGCTGAAGATCATGAGCATGATAGGCAGCACAGAAATTTGTTTAAAACATAAAGGAACATTCAGTTTTAGAGAAATCTTGGTGTCAAATCTGTGGTATATTTTTGATTTGTGCACTAAAGGAACCAAAAGACATTTTCCTCCTGAAGGCCTGTCCACCTCAAAAAAAGCTACAACAGCAAAAAAGCTACAACAGAAACACATTAATCTCTCATGTAAAATAACCTAAGTATTAGTATTCATACACGTTTCCAATGCTGTATCCATTTCTCCTTAATACATCCATGCCATGGACAGTACATGGATGTATAATGTGAGCTTTTATAGTACATCGATGCGACAGTATCATAATGATTACTGGCCTTCCTTAAAGCTGGTGAGGTTCAGCGGTTCAGCGGTTCAGCCATGTGTGGTTGTAGATCTGGTCAATGATAAAGAATGTTTTATTTTTTTATTCCGAACATAAACATATATTTTGCTTAGCTTTAAGGGATTTTTATGTTATAAGTAGTGATGTAGTATAATCACAAAACTGTACAGGAATTTTAAAGATAGTTTAAACTAATCTGAATAACTTACTGCTGTTAAAAAATTCATGTGTGTGTGAGTAGTACTAAATCCTACATTACGATGTTAAAGTGAAATACTTGACACACTCTCAACATTGGGAGAAATGCTCTGTGGCTATGAAAGGCATAAAAATTGAAATCACATATTTACATTGTAGACAAGCATTCTTTTGACATTTGAGTTATCACATGTCAGAGAAGGTTATTCAATTATTGATGACTCCCTTTCTTAGATGTGAGTGAGGCAGTATGCAGAAAACAGAATCCCTGAAATGAAATGAAACTGGCACAGAGGAGGACTGTCATTGATATAAATGGGTGTGTTTTACATTCAACATTATAACTGTGATAAAAGGCTTTTACATTTTAGCAATTTTCCCAAATTATGTCAAACACTGCAGATAACAGCCATCACAACTTGCTTAAAAGTTGACACAGCTGACAACAATTTAGTCAACAAACTTTTATTAATTAGTTGAGGGATACTAATGCACAGGTAATACAACAAGTTTTGGGGAAAAATTGTAACAGTTCAGACTCAAAGGAGGCGTTGATGCCTCCTATGTTAGGTTCTATACAGTTTAATCTCAGATATGGAAATCTTTAATACATCATTAGTCCATTTCAGCTGTTACCTATATATTATAACCAGTTATAAGCTACAACATAATCTCTTAAAACTCTCCAAAGTTTCATCACGATGGCCCCAACAACAGAGGCGAATGACATTTCCTGCTTTTGACATAGGTAGCATACAAAACAAACCGTTGCTGTTCAAATATAAGGGTAAAATTCTCAGGCTGTATGGGGGGGGGGCTTCTAAAGATTAACCTTGTTTTTGGAAATAACATTGCTGACAAAGGGAAGACACTTGAGCCTGCTGTTTCCCCAGGTACAAAAGTCACACCACACACAGTCAGGGTAACTAGAAAGCTCCAACAACACTCCTATTTCAAGCCTATTTCATGATATAGTAAGTGCACTAAATACAGAAACAAACACACATACATATGCCTTGTTGTCCCATATTGAATAGGTAATAATAAAGGACTCTCTCAATGTGTTTGTCATCATGTACTGAAAAAAGCTCAATTTATGTGCATCATCAAAATGGATAAAATAACAGTGTATGCCGACATATAGGCCTACAATGTTCTTTGTGGTCTACAAATTCTTTCCATCATTTTTTTTTTTTTTAAGATTTCTTAATATGTAAAAAGCATTTTTAAAGCAAACAAATAAAAGTAGGGGAGTGAAAAAAGCCATACAATTTTGAGAAGACACATCAATATCAAAATATCAGCAAGCCAACAAAACCAGCTAAATATGGTGTATTGCTGTACTCTCTAAACATGTTGCAGTTAGCTCACACTGCGGGATAGATATGTGTTTTCCACATCATAGGAAGACAGATAGTAAAGGGTGTGATAAAATATAAAATACCCACTGTTAAAAGCAGTGCCTAACTATCATATTGCAACACCAAAGCTTGTCAGGTAAACACAGTCAATGTGACGTTATCAATGAAATGAATTACAAGCAGCTGATGAACTGATTCTGTGCCACAGCAGAACACTCAACGAAAAGTGTTGCCATTTCTGACATCCAGTCATTACAAAGGTGCTAACTGTTTTATACACACACACACACACACACACACACACACACACCCACACGCACACACATACGTACACGGACAAGATCCGGACAACTCATATCGAAAAGGTCCAAAGACCTATCAGTGCTTGTCTAACTTATCCTCTCCATCAGTTTAACCTGGATAGAAGATAAAGGTCCATCCCACTAACAGAGACAGACACATGCATAATCATCCCCACCTGAATAAACTCCATCAGCTGATTAATGACGGAGGAATTCAGCTCAAATCTTTGCTCTATGATATAAAAGGTCATAATGTAGGGATGAAACCACCCGGGGCACATAGATTTAAAATTCCATGTTCTTTGAAAAAGTTCTGCTGACATTAGTGCTTGATTTTAACGGTGGCATTTGATGTTTGTTGGTGGATTTGTGGACTTACTGATGTATCAGGTCCTTAAGGTAGAGTGGCAAGTAAAGCACCCATATCACCTCACCAGAATATCCTTACATCACAACTTTATCCAAAGCTATCAGACTGCTATCTAGGTAATACACACAAGAGAATATAAAATAGATTTATGATCTGTCCTTTTTTAAGCAAGCTAGTTATTTCTGATGGACATTGACTGCAAATATAAATCAAATAATATGGATTTTCATTTGCTCAAATCATTAATATAACTGTGGATTCAAGTATCTACTTCAAACATGTTAAAGTGAAAATATTCTGTGATTGCACACATTTTAGATTTGAAAAGTTATTTAATAATATCGGATTATTATTATTATTTTTTAAAATCTGATGCTAAACTAACATAAGAGCAGCCCTAAAATTCAGACCTGTTATGGCTTTACGTGGTGAGTCATAATTATATGATCAGAAACTATCTAGAAAGAGTTAACCATGCTGCTCGTGTACCCACTTAAAGACAAATTTAGTTCTTCTCTAGTCTCATTTTTATTTTATTAGAGTAAACCTTCCCGCTCCTGTTGCCTGACAGCCACTAGGTTAGGTTGAACACCCCTGGAGTGCAAAAATACAAGAGGGGAGCAAGGAAGGTTAAGGGTTAAAGTGCAAGGCAATAACTTTGAGCATCCAGGAATTAATTCATATACATCATTATACGTGAATCTTCATTTGCAGTTTTTCTGTTTAATAAAAGATGATTTTCCTCAATCTCTCTATAAAAGATAGCATTTTTTTTCATTAATTCTCTTCTCAGCTCTTTGATTCAAGCTAAAGCAGTGGCCAAAAAATGGCCCCTCTTTAAAATTGGTGTCACATCATTTGATTGTGCTGCAATGGTGCAACGAACTTCACACAAAATCCACCCTCCTGTCCAACATTTAGCTTTGCCAGTCTTATTTAAGACAGAATCCTTCAAGTTTTTTTTCTTTAGTTTAAAATCAATTACACAATGCCATATCAAGTAATTGTAATTGTTACTAACCTAAATCTTACGGATGGAAATCTCAAAAAAATCACTTTTTTTGATTACTTTGCTTCTTGACTTCAGTGTAAAAGTACTGTGGAAAAAATCTGTTGACACTTAAATACGGTTGTCAGAGCAGATACCTTTCATTCTCCTGTGATGTAGATAAAATAAAAACAAATGTCACTGTAATGACAGCCACATACTGTAGTTGAGGGGGAAAACAAGGTGAAATATGACTAACAACTGACCAACCTTTTAGCTTATATGACATTTGCTTACTTGAAACTTAAAAAAAAAAAGTAAAAACATAATATGAGTAAAATGAGAAAGAAATTTAAAAAAATCAAGTTTAAAACAACATTGCACTACAGCACACACCGCGAAAATTCCGATTGCTCATGATCCAATTGGACGTGTCAGGCTTGACAATGACAGATGGCATCATTGCTTTGAGTATATAGATATATAGATATAGATATTGTTTATGTACACAGTACAGTATATCTGTGAAAAAATGTGAAAACACTAGCTATCATTAAATGACTTCACCATGCTAATAGAATATCCTTTGTAAAATCTCTCAAACACAACATGAATCTTGTAGAGAGAATTAATCTGCATTTGTTTGGAATACTACATCTCTTTAGAAAATGCTATCCATGTAGAAGTCAGGACTTTATCTTGGATTACTACTGACACCCCCTGCTGTGAGTACAGAAACTGAAATGTGTGCCTTTTAAAAAGGAGACAAAAGTGGAATGGAGAAATAAAAACACTACTGTTACATGAGTATTGTTTATAACAGTAGACACATTAACTCTGGGGTTCAAAACCAAGATTTGAAGTCCGTACTGAATGTTTTACTTCCTCATGGTTGATTCAATTTCTTCTCAGTGCCAAGTCCTTGTGTTGAGTTAAAAAGGTCTTTTGGCTTCCTGGCATAACATTTACAGTAAGCATCCTCTCTGGCTCCTGGGTTGACAAAGCAGATCTACTCTGACAATAACAGCCTCTTGGGTTTGCTTCGTCTGGCGGCTGCGGGCGTGGGCTGTCTGTTTTGGCCTGAATTAGCACTGTCCGTTAAGTCGGGGATCAGGTTGGGGGACTGTGATGGGCCCAAGGAGGGGCTTACAGCAGGGGTTGAGTTTTGAGTAGCTGTAGGTGCTTCAGTTTTTGTTTGGAGAGGTGCAACCACAGGTGGGCGCTCCTTGGGCTTACGACCCCTCCTCTTGCCAGAGGTGGCACCATTCCTCACCTCAGCTTTGATCCCGTTGTTCTCTGGAACTTTACTCTTGCTACTGGAGACCACATGACTGGCTGCTGCACGAAACCAGTTCTGAGGCAGAAACACACAGTTAGTGATCAGCTCAATCTCGACCAAATGGACTGGGAGCACCTGTATTACTTTTTTTTACTGGAAATAGTTGTACAAACAATGTCTAAACACAGTATTAAGGAGCACTTGACCTGAAGTCCCATAGGGCTGTAATTATTTAAGAGGCTGGACAGGCCTGGTATTAACATCTATCCCTGGGTTATTGAATCACAAGTGGGCAGCTCTAAGTATGTGCATGCACACCTGGCATCACAATGTGTCCCCACACATTGTAATGAGTAGCTACTTTTGATCTGATCTCATGTCCCTGCTTTAGATGCAAAATCATTATACAGCATCCTACTGTTCACAAAGACCAAATGTGTAGCTGTTTTTAAATAGCAGACCAACAGTGGTATTCAACTTGCTGAGATATGAACATGTTTTTCACACACACAAGAAAAAAAATGTAAAACAAATTTACAAGGAGGCCTGAACAATGAAGAATTTGCTGTAAACCGCACTTCACACAGTTTAATAAAGTTTACTAAATCTCCTAATGCGGCATTTTGTAAAACAATTTTTAATGGAGCCTGGAGAAAACAAAGATGTGGTCTTAAATCTTTACTGTTTACAGTATTTGTAAAATTTGGCGTCAGTAAAATGTTGTCCTCTCTCCTAAATTTAAGTTAACTGGTAAAATCAGTTGAAACTGTGTTAATAAAACAACTTCTAAATGTTGGCTTGTTTGGACATCAAGTTATCCACATCTATCTGAAGCGCTGCCAAACATAGCAGACAAGCAGCTTGACTGATTGAATTTAATGCTGAATTTAAAAGAAAGCATTTAGTGTCTTTGCCCTGGAAAACTGTGAATATGCATAGTTTTAAAGGGAGACTGCTGATGTTAGTTATTCAACTAAAATAGACAATGTGTCCATCATCATCATCAGCCGGTTTCATGTGTCCTTATAGAGGATGTCAGTTGGAGAGGCTGTCCTACAGTGTCACCCAGAACACATGTGCGTACACACTGTTCACCACCTTCAAACCTCTATGATTCAATGAACACACATTAGATGCATTCTAACCTGAACTAAAAGCTTCCACCTGTGATCAGATGTACCAGGACACGTTGTAGCAGGCGTGCACAGCTTTTGAGACGTTAACCTTGTATTTATAATGTGGGGAAAAGCACTGCGCTTTACCTGTTTGCACTAGTTAAGCTCTTGTTTGCACAACCTAAACATCTTGTTTTCCCACAAGTAAACACTTTCATATTTCAGATCAGTTTACCATCTGGTATACACCAACTGGTTTTTACGGTATTTGAACAAAAACTGAAATACTATCTGTGTGAGTGTAAGTTAAGTAAAAACAGATAATATGGAGGTTTGTGGAGGCTGACCCACCTGTGAATGTGTCTTGCTTATGTGGTACTTCACACCACTCTCTGAGCTAAACTCCTTCTGACAGATCAGACAAGTGTACTTCCCGAGTTCTCCACCACCCTGCAACACACACACACACACACACACACACACACACACACAAACAGAGACACAGTGTATGTATATATACATGTAATTGAACTCAAAACAATCTCTGTAACAATGCATGCTTAAAAGATCTGCAGCAATTATAATTAACAACACAGCATGTCACCTGCTAAATACCTGGTTACAACCTGTAGTGATCACTCAATATAAATACTTAGAAATTACTATGCATTCATTTTCTCATTCATGGTTGTATGCATTCATTTATTGTGCAAGCTAATGAAAAAAAACCACATTGTTCAACAGATTTTTTTACAACTTATTTTTTGGTTCTCAATTCAGCAAAGTCTTAAGCAAAGTTAGCAGAGGCTCTACCATTTTTAATGACTTCTAAATAACTAAAAAAACACAGTGTTATTTTTTTAAACTTCTTTTATTTCTTACAAGATTTTTTTCACCTCTGAATCTGTTATTGTGCTGTGTTGTGCTTTTTTTCTGTCAGTGATAAGAGTTGGGTGTAGAGGCAAAGTCCACACACAAAAGTTGGAATGATAACATTCCTGACCTGACCTGACAATGAACTACACCACCAATCTGGGTTAGAATTCCCTGGGAATTGGGTCTGTGTGTGTATGTGTGTCTCTGTGTGTAGCTACAATGTCAACAGAGTCTTGTGGAATCAAATTGATAGTATTTCTGAAGTTGAGTGTTTGTACCTGGCTGCAGTTGGCGAGATGGGCTTTAAGTCCTGATACACTGGAATACACAGCTTCACAGTTCTGAGACAGAAGAAGAAAAATAGAAACTCAATGCATGTTTCTGTGAAATCAACAGCGTTGCTATTATAAACCCAATGCTCGATATTAAGATAAATCTTTAAAAAATATCATGTTTAATTCAAGTATGGAAATGAAATTGTTTAAATATATATAATCATATATAAAAACCAATGTTCTTTACTTCATTGGTGCAGCAGATGAAACCCTTCTCCTTGACTTGGTTCTTCCAGGTCTCTAGTAGCTCTGGGCTGAAGTTGGGGAGGCCAGGACGGGTGTAGTTTAACTATTAAGAGAGAGCATTTCAATCAGTATTCCTGTACCATTACAAATTTATCCAATTTAATCCATGCCTATATAAATCTCTGTGTCTGATGGTAATGTGGTTCATGTGTGCTGAATGCATCCACTCTCCTCACCCTCTTGCTATCAGGCACTAGGTCATCCTTGATGCGGCGCTTGGTCCCCCAGTCTTTGGCCAGCTCATCCTCTGCTATCTCTTGCAGGTGAAACACTGCCACCTGAGCTGACCGACGCCTGACTCTGCCACTAGGGGTCCGCTCAAAGTCATCGCCCTGGCTCTCATTCTGTGCTGCTTTTTCATTGTCTCGCTCCCTTTCCTTCTGGTTTTCCCTGGCTTCCCTTTCCTTCTCCTTTGGTTGGCCGGATGGTGCTTTCTCATGCCAATCCTTCTTCTCAAGATGGCTCTGCTCCTTCTTGCCTACTGATGGAGATTCGTCAGACAGCACCTGAAGGAGCAGTATAACAATTCTTTAAGTAGAAAATGTGGGTAGACTTGGATTACTTACTACAGTGAAATATGGTATAAAAATGCTCTGAAAAGCAGGAAACAGAAAAAGGTCTGACTCCTATGATAACGTCTTCTGAGATGATCTTACCCTCTCTTTGCCGGTGTTGTTGTTGGTGTCAGTGGTGTTGTCCCTGCTGCTGTTGGTGGCTGTCACGGCGTGGTGGATGGTCGGGGAGTGTTCGGTTCGCACATGGTAGTCTCTGCCAGCCTTGGAGCGGTAGGTTTTTCCACAGTGCTGACACAGAAACACAGGCTTCTCATCGTCAGAGAACTCTCCTCCACAACGTTTTTGGTGGTACTGGTATCCCATCAGACTGGAAAAGTGGGCTGAACAGCCCTGTACATGTGTGTGTTTTGCACACATAATGTTTGTGTGATCGTGCACGGCCGGTGACAGAAATGAGACAGAATGAAAACACTCTTTAAGCAGGAAATTGAGCCAGTGAAACGAGGTTTAGGGTTTAATGGAATGGTGTTAGGGCAAGTGGTTAATATTTTGCAGCTTCTGTTAAAAAGACAGAGGGAACAGGAGGAAACTGCTCATTTTTCAGTGTGAGGACATGTCACAGTAGAGAGTCTATTTTTTGCAGCTCCTTCTCTTCCTCTCTCTGCCTTTTGCACTCTAGTATGAGTAATGGGAAGCAGAGTGTTGATGTGGTTTTGGGCATCATGTCAAAAACAAGGCATAAAGGAAAAAGGAGAGAGAGAGGTAAAAGGAGGCAGACACAAAAAAAAGAGAAGCCTGAGGAAAAGGGAGAAACAAAATCGAATCTGGCAGATAAGGAGAGAGGAAAATGTGACGTGAAAGACAGAAAAGTCGGACAAATGGAAATGAATGACACGAGAAAGCAAGGGCAGTAAAGAATGAGAGAAAGGAAAAGAGAAAAGGACACAGGAAGAAAGACGGAGTGCATACCTCACTAGGACACTTGATTCGTCCCATCTGTTTGAGCACTCGGCGCAGCCTTTCTCTCTCATTGTGCTTGTCGCCCGTCTGGCCTTCACTCCCCGAGGGCTTAGGGGGAACAAACACAACGTCGCATAAGCGGGTACCACCACGACACCCCCCCCGCTCCCTACTGACTTATCCAAAAAAAAAAAAAAAAAAGTGATGAAAATGTGTTTTTCCATCTCGGGTGTTCATACTGTGCCAGGATCATTCAATGGTTTCATGGAGAGGCTGTTACTCAAGGCATGTTTATGACAACTGTCAAACTCGTGTTTTCACTCGAGTGTGGGCTGGTGCCAAACCCCAGCCAAGACCAGAACAACAGATGGCAGGGCTGCCAGGGAGGAGAAAGAAGAGAAGTGTAGGGGACTGGAGAGAATCTGGACTTACTGAGGAATCCCAGTGGAGGGAACTTCATGTGTTTTCTCATGTGTTAACACTCAGAGAAAGAACTGAGATGACTGAGACACAACCTTAGCTTTCTGTAAAGGTAAGAAGGAGATGGGATACTGACAGAGTGCTTCATGTCTGCAAATGAATCATGCTCAAGCCTGCAGGCAAGAAAACAGACACCGGCTTAGCCACTGATTTACACTGAGGGGGGCATGTATTCTTAATGCTTTTATCAGAGTCGGGAAGAGAGCAAAAGAGCAAGCACAAGAGAGAGAGGGAGAGAATAGGTGGCAGTATCACAGCGGCAACAGCAACATCAAGGTCAAACTCAGTGGGTGACCCCTATCCTTCTGTCAGCCCTCTGCGTTTTCCCCACATTGCACCAGGGCTGTGCCACGTGACTGCACTGACAACAAACTGGTCCCAGAGCTAGTGCAATTGCAGAGGGATCACAGAGTCAAATCAGATTTAAAAAAAAAATAAAAATCTAATCAAACTTCCCAGCTCTTCTGACAATACAAAGTCGAAGGTTTCTGAGTAACACACCTCCTCCTTCTAGTCTCTGACCTTTGAATTTACGGCAGTTTAAAGTCTCCATAGAGAAAATTAAAAAAAAAATGAGTATGACACCAGCCAAACCTGCAAACTATAAAAAACCCTCTTTGTTCACCTTCAGTTACTTGAGTCTTGAGCTCAGTCACATATTAGCAGAAATTCACACAATGTTGACTTTCAGCCTGGCACATCCGTTTTAAAAAAAATAAATGTTTTTAGGAAAGTTCAGCAGCTTGCTGAGGAAAACTATCTGTTTAAACCTTTAACACGCACATGCTTGTTGTCTTGTGCTCTGCTGAACTGGGAAGAAGCCAAAAAGGTCAAAGCACAACAGGTCCAGGCTGAAGACAAATGATGGTATCAAACAGCTTAACCAGGCTGACACAGATGGCACAGTCATCTATCATGACTATTAAACTGACGAACATACACACCCAAATCCCCTCACACACTACACATGCGTGTGCACGTATATTCTGTTGGAGAGTGTGCTCACGTACCCCCCCACACACCCACACGCACACAAGCTTGCATGCAGCATGCTGCAAGGTTTGATGCACATTGATTCATTAATCTTTCATGATACTTTTTGAAACAGGCAGTGTTGAATTATTCAGCAAACTTCATAGCAGTACCATTGCTCTAATGCAGGAGTGTCATGATAATATCTTAATGAAGCCCTCTGCTGTCAGAGTTAAGTCAGCTGCAGAGAGAAATGTGAGCACTTCAAGGACAAAAAAACTTGTCACCACTTCAAGTGTATGATCATTTACAAACACACAATCTTTTTTTTTTTTAAAGCAGCAGGAAATTAATATGCAGTAGACAAATAGTAGTATACCTCATGGGAAACAGATGTGTTTTTTTGACTCTGGATGCATTCCTATATATATATATACATTCAGGACACCTCTTACCAAACACAGTGAAAGCTGACACTAGCGGCAGAGTGTGGTGGATGCCCATACATAGAGTCACAAATGTATGTCTGACCTCTTCCTAAATATGTGTAGTGCTTTGGTTTGGTGTCCAGTAGCTAACCACCCTTTTCAGTAGGTCAGTGTGACAGTGATGAAACATGAGCTGTCTGAGTACCTGAAGCATCCTCATCTAGACAACTGAGTGATGAATTAGGTGGCAAAGGTCAGAAGACAAAGTTATTAAGAGCAAACTTAGAGAATTAAAGGCTCATATGTGCACAGGTATGTGATGTACCTTAGTGCTGTGTTCAGCCATGGTGTGGTAGTTGAGGCCGGCCTTGGACCTGAACTGTTTGTGGCACTGCTGGCACTTCAGGGCATCCTGGAGCTGCAGGGGTTGAAGGTCAAACAGAGGATCAAATAACATTCCTATAAAAGGAAACTAACAAGTGGCCCCCTCTCTCTCTTTGCCCAGGGTCTTTATTGGATCTATCAAAGTAGCAACCTTTTATCTGAAACCTAATAGAGTTTGTTATTAGTGCACAATTTTGGTCAACATAGAGGACAAAGGACACATCAAGCAACTTTGGGAACCAGAAAAGCCAATTTAACACATAGTGTTCCTGTTCAAAGATTTCTCTCCTCGCCTCGGTATTGATTTGGAGACAGAGGTGCTTTGATGGTGAGTGACCCAGTGGTAATGTGGTGATTCTGTCATTGCTTAACGGCAGACTGTCACTTTAATAGAGTCACACGGGCCACTGGGCCAAAGAGAGCCGTTAAAATGGCTGTAGGAAGACATGTCTCTGGGGGCCTAGAGGCTACTGTACCACTTCTGCTGCTTTGTACTCAGGAAAAGCTCAATATAATGTAGATGGATTAACTTCTTCAATGCTTCACCCTCATCACGTTTATTACTATTGAACACAATTGAGCGCAATGCAAACAAACCACAGACACATAGAGTGTCCATCCTCTTGATTCATTTCAACAGATATTTGCTTTCATGTCAGTGCAGATGAGTAAAGGATATTATATGAGAAAATGGTTGTCATTACTGTACTGAGATACTGCCTGATGTTATTTTCACAGCCCTCCAATCAATATCATTATGGTAAAGACTCCCTGGACTCTGTATGATAGGGTCCTCAGGGAGAGGTACCTAATCATGTTGTAGTCAAAGTTATAATCCAATGTGTAAATAAACCTCTGGCTTGAAAGTGATTTATTTCATACTCAGAAAAAAAGTTTGTGGTTCACAGAAGTTTTGCCAATAAACTAGTATTACATGATATTTTAATATTGAGGACATTCATATCAAGGTTTTTTTGGGTGGCAGCTCCTCCAGAGGCAGTGAAAGCAAGCTTGTACTGATGTGTTTGTCATGAAAATGAAATAAACTTGTATGAAAAAAATTCCCTCAGTTTTACAGCAAACTCTGCAGGACGTTGTAACAGCGCCCCCACCATGTTCCAAGTCTGACGGACGGCTGTGTCGGCCACTGACCTTCTGGCAAATCTCCATGTGTTTTTTTAGGCCATGGATTGTTTTCCTTGTGACGATGGAGCAGGTGGGACACACCACCTCACCTCGCTCTGAGATCGCTCGCTGCCATTGGGTGTCGGGAACGGCACCTTCGAAAGATATGGAAGCAGTATTACTCATCGTCTGTTCAGCAATCACTATCACTGACACAGGTATGAATTTCCATTTATGTTATTAGTATTATTGTTTCCCTGTCTTGGAGTTTAATTTCATATCAGCAAGCGCTTATGAGTAAAGAGTGAGTCATTGATGCGGGTATCACAATGATGCTGTAACAATAAGTAAAAAAAATGTGAGTAGTAAAGCAAGATCAATAGATATTGATATTATACACTGGTTCGGTACCGAATCAAAATGTTGGAATGGGTATCAGTAACAAAGGATCGATCAGGTATCTGATATCATTATTATAATAAAGATCATTTCAGGGGTTTTTATATCTGTGGATTTCTTGGTCACAATTGGTTTAAAAATTTCAGGAGACCAATGTTTGGGTCAAACCTAATGTTGCCTTACACATGTGACCATGACCCCTGTATCCTCCACATAGTGACCCATGCAGCTTAATGGTTAACAAAATCCGCCCACAAACACTAAGCTCAGGGATCAGGGTCAGTATTGGGACTGAAAAAGTCTGATCAGTACATCCCTTATTGTGAAGGGGAACTGCTTATAAGATCCTTCACTGATCAAAAGAGTTCATACATTTACAGACAAATTTAATCATTGACAAATATAAATAAATAGATAAATAAGTAAATAATAATAATAATAATCTGGGTGTTCACCAGCGCTAGTGGTGCCAGAGTCTTTCTTCGAGGACTGACTTGAAGCAGGTCTCCTTTGGGGCTCCTCACTGAACCCACTCCCCTCTGATCTCTTTGCGCGACCTGCTTTCAGCTTCTCCTCCACCTTAGTCATACCTACAACACACACACACAAACACACACACACACTGTAATAATTTATACTCGTGTTGAAAATTATTCAAGGTAAGGTGAGATATACAAGCCAAAAGGCCTAGATTGAGGACATCACTGCGAACTGAGAGAAATACTAAAAAAAGAAAGCTGCTTAAAAGAAAGAAAGAAAAATGAGAAAAGGAAGTTGTTTGGAGTTATTCTGATCAGTGACAGGCAGGCTGAAAGAGAGCAAGGGAGAGAAAGCAGTGAATCCTGCAATCTGTGGATGAATTGTATGATAAGTGATGATAAGCAGTTTACAGCTCTCTGTATTCTGTATTGCTGTATGAGTCACTGAGCATTTTTAGCATATGAATGAGACAGAAAGAGAGAGGGACTGGAAAAGCTCTGTGTGTGAGTGTGATGTGTGCTTGTTGTGTGAGTCACTGATTCATTTAGCCGGATATTAAACACCTCTACAGTTGCCACATTATGGCCGTTAACAGACCAGCACCATTGATCAGTAGCAGTCGGGAGCGTTCAGTTGCTCAGATGGCCAATCGCACAATGCATTAAAGTTCTTTTGAATGATCGTGCAACCCATAATCTTCATACCTCTCTTTAGGCAGTGGTACATACTGTATGCCCGCTCATAGTTTCCAGTAGTCAGTGAATAATCGCAGGAAACCTGTGGCCGGCTGTATTGTCTGTAATCAATGATGAATCATCCAGCACGTACCAAAAATCTCTTTTTCACAACTTCATTTTTTTTACCATATCTATCACACCCACGATAGATTGCTACAGCGCTTTAAGAAAAAAACGATCTATTCTCCACAGTAGGGTATAAGTGGGAGAACATTTTTGGTTGTATTTCCCCAGCAGAAAGCTTCAGGGGTGAAAGAAAAGTCCAGGAAAAATTGCCAGAAACTGCAATTCCTTGAAAAGCTACTTGAGACTGGCTTCAAAATAGACCTTAAAATGCCTAACTTTACAGCAAAACTACACATGCTTACAGCCTGGTACGAAAAAACCTTTTTCTGCTGTTGAATATCTATATAACTTACTTGGATAAAACATAAAATAATTTTAAAAAATCAAATATATTAGTATATATATTATATATACAAGTGTATATATATACAAGTATATTATTTAAGTTACGCATAATTAAGGTGGTGGTCTCTTTTGATGAGAGGCAGCTGCGAGCTGTCTGCTAGGCATCACTTTAGCTAATTTAAGCCACTGAATTTGACAACTTCGCTGTGTTTGTGATTTTGCACACTACTGAAGAATGTTTCATGCAAACAACAGACACTTAACATTGCTCGCTCTTTGGTTAAAAGTATTACCTGACAGCCCACTTCCAGTTTTTTTTAACTAGTTAATTTTAGCTTCACATGAATCATGTAATGTTAAGGTAGCATTATTGCTACACTTTGCTAGGTACATTATCAATCAAGAGCAGCAAGACCCTATGCTAAGCCAGCTCGCTGAATAGAAGAGTAGCTTGTAGCCTTCCTGTTAGCCTTTGCTAGCTTGGTAGCTTCAACCTAGTGGCCATGCTTGAGCAACCAGGCTCCACCTCTTTGCTCATCTCCGAATAAAACATGGTCAAAATGACGGTAGTCGGAGCCACCAAACAGTACCTATCAGTGGAACAGAAACCAACCATTGACATCTTGAGATGACATCCATGTTTTATACCATCAGTGTTATGTACCTTTTAATCCAAATGTTCCGGATATAGAAGGCTGCTCTCCCGTGAATTTCTTAGGCGTTTTCTGCTTCCGTCCTGGCTCAAGAGAAAAACATTGGACAAGGAACGGTCAAACACATATAGTGCCGGCGTGTAACATGAATATGTAATACGTTACACAAGATATGCTGTAATCTTACTGTGCCTCATTCGCTCCGGGTCTTCATCAGGGAATGGAGGGGGGAGGCTGCCCCCCTCGCTCTCGCTGCCACCAGCATCAGACGACGTGCTCTGGGAGTGGGACTGCTGGGATTGAGGCTGGACAGGCTGCGACTGGTGAATCTGCTCTGAAGGCTGGCTGTGGCTGTGCTGTTTCCTCTCACTCTTCTGGTGGGCCAGTTCCCCGTTCTGAGAGGGCACGGACACCTCGTGGGTCTTTTTCACTTTGAAGAACACCGGAGAGGGAGGACTGTTTTCCATGGGCCTGAATTCACAACAATTTTTAAGCATTATGCATTATTAAGCATTATGAGGTGACCAACAAAAATATGCGCCTCTGTGCAGGTGGGAGTTTGTGGCTCTTAATCCCAGTCACCTTTTCTTGGTGTCGAACTTGACAGGAGTCTTTTGAAGCTTGGCCTGCTCGTCCTTGGGCTCCACACCAACCCTGTCTGGGTGGTTCCACAGCTTGTGCTTCTGCAGGCGAACCTTTGTGGCAAACGCTGCCTCACAGTAGGGACAGCTGTGACTCAGCTTCTCAGTTACGGTGGCCTGATACACATACAGAAACGAGGAGGAGAAGGGATTTAGAGCTAGTTATTGGAGGCCTTTAGTTGGCTAATTACAGCTTCTCGAAACAGTCCAACAGCTCATGAAATAATAACTTAATTAGAGAATATTACATTCTGTGGAAGTTTGAGGACTGATTTAACTTTACTGGCAGAAATCACAGACTTCTATGGCCCTTTCATCTCTCTACTATCTTAACTGTAATCCACTGTTAAAGTCCACTCTGAAGCATACGGTAGAAATAGCCACATAGCAGGAAAGAGCAGAGGTTAGTGACTCACCCCCTGGCAGCGTTGATAGTGGTACTTGACGCCATAGATGCTGGGAAACTCTAACCAGCAGCCTGAACACGGACACTTAACCCTGGAACGGCGCTTAAACTCTTCCTTCCATTGTACTATCATATGGGCCTGCTCGGGGTTGAGGAAAAGAGAGGTCAATACAAGTACGGATTATCACTATACTATGCTGTATATAGTGCATATTCATGGGGAGCTGCCTACTCTTTGCAGGGAAAAAATGAAGCCCACTTCAAACACCCACTCAGTTCAAAGAGAGAGATACTCACAGGGATGCTTCTCAGTTCCTGCACTTCTGCTTTAGGACGACCTTTCCTCTTTCCCTCTGCTGGCTCATCACACACCGGACCTGGTAAAATGAGAGAGAAAACCGTCTCTGAGTTTGTACAGAATACTGTGTTTCCTAGCACAGAACATTTTAATTAACAGTAACATTAAGATCCCGGAAACTGGAAACATTCAGTCTGCCATGCTGTTGATCTGAAGAACAAGTTTGCCTTTGACTTTACGCTTTTAGAGATGTTCTTGATATAGCACAATGTGAACAGCTATCTTACTTTAGTTAGATACTTTTTCAAAACTCCAAAAAACCCTTGCACATATTCAAACTAAATGTGGACATGAACACAAATGACATTGTAGGGGACTTGTCTTCCTTTAGGGAAAAAAAAATGCAACTCCCCACAACGTAATAGTCCAATTCAAGGCTGAAGACTTAGTTTAAGGTTTGGTTTGGTTGGAAGGATGAGTGTTGAATATGTAGTATTTATGGTTTGGGTTAGGAGAAGCCTCTAGAAATCAATGTAATGTCCTCTGAAGAGATGGAAAGAGGCCCGTGTGTGTGAGAGAGGGAGAAAGAAAGAGCAGACAGAGAATGCCTTCTGTTCAGCCAAATAGATCAGCTATAAATTGTTAGCTCCTGTTTGAACCTCTGACACAGCACACAGCAGACCGACTGCCTCAGCTCTCTCTCTCTCTCTGTGCTCTCTATTGCTCCTTCCCTCCATCTTTCATACTGCCTCCTGTCTCTTTTCTCACCCTGTGTAAAGCTTTCTCACTTTTCCTTCCTTTTTTCCCTCCCCACACCCTTCCCCATCTTTCTTCGTGTGAACTTCTGGCAGTGCTCATTACTGCTCTCTTCTCTGCTACAATTAGACCTCTGCACTATCAGCCCTGCACTCTATTTCTTCTATATAGTGATACTTGAGAGAGGGAGAAAAGATGGGGAGGGCTGAGGATGAGTGTATGCATGTGGAAGTGAGGGGGGGGGGGGGGGGAAGCAAAGGGATGTTGAGGGAGAGGGGAGAGAATTGCAGAGGCAGATGACTTCTTCCTCTGACCAAGCAGAATACTGAATGACAGTGCTGCAGGTTGGAGCTGAGGCTGTACTCTGCTCCTCAGAATGATATATCTTTACATGTGCTCTCAACTCCCCCTGCATTGATCTGGCAAGACCGGATAGCGGCAGCAGAAACGAGGCGAGCAGGAGACAGAGCATATTCAGTCATATCAGATCCAGAGGGTGTCAGAGGGAAACTACTTGAAGCAGAGATGATAGTCCTTTGTTTTGAAGTGGAATTCAGCAGTGGTCTTGCACAGACTGTTTTAAATCTGTTTTGCTTCCCCATGCTGAGGAACATGACATTACGTCTAGCATCTGCTTTCTTCTCCTGCAAACTTATTGACAAGCAGCGACAGGAAGCGCACATGCCCACTGCAGTCCATTTGCGGTGGCTCAAAAACTGGATCAGAGCACTGTGTGCCTACCAGGATTATAGAAATGATTGGAGGATTTTGCATCAAATAAATGAATTGACTTCTTGCCATGGCTGCTCATACAAAAACAGGTCATGAAGGCAAAAGGATAGCCTTTAGCAAAAAAAAATCTCTCTGGATCAGTGATATTCATGTATATATAAACGCACTCCAGGCCTAACTTCTCACAACCTCCTCTTCTTATTTCTCTCTGTGTTTGACTATACAGTATCAGCATTCCTTTTTTTTTGTACCTCATTTGTCTTCTATTTGTTTCTCACTCAAGCACAGAAACAAACACAGGCTGACGGATTATATGTAATCTTTTACTTCAGACTCGCAATAATAAGGTAGATAGAAAATACGGTGAGGCTGAATAAGATGGAATGAGAAGCAGCACAGCACTGCTGGCTGTGTTTGGGAATAGTTCATTGACAAAAGGTGTAAACAAATGCATAAAAGCCCACACTGATACACACAAACGAGTGCAAAAAAACTATTACCAGGGTGTGTGAGTACGATGTGTGCGCATAGATATGAGTGTATTAATATTCTCAAGGCGACAGAGCATTTCTCTATTAGCTGTCTGGGTAGCAGCTGGAGAGGTGATGCAGTCGGCGGTGCAGCTCTTGTGTTGAGGAGGAAATTGAGCATGCATTCTAATTCCTGTCTTAGAAAATAAAGGTCTTGTAAAAGAAAGGCATAATTAATGAATTCTGCTCTTGGGAAAGATATGTTCTTGTTGCTATGGGAATAAGATCCACTTGTCTTAGTTACCACTATCAGAGGCCTCTTTCCACCAAGCAGAACAATTAGGACCTCATACTGAAGGCTACAATGCAAACAGGCTTGTACACACAGAAGCAAAAGCAGTGCAGGTGCAAACAAGTAGGGATCGGAGTAAAGTACTAGAATTACTGAGAACTCTCTGCAAATTGTCCTTTCCATCAAAACTGAATGCCTCTGAGCTCATCAGTTCTTTTTATCGACGCTTGGGAATTGCAACCTCTTGCACCTACACTGCCAGAAACTAACAACAACAAAAAAAAGATTCATTGCAATGAGGCAGAAATAGTCCGACACATGGTTTCATTTCGCAAAGAAAGATGACGACTGTGTAAAATGAAAATTTCATGTAAGGGCGGAAACACCCAAATATGCTGAAACATCTTTCTACGTAACATTTGCTTAAATTTCAGAAATGCTGTGTATCTAAAACTTTATTGAGGCTAGGTGGCTCTAGTATGTTATGATAACATTAGTGCTGTGCAGGAAGGCTTAGTAGAATTTTTCTTAGACTAAGGAACCCAAATGAAAAGGAATGTTGTACGAGTATTCTCTCATCTCATCCATTTTAGATAATTAAAGACACACTGTTGCTGCAGCCAGCTTGATTAAAAATGATCACGAATGATCACGAAAAAAATAAAGAATGTGATTGACAATTAGAATCAGTAATGGCATCAATAAAAACATTCCTATTTCTACAAAAAATACTGTAAAAATGAAATTAACAACAGTGGACTTGTCCAGGCCTGGGGTAAAAATATGCAGGCGCAATAAAATGTGTTGGGTATCTTTAACTGCGCTTTATTCGCTTTGAGCATGGGTAGCACGCTCTGACTCTCAGACGTTCCAGCAATCACAACAACCATTGTCCTGGTACGAGACAAAGCAGGCCCATTGTGTCAAATCTAAACCCCCGGTTCTCAGGCACAGGCCATGGGGATAAAACAGCTGTTAAACTAATGGCAGAGTATGACTTGCTCCCAGCTGCCTGCAACTGTTGCTCCACGCTGGTTAATACTGAGAGAGGAGAAAAGAAGACAAGAGGAGAAAGGAGAAGAGAAGAGTCAGGACCCAGGAGTGCAGGCAGCTGCCTAATGATCTCAAATAACCTCTGAGTTCTCCTAGCTACGCCTGCAACTGCTCCCCCTGAGTGCAAGGGTGCACACATTACCCACGAACACACACACAGGCGTGCGCACAGAGCAGTCATTTGTTTTCCTCGACAAACACTCACACAGGAGCCTTTGTCTGCGTCCGCACAGTGGGGTTTAGACATACTGTCGTTTAGAAAAGACAACACACACAAATACTAACACCACTCACCACTGACACAACTGCATGGACAGAAGCCTCAGTATCACCACTTCCTCAATCTCAACAGACAATAGATGGTGACAGTGATACACCTGGACACACGCACACACACTCTCATGTGAAATCTTTTCTGGTTAAAAGTGAACAAAACCACAAGACTTAACTGCCATTTCTCTTTCTATTGTTCTGCTTCGAAGTTCTTCCATTGTCTTTTCACTTTTACTTCTTCACAACTGTCCCCTTTCTCTCTTGCTCATTTTCTGTTTACGGGCATATTAGCGCTTTGCCACAAACACACACACACACACACACACACACACACACACCTCCTACTTCTTCCTATTTCCCTGCATGTTATTTGTCATCCTGTACTCTAATTTCCTCCTTTCTCTCTCTCTCTTCACACACACACACACACACACACACATACATATACACACACACACACACACACAAATGCATGCACACAGAGTACAAATCTACGCATACGCACCTCTTTTTGGAGACGTCCCCATACTTCCCACCCAGCCAGACCTGATTCCAGACAGTGAGTAAGAAGAAGAGGAGAGCACCAGAACAGTCTTGCTACTCAGACACTGACTAACTGCAAGAAAACCAGACTCCTCTCAGTGAGTCTGGCTCTCACTCTCTGTCTTTGTTTTTTCCTTTCTCTCTCTCTCTCTCTCACTCTCTCTCTTCCTGCCCTCCCTCTCTCTCTCTCTCTTTCTGTAAAACTGTGCATCAGTGCTAATCTCTAACATAGGTAAACTCGTTTGCACAGACACAAACACACAGGTTGAGACTTGAATGTACTATCATATTTAATATCTACTTTTTGTGAAACACTGAAAAGTAGGAATGTTCCTAACAACTTATTGCACTGACTTTTTATCAGAAGTTTAAACTTAAACTAGCAGACTACACTAAAAATAAGAAATAAGGTTAAACATTGTACAAACAGGTGGCATCTGAATTGCATTTTTTAAATATCAAAATCTTACTCTAAATGCAGCTGAAATTTTGCACTTTGTGCCATACATAACGAACATTTCTTCTTGCAATATTATTTCAAATGTCTACATCAATAAGCAACCCAATCACCACATATAAATGTTTACCTTTTTAGCTTTTCTTAGCTAACCACAAATACATTCACCAAAAATATTTTACTATGGTTAGTGGGTTGCAATTTAAGGTTATAACAACACTGTGGTTAAGGTCTGGTTAGGTTTAGACACAAAAAACTCTTAGTTTGGTTTAAGAAAACATCATGCTTTGACCTAAAACACTCAGTTTGGTTGACAAAATTATGGCGTAAGAATGTCCTGACAGTTGGTCAAATTGTGTGGTTTTGTCCCCTGACCTCAAAGTGGTCTTTACCAGTGCTGACCAGTAAGGGTGGTAATGTTTAATTGACTAGCGGACTAAAAGTGCACAGCACTTTTGCAAAATGAAAAATACTTTATTAAGCATTTCACTATGCTAATAGTATAATTAACCTACTCTGCAAGTGTTAAAGGTGGGTGAGGGTCATCTGCTATGAACTGACTGTGAAGAAGAATATAAAATTTATTTGCATCATGTCAATTTCTGTGATATTCAGTGCTTCTGCATGTTAGATGGGTTAAATTTTGGGGACAAGTCAGACTGGACAATAGACTCTCCATGAATGAAGATGCTATCTATTCAAAAGATCAATTTACTCATTCAAAGGCAAACTCAAATCATGCTGTGTCATCTTTTTTTGGACTTAAAAGTAATATTATGTTTTATATGCATTGCTAATGGTGCTACAGGATCAAAATATCAGGGATACTGTTTTTTGTCTCATCAGTTTGAGGGACATGTCAGTGTCTATGTTTGAGCAGCTGGCTAGCGGGGTGCTGGTGTAACACTGTAGGAAAGAGGAGACAAAGTAAAGACATGTGTTGTAGCCTACATGTCACAAACTGTGTTATTAGTAGTACTGAAGAGCAAAGACTGCAAAAGCATTCAACCAGACATTTGCAGGTATGTTTACATACAGTTTAATGTGCGTTATCTGAGCACCTAATTAGCTTTCTAGCCCGCTTTATTGCAATGAATGTTTATTAGCTTGTTCAACAAGCTGAAGTGCAGGACAACATTTGTATTTGACTTTAGCATGAAAGCTAATCTGGATTGCTCAAAGTCTGTGGCTCTTGTGTAGCAAGTGGATATCTGGCTCAGTGTGATGTCTGCTCTGCCTACGAGAGACACAAAGACACTGCTTTACGCAAGATTTAGGTCTCCATCTATACAGACGGAGACCGTATGGCAGGGGTTTCTAAACTTTTTTTGCCAAGCACCCCCCACATAACACTCCAAGCAGTACATCTATATTTTATTTATGCTGTAACATAATTGTTAGCCTTATAGCAAGAAATTCTTTGGAATTTTTGTAGCTATGCCATTTTAGCTTCATCACATGTTTTCCCGTTGAAAAATGTGTATATATTTGTGATTTAGCTTTAACTGATAGATGCTAGCTAGCCAGCTAGGCGGATAAATTTCAAAGGGCACAGCAGTTTCTAAGCAGGCACAGACCATACCAGGGCAACGCTGGTTGACAGTTTATGACTGGATTAATGATATTTTTACTGGCAGGCAATGAAAAAGAATGGTACGGCCAAAGGATGATTTCATTTTGTTATTAATATAAATTACATAACAATAAAAATGATAATAGAAAAAAAATCAAATGGTATTTTCAATATTTAGTATTTTCCCACATCCTCACTCTAATTTGTGGAGGCTCCATTAGTGCCCTTTTGCACTTTACTTGGTTTCAGATTTTTTCCCCAAAGGAAAACCAGGAAAAGTTCTCTATAAATCTGATATTTAGGCTTATGTGGTAGGCCCTCCCACACACCCAACACACACACACACACAAAAACAAAAGCAATTTAATAAGGGGCTTAATTGATTGTACGGTATTCAATGATTTCTTTCCCTAAACTCCTGATTCTGATAAGGAACTCCCTTTTTCAGGATGGCACAGATATACAGAAAATGTAGTGTGTAAAGATATGTACAACATAGCAATATTATAACATAAACAATCAAAATGACAAATTTAGATGGATATTGAAGAATAATACCAGCACGCACTGTGAAAGTGTTTTCTTTAATAGCATTGATACGGGTTATAAATTTTTAAAGTCTATATGTAGAGGCTCAAATAAATATCTTTGTCATTTCATTTTTTAGTTTAACTGTTTTCAAGGTTTGCAAAACTTTATGAGCTAACGATAAAGTTACTTGGCGCTCAGTCTAAAACGAGTGAGTATCCCGAGTGAAAACAGCTCTTATAGCCCTCAGCTATTTGACCTATTATACATGGGAATCCTTTGTGTAGAGGCCAATCACCATACTAATCTGTGTTTAGTTTAGTAGCACTACTGAGCCACAGTTAAAGCGTCTAAATCAAAGAAAAGAGCTCGAGCTTGAGATTCCTTGCTACATAATCAGGTGACTCACAGTACCTTGACAGCCTCCTCAGACCTCCATTGATTTACCAGTGTTCCACATCAGCTGCATGCTTCATATTATTGGAAACCTAATCTATTGCCTGATGCCTATTTGGCTCATGGCCAATAGTGTGTTTTGTGACATCAAATCACAACAGCTTTGGATGACTGGCCACACATGCGGTCAGTGAATTCCCATGGAATTATGCTAACAGGAGAGCTGAGAAAAACTGAAAAAAAATTCAAATATGAGACAGACAGAAAAATTTACAATTTACAATGGTGGAACTTGTCATTTTATGTGCTTCGGTCTACATAGTGAATATACCAGCAGCCATGAAAAAATGCATATGTTTATGCAACAGTGCATACAGTATATGCGAGCCAGACAGACAAAGCCTGCTCCAGACTGTTTGCAGTGCCCTCCTTATGGATAGTGACTCACCAACTCAATCTCTCTCCTCCCATTTCCCTGTTCTCCTTCTCATCTGCTATCCCCAAGCCTGCCAAATAAAGGTGTGACAAAGATGACAAAGGACTCTCCTCAAAACGAGATGCAGCATCAGGCTGAGAAAAGCACCAGAAATTCAATTTCATCCCAAAACAAACATTCTCTGATCTATAGCTCTTTATCGATTTCATCCTTTGGAATTGGGAGACTCAAAGCAGTCTAGAACTATTAAATATAAGAAATATGAAAAGTGAGGAGCGTGAGGATGGGAGGTGGGGATAGTTAGTGGGAGTAGGGTGAAGAGGGCTGTGGGGATGGATTGGAAGGTGGCAAGGACAGTAAGGCTGGAGATGTGGTGAATCACTGCAGCTGATAATACTGCCTAATAAGTAAGACAAGGGAGAGAGGAGGAGTTTGAGTAGGGATGAAATGGAAAGGAACGGCAGTTGTGCATAGAAAATGAGACAACAAACCAGTAAGAGGAAGTGTTAGAAAGCAATAGACAAAGGAAGAGAGAGAGACTGCTGCTGAGGCAAATATGCAAGGTCAGCAGATGGCGTCTGTGGGCCAGAAATGAAGGTCCTGCAGTCAAAATAGTGGACAGTCATATGAGAACACACATGCCTGTGTGCACACTTGCATGCACACACACACACACACACACACACAGAGAGAGACAAAAACAGCACAAACTTGCACATTTAACACTGAAACGTTGCCGCAATCATATAAACCTATGCAGACCTTCCCTGTGCTTATGGAAGCAGCACCTTGAACACAGCGTGCCCAATGGAAAGATTGTGTCCAGGGATCAGGTAGGGCACTGCACCACTCTCCATCAAAGAAGGAGGATGGCCACACACACACACACACACACACACACACACACACGCACACAAACACACACACGCCTAGACTCATTTATGCTTGCATTAATGTTTGCAGAAAGGGCTTGCCTAAAGCATTTGGCAGAACAGCATTAACACTGTCCAAATACTTTCGCTGTAGGTTGTTAAACAGCTCAGAAAAAAATTACAAACTTGAGCTTTAATAAGATGTTAATATGAGAAAAAAAGCGAGAGCAAAGAGAAAAAAGACAAAGAGAGAGCAAGTCAGCCTCAAGGACCACATCCTTTCCTGCAAGTTGTCTGGTGTGGCAAGGTGACAGCTTAACCACACCACTGCAAGAGAACACACAAACCCAGTTTGCAGTCTTTGTTTCCATGTAGAAAAGCACAGAGGGATATTAAGAAACCACGAGTATAAAAAAAAATGCCAGGAAGAAAGGATTTCTTCATTGTTACATCATGCAAAGTTTCCGACAAGGATGCTAATCAACCAACATTAGAACTGATAATACAAAGAGGTGCAACAATCTCAAATACTTAAGGCGGATAATTTGGTATCTGGTTTTGTAAAGAGCACACTGTACAGCGGGCATGGACTACGAACTGAAAAAAAAAAAAAAATCACCACAGGGAGCCTTAGATATTGATGGCTTTGTCTCCCCAAACTGAGGCTCACAGCCCTCCTGGGACAGACAAGCTAGCACCAGGCCCATTATGATTAGCACTGTAGCATTTCTCCTCATCATTAGCTATAGAAAGCTCAAGCCAGTCAGTGATGAGTGATAGGCCCACAAGGCTGGATGGGAAAAGAGGGCTTGTTCCTTGAAAGGTTAAAGCATTTTGATGTAGATAGGGTTCGTTTTTTTGCTGGAGGAACTACAGAAAGTCCAATCAGCAAATAAATACCTCCTTTTTTTCGCCTCAACTACATCTGGATGAATCATAAAACTCCTTTTATGGCTTGTTGGGTAGGGAATACAAATGTCACTGTAATCTTGTGCTTTTTTGAAATGAAAATGTAAAATTCTTCATGCATTTCTTATGCTTTGTGTCTAAATCAATCCCTACTGTTACACTAGGTTCTGCATGTTTTCCAGTAGCCGTATGTTTCCCCTTAGGGCTGCTTGATGTTCTTTGAGAGTCTACAAACCTCATAATCACATAAAACTCAGTCCACTGGCAATGTTACCAACTAAGCCTCTCCAAAGGCTAGGGAAACCCCTGGTAATGTTTCAGATAAGAGCAACTTTCCAGCCAAACGGGACAATTTTTCAACTACAACACAGTGGAATGTAGATTGTTATCTTGTGCAATCAAATTGTGCTGGAAGCTGTTCTTAGAACAGACATAAGTAAAGCAGTATCCTTAGCACAGACTTGCAGAATCAAAAACACTGATATAATTACTGTACCGGTATTTTTGAGAGGCTTTACATTAATGGGAGTCAAAGCAGATCGACTGTGGAAAACGAAAATTAAATAGTTGAGTTTAAAGTTACCAGAAAAAGTCCCCTCAAGACCAGGACCAAGCCACTATCTCCTGTGACAGCATTAGCCAAACACAGGCATGCAGAGGCACACACACATACACACACACACACACACACACAGGCACACACACACACACACACACACACACACACACACACACACACACACACACACACACACACACACACACACACACACCCACACACACACACACACACACACACACACACACACACACACACACACACAGCCTTCAGTCTGAAAACATACAACCAACTTAGTAATGATTGATTTATAAACACATCTTGTTTATTGAGTAATAAAGTCTATAAGAATCTGTGAAACATAAAACTCTGCCATTCAAATATACTGTTTTCTGCTACAATAAATTCTTTAAGAGCTGAAACAGCACATCATCCGGCAGCACGTATACAATTAGGAGAGGGAGACCTGACTCTGAGGCTGTGCTATCCTGCTGGCTATCAGAAGATCAGGCAGATAAAGATATAAAATTACAATGATTCACGGAATGGCTTGACCATTTTTGTGAAAATAAACAGTGCTGTTCTTTTCCTGCACTCTCATTTCTTGCAAATTAAGCTTAGTAGTACTGTCCACTGCAAACACACACACACACTCACACACATGGACACATGCACTCACCCACACAGGCATGCAAATCTAGCCCACAGAGCTGAATATTAACACTGAAAGAAAATAAATTGAAGCACCTAGTCTAGTGTGTCTGGGAGTGAGAGGCTATTTTGTGGCAACCAAAACAACTGGGTCATATTAGAACAGCCCCAGTTTTCCAAGTCTGCCTGACTCTATTAACAAAGTCATGATGATCTGCTGGTTATTGGATTGAAACATAATTCCCCAGTCCGGTTCTCTCTTTCCAAAATCTTCCATCTCCATCCAGATGGCTTGGGGTTTCACTCATGTCAATGCTTGGCACTACATATTTGTTTGGTTTTCTCACTGTAATGCAGTCGAAGGAAAAATGTTGTAGTTTCCAGGCCCTTCTGTGGTGAGAGGGGTAAAATTACATTGAGGCTGGGGGACCACCAATTCTTAGTAAAATATAACTCATTCAAAAAAGCAGCAGGGACAGTTTTATGTGTGGTATGTTGATTAAAACCTTGAGAAACAACACTGAAGTTATGAAAAGCTAGCCTGGAATTGCTAAAGGCAGCCAATGGAAAGTCAATCATATACAGAGGCAAATGTGCAATAAAATAATTTCAAATCAGACATGTGTTTGTTTGTCAAGTTGGGTGCGAAGAAAAGTCTTTACATAGTATAACTACTGGGAATTCACTCTGTAATCAGCCCAGAAGCGAACCTGGATCACACAAACAAAAGCACTCCTCATTCCCACGTTTTAATCAATCTGTAGAGAAACGCTGCATAAATCTGAAGTCTGACACTCTTTTCATTTGTCGAAGTGTGTCGGCTTAACACTCACTGTGTTTGTTGTTGTTTTCAGGGCCTGGTGTGGTTCTGACAGGCTCCTGGGGATGTCCATGCTTGGGGGTCCGGCCCCTTGGCAGCCCTGATGAGGACAGCTTCCCAAGCCTGGGGCCACTAGGGCTCTCCATGCCTACAATGGTGGTTGAGAGGGGGTACAAACACACAGGAGATATAGATGACCAGAGGCAATATTGGTATGTGTTCTGCCGCTCATTAATCCTATTCCATTGCTTGTCAAAACATTATTAGCAATTCCCACTGTATCAATAGCTTCAGTGCACTTTCTTCATGTGGGCCATCGGTGCTATTAGACTGAAGGTTATCTGAGTGGAGGCACACACATAATCTGCGGTGGTAATGAGGGTGTGACCTTCCATGTTTCATTTCAAAATCAATATTCTCACTTACACACCAACTCCATGGTCTGCCCATTAAACAAAAGGTGAGTCAAAGAGAGAGAGAGACGAGGGACACACAGCTCCCTGAGCAGCCCTGCCTTCCTTTAATATTATGAAAACAAGTGATGCATCTCTTCATCAGGTCACGTGGTGAGCAGCAAAGGTTGTTTTTTCTTAATTCAAGTGAAGGTTAATCTGAATTTGTTGACTGCTATATTAGATTAAATAGCATAGTCCACCAATCCATTATAAATGTCATGCCACCATCATCCATAGTAAGCCTATAAGTCAGCTCTGGACCGCGTGTGCTCAACCCTCAGTCCCTATCAGCATGGGACAATCTAATGGATGAAGGCTGACACTTGCTAATTATGCTAAGTGGGACTGATTACGATCCAACATGCTTTCTCTTAGCACACATTCATGTCACTCTCCTAATGAATTACAACAGCACACAAAGGGTCACCCAGCGGGGGGTCACAGTGTCTGTTTACATGCCATGCTATTCACTGTACATTGAATGGAGGGAGCTCATCCATCATGATGATAACACTCACAGTTTGTTATAAGTTGTTGATAAAGTTTTACATTAAAAAGGGCACAGGGAGCTGGCTGCAGAATGCAAGTTGCAGAAATATTGCATGCACCAATGCTAGACACCTTCCTGTTTCTGTATGATGTGTGAAGAGAACTACAGACCAGCAGCAAACTTAACTAAAAATAGACAGATGTGGTGAGAGATATAACGTCACGCTAAGATACACTACTGAATGATCACTGGTTAAAAAAAAAAAAACAAGATGATCACTTCAGTAACCCTTTGAAAATTGTTTGGATTTAATTGATGATTGTGAGTTGCAATAGTAACCCCTCTGTTTTTTTGCACACACTGTTTTTTATTTCCCATGTTATGAATTGGGTCTTACTATGATGTTCTTTAGGATGTAACACTTTTTTAGTTCTTTATCTGGCACTTGTACAATAAAAAAAACAAACACTGCAGCTGGTGTTTTCATAAAGGATTAATTCTACAAGTGAACGTCAGCCCTACATTACCATACATTTAGCTAGACACAACAAAACCTGGTGACACCCACTCACATCTCCTCACACAATCTGCTGACAAACCAACCTGGAAATAAGTATTTTAGCTCCGCACGTGGCACACTGCCATGCCTGTGTGTGAGTTTGTGTGTGTGTGTGTGTGTGTGTGTGTGAACTACAACAAGGTTAAAGAGTTGCCTATGGCTGTGGTAAAGAAAAAAGAGTGCTACACTTTCTTCCTCCAAATCGGCCACACCTACCTGAACTGTCGGGCAGTCACCCAGCACTAGGGGCCGGGTGGCCCCGGGTCACCCACGTGAGGGAAGAGGAGGGGGGTGGGGGGGGGTCAGGAGACAGGCACCAAGGTGGGCGTTCTTCCACCAATGTTATGTTACATGGCAATCACACCTGCTGTGCGTCAAGGACCGGTCAGACTGGGTTTGAGGGGGCCTGAAAGGAAGCGGACAGTCGTCACCGTCGTCCGGTCCCCCCACTCTGCAGACGACGACGAGGTGGACCAAAAAAAATAGAGCAGGGCAGGAGAAGAGAAATTACAATCTCGTCTGTACATGAAAAGAAATCCTGGACACTTTCACCTTATTCCCAGTTTCCAATTGCCTTGCCCCCCTCCTTTCCAGCATTAATATGTATACCACGAGGCACTTCTTCAACCTCTGTCTTCTCGTTAAACACTCCAGAAATATTAGAAATAGCCAGGAAAAATAGGTAGGTCCCCGACTCCTTGAGGAAAAATATTAGAATACGGGATGGTTTATATAGGCAGTGAAGCAAAATGGCGACTTTATTACGAAGGAGGAGTAAAAAAAATCCTTGCGCTGGCTGGAGCTAAAGGGAGGCACAAAAATATGTTTAGTGCAGTAATTTCGACGGCTGCGAGACAGTTGGTTAGAGTAAAAGAAAACGAAGCGAAGGAAAATCAGCAGAAACGCTAAATCTCGGTCGGTTTTGGTACACTCCTCGGCTCCTTACCTCGGGATTATTTCGGTTTTTTATACGGATATTATCTCGGCGGCCGTGTACAGTATTACAGTAATGTGTGTTAGGTCATGCGCGTATCCACTCCACCTTTGACAGTTGCAACTAACAGTCTTGAAGCAACTTGCAAACTCTCGCGTTATTATTTTCTATATCGAGCAGATTAATATTGGGGTTTCTGTCTAATAAACTCGCTGCGATACCGGCTCGTGCTGCTCCTCCGACGTAACGGCGCTCGTTCCTGACGAAAAAAGGGTCAGGGCTTAAATTCCTTAAATCAGCCTTCGCCAAGTATTTTAATCTAGTTGCTGCTAAATGATCTTCCCATGCGTCCTCCAGCCTATAGCAGCTTTACCAAACCAGGCAGGGGGGAATGATTATGGTTAGTGGCAGGGCTATTCTTTGTCATTACCTTACTGTAGGCCAGTGCTTTAGTCAGGCAATGCAAGTAGCAGTCTCCATTAAGCACTGGAATAAAAAAAAAAAAAATGCCCCAAATTTATTTGAGTTTAGCCCAAAGCAGCTAAATATAGGTTAATGAATTCATTCAGCATTATACAAAGACATTAGACTGTTATGGTAATCCATCATGCAATCCTAAAATTCAAGGTCAATATTTAGGCATTAACCATTTATCCTGTTCTGTGTTCATAGCACCTCAGTAATAGGCCTACAGTCAATACAATATTGGATTTTTAATTGCCATTTCTGCAAGTTGACTGCAGGCGATGTGCACACTCCTGGCATTTCCCACTTTTAAGTCAGCAAATAAAAAAATGTTGAACATATGGTGTGAAGCCACGTCTTCCTTGTGTCACAGCTCACTAAATTAATCATTCATAGTATCATCACCACCTCACTGGGCTTCAGTAAAACAACAGAGGGTCTCTTAGTCTTTGATTGGTGCCAGTCATCATGACCTAATATTTCCTATTAGTTGAAATTATCTGAAACCATGATGTAATGGGGGTGTGTGTGTGCAAATTGTTTTCAGAATCGCCAGTAGAGGGCAGGAGAGCCTCATTTTTGGACCAAGTGATGTATCGG
Organism: Acanthurus leucopareius; assembly: GCA_029814765.1. Classification (NCBI taxonomy): domain Eukaryota; kingdom Metazoa; phylum Chordata; class Actinopteri; order Acanthuriformes; family Acanthuridae; genus Acanthurus; species Acanthurus leucopareius. Next base: position 16,940,134 of record JAQMCX010000002.1, on the reverse strand, counting down.
CACAGTAGACCTGTCATGTATTTAAATAACTTTAAATGTATTTTGTTTAATAAATAGTCCATCACACTGAAATGAAAGATGTTCTCACACACTGTAAAACACTACTACTATACAGTCAGAAGAGAGTATAGGCATTTTTTACATGAATTTGCACAAAATGAATAGTCAGACAGGTATGAGATCAAAGCATTGCTATTGAATTGACTCGAAGGTAGCATTATCTTTAAAAAAAGTTTAATGTTTTTGCAGACTGTTATGCAATATCTTAGTACATTCTTATTTAATCAGTATTATACAATTTAATAAAAAGCCCATACTTAATTTTACTGTTGCAATTGAAAAAATATTTCCAGATTTTTTATGACCAGTTATTTAAAATCAGTGTGCATTAATTGTCCACTAGGGGGCAGTGCCACCCTGTGAGTAGAAACAGCTCTTGGACAATAAAGAAACATAGGCCTCTGTAGCATCTTTATGACTGTTAATGTGCAGCTGTTTTTTACTGCATTGGCATATACGCTGAAACACCTTGGGAATATTTTTATGTCATCCGACTTGAGGCGATAGAAAGCTGGTTCACAACACGCTGAACATCCTGAGAGGTGTTTCACTCTTGACCGTGTGAAAACCGCTGTTCTCCTGCACTGTGTGTCCGGCTGATAAAAGTTAAATCTTCCTCCTGCTCTCTTAAATGGCTGCTGATGAATAGTTCACGCGAGGTCCTTGTTTCGCCCGTGATTAATCCTTTTACCATGGCTGTGATTTATGTGCCCACTCATCCTCTGCTGAGTGAGCAAAAGGCTACTTAATGGTTTTTAAAAGTGGCCAGGTGGAGTGGTCTGTGCCCTAAAAGGCTCTTGACAAGTCCATCCAGCAGTTGATTGTGTTATTTATCTTTTGACCTTTACATTGAAAGTTGAGCGAGCACACATGTACTTTTTTTTTCCCACACGGCCGTGCATTGTAGTGGTATACTGAATAATAACATTGGGGTTCTGGCCAGAAAATTTACAGTCTTCAGCTGTTTGTGCCACTGAGCAGCTCCACTGGAGCAGCTGCTTAAGGGCTCCTCAACAGAGGCTGATGAGCGAGGACAGAGTGTTTTTCATTCTGTTTCAGTGCTGTCGGAGGACTGAGATCCAGCTGATCAAAGCCACAAGCAGATAACGATAAACAAGCTGAATGGAGAGTCTCAGTGTTTGGGTGTTTTAGAGAATAATGACGAAAGACAAGTCTTCAAAAAAAAAAAAGAAAAGACTCTTAATAAAAAACAGGAACCAATTAACTGCACCAACCAACCATCTGCTCTGCAGATTTATTCAAGGTTGAGAAGGCCACTGTTCACTGAATCTGTTTATCATACATGTGCCTTGTTATCAACTGGTGAGATGCTTCATGTCTCTCAGTAATTGGATCCCAGTGTGTGTGTGAGTCTGTGTGTGTTACAGATGGAGAAAAAGTGTGTGTGTGTGTCTCTTTAGACAGTTAGCACTGCTTTGCATTCAGGGATGTTTGCGTCGTACTTGTGGCCTCCAGGTGACAGGTCAGAGGGCAGGTACGAATTTAAGACATATTGACTTTGTACTGAATCTGATGTACAAGATTTTTACATTCAGCTTCAGATCATCTGTACTTTTTTCTTCTTGCAAAGTCTTTTTGGACTGACATTCTTACATACTGGGAACATATAAAAACTCACTATTTAAGGGAGTAACTGATGAATAAGTGAATTAATTAACTGGAAAATAAATGAATTAAAAGAAAAAAAAATAAATAAGAGAAAAGAGCAAATAAAACCAGAAACAAACAGCTAAATAAAGGTGGCAAAGAAGGACAAAAACAAAGGAAACAAAACTGAGAAAGAGAGAAAAAAGCACCTTCAAGAGCTGTGCAGGATTTTATTATGGCCAGAGTGGAAAGCTGGGGACACTTGAGGGAATGTAAGGACAGAGCCACTGAGGTGAATCAGTTTTATGCCAGTTTAAGGTGCACTATGTGACTTTTTGACAGAACTTTCAAAATCAAGGAAAATGCAGTTTGTAAGAACTTACATGACTTTTCAGTGTATTTTAAATCCATGTCTAAATTTATAATTTCTTTAAAGAGAAATAAAAGATCACTTTGATTATTTAAAGAATAGCCAAAACTGAGATTGTTCAATAGTGCAGTGAAATCAGTCGGGTGTCTATTTATGTGCATGTGTGTAAATGTGTTAAAAAGAGATAAAAACACATTGAGGAAAGTATGTAGTGTTTCTTTGTGCTCAGTAAATATAATAAAACATTGAACTTTTACACCTGTATATTGTTTTCCTCAATGATTCTACTTCCATTGAGTGTATCAGTTAAGAATGGGAAAAAGAAACGGATGATGTGCAACTGAGTGCATGGAGGTCAAGGTACAGGTCAGCAGTTATGCATACATATATGTACTACCATTTTTCAGAGGTCTTGTTACACACAATTTATTCCTCAATTTGTCAACTTAGTGACAGATACAAGCCAAAGAAGGAGCCCTGTTTAACTTTTTTGGGGATTGTTCAATGTTGGATTTATTTTGGTCTATTTCCAAAGGACACAAACCAGCTCTACTTTCCCACAGAGATTTGGCTATTTTCAGAGGACAACCAGCTTTGATTGTGGGAAAATGGACAGTTAAAAAACTATTTCTCTCAGAGGGGAAAACAACAAGTCCTATTTGTTTTCAAACATGGTCACAAGAAGTGATTTACATCGTACATTTGGTGTATGACTGCACATATGGGAAAATCTTCTTCTACAGTTTCTTGAGACAAGATAAACAAGCGTTGACTTTAGGATTTTCAGTACCTGCCTGATGTTGAGCACAGCTGACTTGCTTCTGGTGCCTTTGTTTGTTGGTTTCTTTTTCTTCTCCGTTTTATCCTCCTTATTCATCTTTGCTCGTGTCTGATGAGGGTATTTTTGTCTCTTTGATAACTTTTATATCAAATGTGACCCCATGTTTCAGTGTCCACTTACCTGACTGTATAAAACTTGATGCAAAAAACAGCTTAAAAACATTAAATTAAGAAAATAAAATCATGACCAGATATCTCAGTTAGTTTATTCTAAAAAGACAGCTTTCATCATGTTCCATATCATATCTTTATATCTGTAAAGCACATAAATATGTTTATTTTTCCCTTTTTTTGCATTTCAAACAGTTCATCCATCATCTGACAAAGTAAACCAAAAGTGTTAATATTTACAGTACATCAGGTAATCCAAAAATAATACAGCATGTTTTGTTGCTTTTAACAGTCAATCAATTACATTAACTAAGAATCCTTTTTTGAAGGACTGGTGGACGGATGTTTTTGTTTGTTGGGAGTTGATTTATTTATGTTATTTATTTATTTATTTATGTCCCGTATATGTCATCATCAAACAGCTGTCTGCTGCTGCCTCAAATGTGCTTCCTTCAGTCACACTGGGAATCTTGCATGTGGGAAACTGTCATGGTGTCTTCATTTCTGAGCGTTACAGTCACAGTGTCACACCAGGGACAGAAAATGGGTAGAAAGCAAAAAGAGGATTGACCTTTTTTTTTTTTTAGGTATTTGTGTGCAAGAGATGACATATTACAGTAGCACATCAAAGGGCAAAAGCTATGACACTGACAAATATTGCCACTGTAACAGGCAAAATGTTTATTAACCTCGACAAAAACTCCTATTTGCATCTTGAATCGTTAAAACAAAATTCATAACATTTATTTCATACAATTCTACTTCTCTCCACTGTGCATTATTTAAATTATTGCTTTAAAAAGCATTGACAGTCAGTGATTATCACATTTACGCTACATCCTTGGGATTCGCTCCATTAATATAAGTCTAGTGTTACAGTATAGGCAGATTTACAGTTATTCTACTATGCTCATACTGTATATATACTTCTATGTTCTCGCTGACATACTGCAGATCAGTCACAATATAAAAAAGATTGATTGTTGGAATGACATTCGGTTTGAAGTGTTGTGTTTCTGTTGCTCCAAAATTAAAGTCCTGAGAGAAAAATGCAGTGAGCTGTGGGTGAGACTTGGTGGACACATGTCAGACAGGCTCTACTTGTGAAAAGGCTCAGTGTGGGGGGGATGAAGATCGACTGGAGGTTCCCTTCACTTTAGACCCAGTGGCCAAACAAGTGGTGCTGCATGTAAATCTATGCTCATGTCACATGTTTGCATCATCACTGAGTTCAAAGGTGAAGGTGATGTGAAACCAGGACAGAGAGTTATTTATATAACGACCATGAGGCATAAAACAGTTTATGCACATGTAAAGCATGTGTCAACATTAAAACCCATGTGGGATTTTTCACCACGGATCTGTTGAAATTACCAAATCAGTTCGGTCCAAATGAGACGGAAAACCAAAAGAAGATTTGCTGTGATCAAGCATGAACCAGTGACGCGCCTACATCCTCACTAGTGTTGTGAATCTCACATCTTATCACTATGTTACAGTGGGTACCCCTGCCTTGAGCGGGGCTTTGTCTCAGTCTCAGTGTCTGTAAACCAGATTGGCCGTGTTGAATGAGAATCCTCCAGACTGGCTGGCATGTAGTCTATAGACTCGTCCTCTCCCCTTTCACTCGTTGATTCTCCGCTCACATATCTGAAGACAGCAGCTCTTCCATGGCTCCTGGAGATGTATTGTGACAGGGGATGAGGGAAAGGGCTGCCAAATGGACCCAGGGATGAGCTAAGAGAAGTTTCCAAAGGAGGCTGCAGAGAGAGAGCAAAAGAGAGAGAGAGGGGAGGGGGGGGGGATACATGATTAAGATTCACAAGGATAAAAAAAAAAACAGAGGTTAAAGAGCAGGAATATCACGTTGTGTCCTTTTGTAAGTCCTTCTCTGTTAATGCACTATAAAGTTCTTTTTCTTTTGCTGTGCTCCTAAAACTATCTCGCCTCTGAAACACATCAGTCTCATCTGAAAGCCTTTTCAGAACACAAGTATGAGGCTCATTAACCCTCCTAAATCTGCATGTGACACTTCATCCCCCCAGACTCTACTGAATTATCAGGTAACCTGTGAGGCTGGCCTCTCCCCATGTACCACGTTGCACTCAATCACAGAGCAACAAGCTCTATAATAACCAATAATGTAGCGTGAAACACTGGCCGAAGAATAATGGTGCTGCATGAAGGCTGCAGGTAGAGACCAGAGAGAGACCAGAATTGTGATGTACAAAAGAAAAACATGAGAACATTCTCAAAATAAAGATATTTAATGATCAAATTTTGGTGTACAGCTATGTTAACAAAATACACAAATCCTGTGTGTATTTATCTCTACTATATGATCATGCTGTGCTCTATTGACATACACCACAGTTAGAATCTCATAAAGCCTACAGCAATGGGAAGAAATTATGACATTAAGCTAATTAGCGGGTAATAACAAGTCTTTTTTCTCAATGTCATTATCTCTTTTTCTCTCTATCCAAACAACAGATGCGACCAGGTGGCTTCTCTGACAACTAGCCAGTTCATTCCATCCTGAAATGACACCAAGTGTCAGTGGGAAGGCGGTCTTTCCGCTCCCAGCCTGTTGGCATTTCAGCTCTGAGCCCCCTCCCTCCTCTGCTGATAGCCGAGGAAGAAGAGCCACCTGTCTTTCGGCACAGACAGATGTAACGTGGCACTGGATGAACCCCAACCAGGAAGCGATAGACTGAAAGACAGAAGGATGGAGGGGGCCTTATTTTACTTGAGGCTTGTGCAGACAGAGAAAAAGCCGCCTCTCTGATAGAAAATCCTTTTAAATGAGCTCCCGATGGAGTCGTCAGAGCCTAGGTGCAGCGCAGGAGGGTGGGCGGATGGGAAGGGGAGGGGGGGGGGGGGAACAGGGAACAACTGGGCAAAATTTAAAATGA
>JAQMCX010000002.1:16922210-16933847 GCA_029814765.1 Acanthurus leucopareius | reverse complement strand
CCCCCCCCCCCCCCCCCCCCCCCCCCCCCCCCCCCCCCCCCCCCCCCCCCCCCCCCCCCCCCCCCCCCCCCGAACAGTGAACAACTGGGCAAAATTTACGCTGACGAGAACTGACATGTTTCTCCTCTTTCTCTGTCTGTCATGCTCGCAGTTTCACTCATGTTCTGATCCAGAGTTCAGCTGGCAGACGCCACATGGAGCTCTGAGTCAAGCTCCGCAACGATGGGCAACATCACAGGAGCGTTTCTGAGCAACAAGGTTAGCAAGACAGTCTCGCACAGTAGCCAAGTTGCTGCTGACACACACACCTTTTGACGCGGGGTGGAGGGGTCAAGGTTTGCATTGGGGTTATTCAAGCATCAACCTGTTTCAGCTAATTACCACTGAGAGTCTGAAACATGGCAGATGGCTCCACAAAAAAAAAAAAAAAAAGCCTTGATCTGCTTTGATGAAATTTTGATGTGTTGAGAAAGAAGGAGGGACTGACAGTTTATTATAAAGATGTATCAACAACCAGAGGCTGAGAAGAAGAAGGAGCAGAAGAGGAAGGAGGGCAGATCCCCCACTGGGCTCTGATCTGAATCCTCCCCTCCCAAAGCTTTCCAGATGTTACCGCAACCCCTGCACGGTTCACACTACCCTGAAAGAGCTGTGGCTCTGGGCCGTGGAAGACATCGTCCTTGCCTTTCCCTGTCTAACTAATAAATAACACAGCCTTGCCTGCTGAAAATACATGAAATACTGTAAGTGAAGTGTCTGAAAAAATACAAATACAAGATTCATGCACAAAAAGGAACAGCTTTCCCTGCATACAAGAGTTATGAGGAAATATGAACAACAGACTGTGAAATAATGCAACACAAACTGTTGCGGTGAAAGATGGTGGATTGGCTGTACGCGTACATTTGCATTCACCTTTGATGCTCTGCTTTGAATTTCCACACTGCTTTACTTTCAACTGTTACACTTTATAAACATTTAAATAAGTTTTGTGATTTATTGGTTCGACCATGACCTGAAACTTTGCACTAAGTGTAAAGTAATACAAGCACGAAGATATGTGATTTGAAAGTAACAACATCTGTAGAGTTGAAAAATGGCAGTGAAAAGTTTACGGCTTGTTGGAGAAGGATGGATTCTGAAAGTTTGCCTTTGATAATGTTCAGATCAAAGCTTCAATTCAGGTGTTCAGCCATGTTTTGAAAAGAACATGATGTATATGCTCTATAGAGGATGAAAAAAGGGAATGACATTCAAAATAATTTAGGGGCAGCATGAACTAAAACGATTTTAAATCAGACATTTATTAATGTTCATAAAATTGTTCAGCCAAAACATTAATTTTTGCTCATCATTTCATGCCAAAACAAAAAATAGAAACATAATTCTCATATTGTTTGTCTTCAATCTCCATCCCCTCCAGCTTGTACATTTCCATCGTTAGGTTATTTTTTCAGACTGCAGAAAGCTCCTTTCAGAGTCATGTAAGACATTACAAAACTGTTTTGACAGACTGAGTAGCTCTCAGCATGATATGATCTTAAAATGTAAAAGTCTCTTTTTGATTAAAAAAACCCCCAAAACAAAACAAAAAAAAAAAACTGTTGTTAAATCATTCTTCTGAACTCAGTCCACAAAATATACCAAAATATCTCTTTCAGTCAGATACATGCTTTTTTTGAATTCCTACTCTCATTTTCTTCTCGGTTATTGTGAGGAGAACAACATTTTCAACAATAATTTGCAACAGATGTAATGTGATCCCATGTTGAGTGTGAAATGCTATTACAGTGCTTTGAGCTAGTGAGCCTGCTCCAGACAGATTAGCATGGAGGGGAAAGTGGGGCCCCACAGCCAGGGAATCAAAGAGCTATCACACCAAGCTCTCTTTCAACATGCGCGTTCTTTTATTAACCTCTTTACCTGTCTCATTTCTTTATCTTTATGAGCAGTTTCATCTTCTGTATTTTTCTCTGTCTTTTAAACATCTCGCCTTCAATCACGTATCTATGTCCTCTCCTTTTTTTTTTTATTGCTCGTCTTTTCTGCTCTCTACGTTTTCAGATCTTATCCTTCAGGCTTTTCTCTGCTTTGTTCTCTCAATTGCCCTTTTAATTTTTGACTCACATATTTTATTGTCAGGGGGAGTAGTTGGAATGATACCAGAAGCGCACTTATTGCGTCTTAAGGTATAAGAAATCACTGAGGAGAACATTTCACGTGGCTGCCTATGTGGATAATATGAGAGTCTTGTTTGTGGTTGTGTTAAATCATGCCATCATGGCTCGGATCAGAAACAAACTCATATCACATTCAGACTTATTCATCCTTTCATCCCCTTTTCAACAGTTATTGTGAGATCAATATTTAATTTTTGGTAAATCCATTGGAGATGAATCAGACATGACAGGCGGCATGACACATGGCCTCACTAAATCACACCAGAATTGTAAATGTAGCAGAACGGGTGTGTTAGGTTGAGAGGAGTACAGTGTGAACCGAGACAGCCTGTGCTCTGCTTCTTAAAGATGAGTGTAGGAGCAAATCCTGCAGGTACATTAGCCACTTCGTGACAAGTCTGGCTCTTTATTCCTAACCTCCAGCCCTCATCTTTTTGCCTCGACATCACTATGCTTCTGCACACATATGACCGACCATATTCCAGTGGAAACATCAGCATCTTTCCCCTTCCTACCCATATCAGTGAGTGCAAGAGTCTAAAACAGTAACCCTTGCAAGGCTGCAGGGTTTTGAGCTAAATGTGAACATCTGCATGCTTACGTGCTCATGAGACTATGTTAGCATGCTGATATTTTTCAGGTATGTTGACAAGGGCCGTACTCAATGTTACTTTTCTTGTATAATATAGTCATCTTAAAAAATATCCAAAAACAAAATCTTTAATATAAATGTCTGTGAAAAATCTCACAGCAACCTGCCAAATAGCTGTTTGAATATTCAGCGTCAACAAAAGCAATGGACTGACTGACTTTAGCAGGTCATAGCAAGTCATTAGCATACTGCATGAGTTTCTTTTTATAAATTCGATGCCAATAACCTCAACATTACCTTTAGAAAGACCTTGTTCGTTTAAGTTGTCTGAAAGTATAAGCTGAGATTCAGAGACACGGCTGAACTTTGCCGGCCTGTCGGTTGTCATGCTGTAGATAATGACAGGACTGGCATTTTATGGTAAACTGTGTTTTTTAAAATGTTCCAGGTCACAGTCAGACCTTCATCACCTCTGCCCTCTTGTACCATCTTATCACCACCTCATCACACTTCTCATTTTATTTTCAGCACTAAAACACCCCTTGTTATCGCCCCTTCAGACTTCCCACCTCTGAATCCCCTCCAACCCTGTGAACCTCAGGTGTTTTACGAGGCCAACAAATTAGCTTGCCCTTATAGCTTAGAGTCAGAGCCTGCTGAACTGGCAAATTACATTTGCATTGCTCTATTAATAGAAGTGTCTAACAGCAATTTAATTCTCCCTCCTTAACAGTCGATTGCATTCAATCTTTCAATTTAATTCAGTTTGATTCAATTCAACATGCTTGACTGGCATGTAGGCTATGTCATAAATAAGAAAAAAACTCAGCTAAGTGTAATAACGAACGAGCTAAAATAATAAGAGGAAAAACAATAAATTAGCACACAAAAACCTCTGGAAATCTACTGGTTAAACTGAAGGCAGTTGAAGCGTTCACATCCTCGGTTTGAGTCTCATCCAGTGAGGTTTAAAAAGATGAAGGATGGGTCTCCACTTTTTCGTACTGTACAAAATTAGGCCAAAATTAGGATAATATGGGTGCTGCAATTGTACACTGGTGACATAATTTACAGCAAGAGTTTTCATTGGTGATTGGTCGATGGAGCTGCTGTGTCAAGGTCCAGTTCATATAGCTGATTTAGGTTAGCTGTCAATCATGATGTTTCACACCCATTAATCAGCATCAAATAATTTATTTAAACCAAACTTATCAAAAAAAGAGCACTTGAACAACGCAAGCATGATTAAAAATAAAATAAAAGAATAAAATTTTAAAAATCAAAAATAACAGAAAAACTTTTTTTAAGGAAAAGTTATTTTTTGTGCACTGTAATGATCAAAATTCACTGATGTCCCATTTGCTAACACGGAGGGGCAGGATTTATCAGCTATTCTGAAGCCAGACAGTAGGGGGCGATCATGATGTCATGATTTCAAATTTAAGGAGTTATCTTGTTGTCTATGTTTTAACAGTCAGAATTGTGACCAGGAACCTTTACGTTGCCAATCATTCCAGTTTCTCTCTGTTAGTGTTTTGTGTCACGCTGTTGTGTAGCTTCACAGAAACAAAAAAAGCCCAAAGACAATCCAAAAATTCAGTTTAAGTGGAAATACTCGCTTCAGTTGATGCCCAACAGTGCTGATCTTTGGCATCATCAGCTCTAAATATTGGTTGTTAGCTTTGTGGTGCCTCTAGTTTATTTTTCCTGAATAGTATTTCAAAATGCTTTGTTATTCAATTCAACTAAACTGATTATGTTTTCAAATGCCACCTCAGAGTCAGGAGCTCATTCATATGACTTGCTTAGTCTCCATAGATAACAGGTTACACTCCTTATCTCATGATGTACCTCTTTCTATCTTCCTCTCTCTCTCTCTCACCAAACATACTTTCCATATTGCTGTGGGATTTTGGAGTTCTCACAAAAACCGTGTCTCAGATATGCAGTCGATGTTTTTTCTCCAAAAAAAACCACACTCTCAACTCCCAGCGGTGGGTCAAAAGAAAGATTAAAATGGGCATCAAACCCAAAGTTATTTATAACATCTCTGTCAAGCACTTACCTCAAAGCAGACTGGTGAGCAGGAAAATGCAAAGATGAAAAAAAAACAAAAACAACAACAGTGCCAGGATCAGCAGCATGAGTGATCAGACAGTGAAAGTGTTGTCAGATTGCAAAGGGTGCTTCATTTTCTTGTTTGAATGTAGCTGGTGATTGTAAGAGCCCTCATACCATCAGCTCATAATGATCAGTTGATGACATTAACGGCTTCATTGCTCTGAACTAAGAATTTTTTTTATCTGAGTACTTACATCACAAGCACTGGATCACTTGGAGCAAATTGTTCTTTTTATTCATTTATTTATTTTTTGTTCTTCTCAGACAAGATTCTCCTCAGGGTGCTTTATAATTAAGAAAAGGGCAGTTGAAAACCTCTACATGTTTTGTTCCTTGTTTGAGTGCAGAATTATTAATTTACATTTTAGAAACAAGTAAAGGCACAAAAGCAAGTTGTGATTCCTCTTCAGTGCTGCAGATCCCTCGCATTCAAGTCATGAGCTCAGCCTGGATGCTGCTGCAGCTGAATGCAGGTCATGATCTTTAAGATTATGGCACCCAAAGGAAAACTTAAGAGTGAAACAGCTGAGCGGTGCTTGGTGTGTTTGGCTTCAAAATATAAAATCCTCAAAAAAGAAAAAAAATCTTATGACTCAAACATTAAATATTAGGTTTTATGAGGTTTGATAACAGTGAAAAGTTATATATTGAAATGTGAGGAGCTTGAATAAAGAGATACCTATGTAGCAGTTATCCATGTACCTACAAGACACGTTTTGTTGTAAAACTGGAGGATGAACACAATCACCAGGGAACATTTGAAATCCAGGTTCTGGAGAAAGGAAATTGCACCGATATTTCACTTTGATTACTCCTCGCCATCAATAAACCACAGAAAACAACCACCTACAACAATCAGACAACAAAACAGCCAAAACAGGCTTGCAAGTAGAGAGCTACATCAAACTGCTGAATTCAGGTCAGCAGTGATTGACTGAGGCGGTTTATTGATGGCTGGATAATAAAAGTATTTACCGAAGCCATCATTCAGAGGCAGGGCAGCAAATCAACAGCTGCCTTCAATAAAACCACACACAGCCACAAACAACTGCGCTTCGATGTCCAACTCCACGTATGTCACAGCAGGCACGCATGGTCTCAGGCTGCCTCCGTCCAATTTAGCAAACCGTTCTCCACCTTTTTTCAGTTTCTACATCTTTCTCTCTCTCTCTCTCACAAAAACACAATTACTGACAGATATACACAGGAGTATGTTGCTCACACACACACACACACTGTCTTGTTACTTACTTCGACTAAGGAGCTGCAGGTTGCGGACCTCTTCCCTGACCTGCAGCTGGAGGACTTGTTGGAGGACCTCCTGCCTCAGCGTCTCCTGGACGATTCCCATCCTCTCTAGCTTCTCCCCGTTCAAACGCAGCAACGCTCGTCCTGTCAGAAGAAGGGGAAGATGGATGAAGGTTCTCTGCTATTTTAGAGCATCTTTCTGCAAAACAGTTATTACCAATGGAATTAAAAATCCCATATATATTTGAACTTTCAGCCGCCAGATGGTAAAATAATTTCCTTAATGGTTTGTTATTTCATGAACTGGATACAAGGTTATTTTTACCTCGGGATGTTTACTTAAATAAAAGTATAATTGTATTTCAGATACATTAAACTCTTTTATGTTATTAAGAAATAATTTTGTATCATAAAGACAATCTAAACACTGATTCTGTTTGTAAGGGCTGCATGCAGCCACCAAAAAGTCTCCAGCTTCCAAACAGTGCCCTTTCTGCATGTGTTCAAAATGTGTTTGCTGCCGTATGTTTTGACATTTCTGTGCAATTATGCAAAGGTGCACTTATGTTGCAGATTCACCAATTAATTTCTGAGATTAAGGTGTTTTTTTTTCCTTGTTAGTACTTCAGCCTTCCAGCCAGCAGCAGTAAAGAGGCTTGCATTGGGAAGGGAGCCTGTTTCCCATGGCTGAGTTTTACTACAGAGTTTGGCAGTTAACCCCCAGGACACACACATTAAACATATCATTACCTTCAGTAAACAGCTTTTACAATCAAGTTGAACCCACAAACACAAAAGCAATATGAAAAAAAAACAAAACAAAACTTAGGTGTTCATGTGTGGCGAACATGCACACACACACACATAGGCAGACAGAGGAGGAATCCATCATACCTGCAGCAGCTCTGTATGATGCCAAAGTCATAATTAGACTCATTACTCATGCAGCTCACTTTCAATTTTCTTCAATTCATTCCCATTTCCTACCAGTAGAAATCTGCACATCCTCCGTATCCCGACCTTTCTCTCTGTTTCTCTACAGTTTTCTTGCATTATACTTTTACTGCATGAGAAAAGCCCCCAAGTTATGTCTGCATGTATGTACATGGTTCATACACACGGTAAACAGTGTCTTCCTCTCAGTCACTCACTCACACACACACACTCAAAATGTGGAAAACCGCACACAATCAACCCTGTTTGTTGTTCCTTTATTTAATCTCTGCAGCCTAATAAACATGTTTGCCTGAAGAGTGCAAGAGATGAAAATAAAGGAGAGGACATTATAGAACAAAAGAGGAGAAGAGAAAATTGGTAAATGAAAGGAGAATTAGAGCCCCGTGTCCTTTTGTCCCTTGCCTGAGCCCATGAAATATAAATATCCTTAATAGAGAGTCAGAAGTCGTATTTCATGAAACCGGCCGCAGGGCAGAGAACAGTTTTGTGTGTGTAATAGTGTGATAGACTGAGGTAGGTCTGTTGTGATCCTCAGTGGACTCATGCCTGGGATAAAACCATCGGGAAAAACTAATGTAACATGCCTCAAGCCATAGTATTCACAACATCTTAACCTTAGCAACCGAGGTAAGTGGAAAAGTAATAGCACTGCATCAGTCCTTTGTCCACGTCCTCTCAAAGTGATACTAACAAGTGTTGCCTGAATACATCAGAAGGCAGAAGTGTTTATGATTCTTCTAAGCAACCACACTTGAAGGCGGACTGGAAAGCAGGTTGTCGCAGAGAGAAGCAAGAAAATTCTTCAAATATATTTTCAAAACACAGCGCAAAAATTCAGAAAGTCTCTTGTAAGGCTTTTATAGTGGTGTACACATGAAAAATGACAGAAATATAGTGAAAAAAAAAAACAAAACAGGGCTTGAGGAGGAAATTACAATCCTGTTATGATTGTTTGATTGTTTGTTTTGCTGTACAGTTACAGAAAATATTGAATGCAGATCCCACCCCCATTCTTTTATCACAAAGGTTTGCATATGTGTGTGTGTGTGTGTGTAGAGAGAGATTTCCTAAGTTCTTTGACCATTCGACACAGACCTCTGTTGATGTTTACCGGCCACTTAATGCTTTCATATTCCACTTGTGGGAACCATTTTTTCCTCCATCAGTTTATGTGCATCGACTTCTTCCCAAGTTTTTTCAAACGTGTGACTCAGTTGACTCGTCTGCTGACCGCCGCACCCCCACAAATCAAACCGCAGCTCCGTCTGTCCCAATCTTCTTCTCCCCTTTTATGTCACTACACCTCTGTGCATAGCAAGCAGCTGCACTTAGAATCTCGAGGTAAACTGAAATTGGCTTTCTACCTTAAAAAAAAAAAAAAACATTGGATAAAAAAAAAAATTAAATGTTTTGAAAATTCTGTATTGAATTCAGTCTCTCAGAGTGGCACTGATGTAAGAGTCAATTGTGGTTATCGCACCTTTGCACTTTGACCATTTTCCTCTGTCTACACAGGGACACAAAACGAAGGAAACTTTGCATTCAAAAAAGTTTTGTCTGAGTTAAATGATTAATTCCTTATAAGCAGCAGACAGACTACTAAACATACGCAGAAGCTGCCATACCTTTGATTTTTCTCCCGTCATCCCAACTCTTTGATATATGATATTTAGCTCTCGGTGGAGAAAGACAAGCCAAACGAGAACGGAACTGTCAGCCAGTCCTTTCCTTACAACCAGATGGGCTGGAACAATACAGACAAAAGATACCTCCGCTGTGGGCAAGTCTCCACTCCCTTAGATACAAAACCATAACAAACCAGTTAGCTTTCACCATGCTTTTATGGATATGTGTATATGTGTGTACATGTGGTTTAAAGGCACATTATGTACTTCTCCTCAGAGTCCAGGTGCTCTCTGTTCCTAGCATGCAGAGTGGAACAATCCATTTTAATGTGAGCACAACTGTCTCGATACAACAACAATATTTTTTTCATTTGTTTTGTGTACAGCCCCAGTAATCTTTTTACACACACACACTTTTGCACGTATGCACTCATCAACCTCTTCACTCCATCTCCCCCTGCAGCCCTCTTGTGTGTGTGCTTGCCAACAGCAGTACCAGTACGTCCTAGAAAAACCACTGCCCTTGGTCAGTGCAAGCGTGTGTGTGTGTGTGTGCATGTGTTTGCGTGTGTGTACAAATGAGACAAAGCAGATGAATGGAGCTCAAATCAATTCCCTTCAGACAGACTTAATACAGCTCCTAATAATTGCCTGCAGATAGGGAAAGTAGTGCTGTCAAAGGGAGAAAAGAGACACAAAAACAAAAGCTGTTTCAATAGAGATCGCTTTCCTCAATTTGGCTTCAAAATAAATTGCTTATTAACAGTGTCTGTGGATGCAGTTCTGCCTCAGCGAGGACAATAATGACACTTAAAACTGTCTGAAAAGCAATCCAGGAGGGAGGAAGGGAAAGACTTCCTTATGAAAGAACAACCTTTAGATTAAACTTTTGATAGTAGACCAATTCAGTCCATGCTCTCCTTGAAGGGCCACTGTATTACATTTCTTTCAGCTTGTTTATACAATAACCCTGTGACCACTACTGCTATTTACTTTTGCTGAAGTTTCAGTATATATTCTGGACTGTATATTCTTTATAGGCCTCCCTGCTATCTGCATCATCTCTACTTCTCACCTGGTATAAAAATTGTGACCTGCATTTGGATACATTATCCTGATAAGGAAAACAGAATATTACTGCAAGGTGTAAATTCATGCCTCAGCAGCTGAAATGCATCCTAGTCCATGTGACCACATCTGGAGGTGGCCGAGTTTGCTTTTTGATCAGATTAAAATCTGTAAATGTGACCTGCACAGTGTGCAGCCAGGAGAGAGTATCTACAGTATATATGAGCTATGGACAGCCGGGGATGGTTTTGACTGTCTGACATGTCTTGGGTGTTCGAACTGTCTGACCTACAGGATGTTTATATTTTATTATTACTGAGCAGACAAATGTAAAAAAAAACAAAAAAAACACCAAGGATAAAAACACCTGGTGTACAGGTACATGATTATAGCTCTGAGAACTCAATTATTTATGGATCATATTATTGATACAAGATGAAAACAGGGTCTCTGTCACTACATCATATCTGACAGTATGGGGTCGTTCCTCACTTTCTGATGTATCATCTGGTGCTTCCCTTGTTTCCAATAGAAGTCATAGCTACTAAAGGGGATCAAAAGATTTGATGCCTTCGATAAATAAAGTGAAACACATTGTAACATACATACACAGGTCAACAAAATGTAAATAGGTGTTTATTTTTTTGCACCATTTATTACAGAAATGCTACATATTATACCTTTAAAGTGAGCCTTGATGATTGCCTTGCTTGCTTGAAAAAGCCTTGCTTGACAATTAAAAGTTGGACTCATGAGCAATAAAACATGCTCAATCTCATACACTCAGCTGCTATTGGATATGTATGTAATAGTGTCTAATTTTAGCAAATTTATACATTTATTGCTTTGTAATGATATAAGGGCTGCGCAACAATATTAAGCTAGTTCACCGACTTTATGATGCCTCATTATCCAGGCTGCTGTTACACCACATTTGAACATTTAACATTACCCTGTAATTGCAACTTCTAGTCACAGTGGCAACTGTTTAGCAGACATTAGCAGACTCAATACTTGTGTAAAAAAAAAAGTAAAGGTAAAAGTACTTATTATGCTATATACCCACTACTACCACAATGCCTCCTCAGGCTCACTTGTCACCTAGTAAGAAATCTCAGATGTAATATATTGGATTCATTTGATCATAAACTCTACATATATTCCTGTGTTAAGGAACAAAGCTTGATAAAATGAATATAAGTGCAACAAAAAGTGAAAACATGTATGTATGTTAAAGCAGGAGACACTGAAGAAGCTGCACTGTTCTCCTAAGGCAGCTTGCTCCACTGCTATAGTGGCCTTACTGAGAGTCTGAGGGAGATAAAATTATTTTTGGGTCACTGAACTAAGATGATATGGACTCAGAATCCATTTCCTTACTGTTGGTGAGATTCAACATCCTTCTGTGTATGAAAAACACCGAGAATATGTATCACAGGACAATTTATTGATGCAAGTCTTTGATACTGACCATATGCATTAACGACAAAACAACATTTGCACAAGAGAACACAGGAGCTATTGACCGGGGCAAAATGGAATCCAGCTGGACATCAGCAAGTGAATACATAAAGATAATTGGATCTAAGCCTATCTCAGTCTCCTTCTCTGTGTTTGAGAATACATAAATAAAAATGATCAGATCAGAGCTGCTGGAACTATGACGGCAGCAGAATTGCTTACCTTGAAGCTAGTGTGTATGCATGTGTCTGTCTGAGCATTTGTGTGTGTGTGTGTGTGTGTGTGTGTGTGTGTGTGTGTGCGTGTGTGTGTGGGAGTTTCCGGCATGGCAATTTAAAATCTCTTCCATAGTAGGGACCTTTAAAAGTCTTCACCACTGTTGAGA
>JAQMCX010000002.1:16849691-16922110 GCA_029814765.1 Acanthurus leucopareius | reverse complement strand
ATATATATATATATATATATATATATATCAGCAGCAATTTGCGGCCTATTATCTTGCTTATGGACACCCAAAGTGTTTGTAGGAAAGGCCTGATTGAGACCGACAGGTTTTACATCCAAACAATTTTTTTTAACTTGGATGTCAAAGTATATAATTACCAAAACCGTTGTGGTCATAAAATACTTTTGCTCTGCCTGCCAAGATATTTCCTTTTTATTTTTGTTAAAAACCTAAAATTCCATTGAAGAAATATCTTAATGAATATTTCTGGACCCATCTACATCTACATCAACAACTACACAAGGGTACACAGGAGTTTCTATATTGGTAGCTTGCTCCTCTGCTGTTTTTACTCTTTGGTTGTGATCGCTTGCCTGAGATCACAGATTCACACAGTAGCAGTGAAGTACTTCTGCAGACTGGCTGGCTTCTCTCCTCAGCTTAGCTTTGAGAGGAGCCAGCTGAAGCAGTCCAGACTTGTGTTAAAGTTGCCCCCGAGGCATCCCCTCCAAGGCATTCCAGCCTCAGCCAAGAAGCAGGAGACTCTCGCAGGACAAGCTGGAGGGACTCCATGTCCCAGGATGAACTGGAGGAAGGGAAGAGAGTCGGTGCTGCTCTATATATAAATGATAAGTAATAGTGTGTTGATTGTAATAAAAATGACTGCGTCGAGGAACACATTTTGAAATCCGTAACACATAAATCCATGCAGATGTAGTGGAAGAAGATAGAATGTAAGTGAAGAGAAGTGAAGAGAGAGGAGGTAGTCGTGGGGGTAAATCTTCTTTTAACACGTGCTCTTCTCTTCCTGACTTTTATTCCAACAGTATATTATCGTTATTAAAGATTGGCTGAGCTACACACACACACACGCGCGCGCACCCACACACACACACACACACACACATGTTCACATAAAACTCACAGTCATTATTACAAGAGTTTAGGACAGGTTTATAGACTCAGGAGAAGGAGTTAGGCTCATTAATTATTCTAATGTGGTTTAATGGGAGTGGCTGCGATGGATTGGACATTTTCTCTCTCTCACTATCTCTGAGAGGATATGCTTGAACTCAGTGTTAGACTCTGATAGCGTTGCTCAGGCATATATGCATACTAAGATTCCCCCAGAGGACAGAGTTTAGTGTTTTATCTGTGGCTGTGAGCTGCGAGGGGTTAGAAGCCGGTCCCCAGGAGTACAGTCAGCATGACAGGGGGGGCAAGAGAGCATCTTTAACATCAATTAATCTTCCGTCTCGCTCTTCATCTTGCAGTCCTTTGGCTGTCTTTCTTTCACTATCTATTTCCTTTAATTTTTCACCGGTTTTTGTCATGGTCTCGACGTTTCAGTCTGCATGCTCTCTTCTCACTGTGCGTCTGTGTTGTCCTCTTACATTTGACCTCTTTGGCTCAAAATGTAGGATGTAAAGTGCATTCCCATCATGCAACAGTGCATTATCACCGTGGATTTCTAGCATCAGAATAAACCCCTTACAGAGTAATCACCATAACATGTGACATAAACACACACATACTTGTGTAAACACACATTAGTGCACACACACGTTTCACAGTCAAGCTTATCTCTCCCTGATGTTAATGCAATCATGGACCCTCTTGCTTCCATGTAACACAAAAAAATGCACATGTAGTGTCACTCTGACACTTAAAAAAGATAGAGAAAAAATAAGATGAATAAAGAAAAGAGACAATTGACCTGTCTTTGAGTGGATGAAGTATATCTGCAAATTGAGCATCACATGTTCAGTCCCTGTTTTTCCAGAACTGAACAAATTACCTGCACTTCATAAGAAAAAACTGCTGTTTTTACTCATTATATTCTAGTACTTCATGTTAGACATTTCGCATCTTATCTCTCTTAGCACACTGTCTTCTCTGTCTCACTCCCTGGTGAATGATGAATGACTTAGCCAAGTTTATGCATATTACAAACAGACTTTTTGCTAGTCTGGTATTTACTGTATAAATTATCACTGTTCTGTTTTGGTTTGACTGCATATTCTTATTTTTGAACTTTTCTCTGTTGAATCATTGAACTGAGATTCAAATTTAACCAGGAAAACAAAATGTCCCTGTTTAATTTTAACCTAGATGTGATGGGTTTTTTTTCTGTAAGTTTTGTTATACATAATATTAATGCTGGTGTATCACAATTATAGAATAAGTTAGCAAGTTATTTTTTTAACTGAAGTTCCAGTCCATTGATGAAGCACAAAAGGTTCAGTTTATCCATCAGGATAGGTACTATGCAAGCTGTTAACACAGTGGTGCTGCATAGTGTCTTCTGTAGTGCCAGGAGGAGATTTCTAAAGTTTGAAAAAAATCCCTTGATGTCAAGGAGATGTCAGGGTTTTATTTTTTGCCTAAATCTTTAACTGTCATCAAGAATGAAGGTGTGGGGATTGAAAGAATAAGGCATTCAGTGGGCATCAGTTTTCTAAAGAAAGACCCAACTTAGTTGTAATTTATCTGCAGTCGTGACTAAAGACCTGGGTATCCTTGCTGCTGTTACTTTGTTTTTAAACTGACTTGTGTGACCTCCAAATTCATGGGTGTGCGTTACTAAATCACTGCAGTGTCTAACGCAAGTTAATTATTCATACACACCAAGCATCAAGATTCTTACACATAATATATTGTTTTGTTTTGTTTTTTTGTTTTTTTTTTATTAATACATCCTGATGAATTATGCAATTAAAATCGCATGAGTAATAAAGGTTGATAGGTCTGTTAGGTTAAAAGGGTGGTGTGTTGTGATGTGTGCCAAAGGACTGAACCAACAAATCCAGTGAGTCATCTAACCAGTGTCTACTGTCTGGCCTCCTGAGGTCACTGACTGAAAGACCTAATTGATTTCATTAATCATTTTATCTGTCAGGCACACTCACTGAAGGGCAGCACCCTAATCTCAGTTAATTTAGTCATCCCTAAGCTAATACTGTGTAAAACATGTAAATGCATAATGCAAAAGATAAGATAAATTATATTGAGAAATTAGGTAATTTTGCTGCAGAATAGAAGTGTGGGTTTGGCATTTAACTTTTGCAAGCTTAGCAGATATTTTTAATTAAAAAAATGAACTGAGTCCAAACAAAAATGTAGAAGTATGGTGTTGTATAAGATATTTTAAACTAATTCTTGTTTAAAAAAAAAAAAATGTAAGACCTGACTCTGAAACTTTTTATCTCTGCAGCTTAGGGCTCCAAGCTTGTTACTGTGCATGTTCTCATCCTCTTTCTTTTGTTGAGCGAATTGCATCTGAATGCTCCGTGTGTCTGTGTGTGTAGTTCCCACGGCACCTCCGCAGGAAGTGGAAGTTCTAGCAATCAACTCGACTACCATCCGCTTCACCTGGAACCCTCCACCTCAGCAGTTTATTAATGGCATCAACCAGGGGTACAAGGTAAGCCTCTGGGTGTGTGTGTGTACAGTATGTCACAACTCTGCGTACAACACAAAGTTAAAAGTTCAATAAAATAAAGGGCCTGTGTCTACTTAAAAAAAACAGACTTTATTTCACACATCACTTGGAATGGATTTTTAAAATTATTTTCAGTAGTTTAATCATATACAGAAAAAAACATTTAAATGCTCAAAATGACTATGATCAGCATGTTTCATATTCATAAAAATAGTTCCTATCCAGACGCTACAATTTGAAATATTTTGAAGGAATGCAGGCAGAAAAATATCCTGTATTTTAACATTACAGAGGTCGTGGACCTTCAGCCCATGCATGACTTTGAGCAGACTCCAGGAAAACAATTTGTAAACGTTTGCTTGTGTGAGTAAATGCTGTGAAAAACATGTTAACCTCTGATAGGACTTTTAGCTCAAAGGTGACGTCCCAGGATGCATTGACTAGCTCTTGTATATCAGTACTCTTAGCCAAGCCAAGCGAGGGATCAGCTCTGTGCAAAACTGGAGGAAAAGGCAAAAAGAAAGGATTAAATAGGGGAAGAGAACGAGGTGTTTGGGAAAAAAAAAGAGAGCGAGGGAGATAAGAAAAATAAGACATAAAAATAAAAGAGTAGGATGAATGGGAGCAGACTGAGAGAACTGAATCGTGCGAGTGATGTATGTGTACTAGTTCTGGTATGGGATTTATTTTTCACTTCGTTGTGGCAACCAACCCCTGAGGAACTGATTAACATGACAAAGAAAACACATCACATTCATGCTGTGCGTCACTGGGTCTGTGTGCGTGTGTTTGAGAGCGTGCTAGAGAGTGTGAATGTTGATGTCTTTGTTGCTTGATAAATACTATATGACTTTCCATCTGTTTGATGTGGCTCTCTGATGCCATCTCTGTATACCAGGCTTTACCATTCCAAATCAGTGGAGCCTCGCCGTGCCGCTCTGGGTGCGCGTCTTTGGGTGTGTTGTGCTGTTTTAGAGGACAGTGGATAATGATATTAATTAAAAAAGGATGTGAAGCAAAACCTCATCTCTTCCCCCAACAGATCACTGACTGTATACAATACCCTCAATAAAATAGTTCAAAACTGATTACTAAAGGAAGCCACTTGGGACAAGTTTCAAGTCTTCCATTTACACGTCCTTGAAACCATCACAAGACCTCACATTTTCTTTTGGAATAGTATTTGCTTACTTTTGACTGAAGATGATGTTTTCTATCTATTTGTCTGTCTGTATGGTAACAGACAAAGAACGGAGCAATAGTTTTTTCATTAAACTAATTGCATTTTTTTTTCTGCATTTTAAAGATGCTGTTTGGTACAAAAGAGGTTGCATAAAAGATTTATTGATTGTGATTCAGAAAAAAAATGACATCAGAAAAAATGAAGCACTCACCATATCATTGTAAGTAAACCTTATGAAGTATTTTATGAAAGACCTGAGTTAACACATTTGGCAGCAGACATAGCAAACTCTGGTTTTTCTGTTGTGTACTGCTGTCATGTCCCTGCACTGGTATCAAGGCTATCTGAGGACAGTACAGAACTGCACTGTTTTCTTAAGCACACTTCAGGTTTCCATTGCAAACTGATTCAGAATGCACATGTCACAACAGCAACAACAACGGACCCAAACATCCCTTTTTAAAAGTGGACTGGCATCAGATACTTCAGGGTGCCAGATCAGCACTCTTTCACTGCACCCAAACTGTACTATGCTGATAATAAATTACAATAGTAAAGCTCATTTTGCCATTACAGGCTATGTGCAGTGCAGCACTCTTTATACAGAGAGAATAGCAGCCACTAAACTGTCTTTAGGTCTCAATGACTTTTGCCTAATATCACATCTTTGTGTTTTTTAATTCTTTAAGTAGATTGTAAAGATAATTTAATGCAGTTTTTACAATGGAACAGCATTTGCTGTGCTAATCCTGGATATTTCATTTTTGCTGTATTTAACAGATTCTTTTTAAAAGAAGCTTTGAAATATAGCAAAGAAAGTTAGCATGAAGTGTGTTGACCGAAAAGCCAAGATTAAAAATAAACAGATTCTATTGGAGACACACAAGGTTGCCTGAAAGTGACTGTGAAACCTCCACTTTCTGTTGAAATTATCACTCTGGAGAAAGTCACATGCAGTGGCTCAGTCGCAACAGCAGTTAATGACCAAACTTATCTGACCTGTGAAACCTCATGAAGGTGTGGAGTGGTCATTGGGTTTACGCTGGATTACATTTAATGAAACATTCACTGAGTTTCAGGTGGTGATTCCAACAGTCTGAATGTTGTAACTACCTTCATAGTGGAAGGTCGGGTTAAGATTATTTGCTGTTTCACAGTCGAAGGCTGCACATGTACTGAAAGAAATGTATGCTACGTATCTCTATTATTGGTTTGCTATTGTAATATGTACACTGGTGAATATATTTTACACTAGTCAACAGTGCTGGTTATCGTTATTTTTCACTTGACAAAGAATAAACCAGAAGAAAGAGAAAATAGTCAAAAAACTTAAAAGCTTTGAAACAGCAGGTGGGGCAGCAGGGTTGTTTACAAAGCATTGAGAGATTGTCGTGCGTTTGTGCCTACAGGTCAAATTTTTTTTAAATGGTTTTCAAATCAAATACAGATGCAAATTGAAGCTTTGCATTGCAACCCTCCAGCAGTGTAGTGAAAACAAATGTATGTAAATGTCTTACCAACAGTAAGCCATTACAGTCAAATTTTGTGGAACTTTCATATGCAGCTTGTGGGTAAACAGCCTGTTTTCATGGTCTCATCATTAACCTGTCACACTGGTTGATACTGATTCAAAATTGGTCCTAAATTCACATTGACCAGTTTTAATACCTCTACTTGACAGTCAAGGCAGGAGGCATAATGATCCTGGGCTGTCGCACATCTGTCTTGCATCAACACTAATGTCCACTCAGACTGACGATGAACTCATTACTGTTAGGTGATCAGAGGTCAAGGTTAATATGCACAAAACATGAATTTGCCACAAAGCAAGAACTCATAACTAAATATGATGACATTTTAAACCCCAAATTTCAAAAGAAAACTTTACAGGGATATCAAAATGTTTTGTAAAAACATTTTTCCAGCTATAAATCAATGCTACAAATCAGTACAAAAAGGGAGATTGTGACCCAAAATCACATTTGGTCAGTTACTGTTTTGGTCACACTGATCTTGGGTGCTTACCTTAAAACTGTGCTGAGTGTTACAGCTGTGTGTGAAACATACACATTTTAGAAATTGTAGCTTTTTTGCAGTAACATTTATGCTTTTTAGTCCACCACGAGCTTTATGATATTATGTAAACTACAACTTGAATGTTTGACCGAGCAAACAACCAGGAGGCGGTGAATCTTTCTCTTTTTCTTTTTTTTTAGCAGGGACTATAAACATGAGTACCATAACACAGTGTGGCCCTTGGATCTCACATTATGAATATGTATGCTATTTACTGTTTGTTTTTATGGCTAAAGCAATAACGCAAACCACACTGCCGTCGTTGTGAATATTAATCAAGTCTCACAGTAGAGACACATTAACCTTTCATTAGGCGCTTAGTTGGACTGATAATCAAACTTAGTGTTTGTCCTCAGATGCTGTTATGACTGATAATGGCCTGCTGGCAGGAATTTATGTTAAGTAGTACATCCATACGTAAATAACTGCTTAAATTTTCATATGTTTAGAGTACAGATAACTTTTCTGGGGGAGCAAAATATGAATATTGTTTCTCAGCTCAACAAATCTGTAAGTATCATTTGGCAGTTTTAAACTTTAATGACAAAAAACCCCTAAGGTATCAGCCTAATTTAAAAAAGATTCACCACAGCCCATACTGTGGGACAAATAAGCTTTGTCTCATAAATGCAGTCTGAATAATATGATTTAGATTTGGTAGCCCGAAGCTATCACTACGGAGTTAAAATAATGACTAAATGAAAATTATGGAAACAAACAAATATCTGTGATGATATTTAGGTGCTCTGGTGATGTGCTGAATGAACAAATATATAAAAGATGTTATTTGGATGCTAAAAGTCACTAGTTGCCATCTTTCTTACATAACTCAGCTGCTGGTCTGGCCAGAGAAGTCTCCAGAGGATGTCACCGTGGTAACAATCACCCCTGACTACCCTGGTGCACGCCATACAGGATTAGTTAGTGGACTCAAGAAATTCACCTGGTACTTCGGCTCCACCCTCTGTTTTACAACACCTGGAGACGGCCCCCGCAGCCCTCCTACCCTGCTGCAGACGCATGAGGACAGTAAGTACACACACATACATACACACACACGGATGTGATCACACACTTAAATGTAAATAAAGCCAGCACCAAGCACAAGGAAGATTCTTTCAGCTTGTGCTGCCTGTGAATAATAATGAAAGTATATTGACTTGCTGTGTTCAGTCCAGCTGCTTGTATCTGAGTGATACACAGCTGTGCACACAATGTCTATATTCCAACACCCCCAGTTTTCTCTCAGGCTCCTACTTTCTTTTCTCTCCTTTTTGATCTTTTTGTTCTAGCTTTGCCACTCTCCCATTTCATTTTTTCTCCACTGTGCCTTTTTAAAGCAAATTGATTCGCATGTTTTCAGGCAAACTGGTATTTATAACCTAAAGTTCCATGGATAAATATAATACCTGCCACTCACAGCTGCAAGTACACTTGCACACAGTCACACCGTCAAATAAACACAATAGCCTATAGGCAGACAGACAAGCCATTATTACCAACTGGCAATTATCGAGTGGGAAGGGATATTAGTAGCCATTTGTACGCACACACAAACACACACGCACACTCCCACACATACACACAGATATTGATTGGGTGCTGGGCGTGTTTCAGGGTTAACGGTGGGTGTAATTCTTGCTTGATGATAGCTTTTTGCACATGTGTGATTGTGTGTGAGCGTGTGGGATTGTGTGTGAGTGTTATTGAATGTCTCAGATGAATAGCTTAATCGCTCTGCAGGGAGAAGGGTTAGAGAGCCAAACATGAAATGAGAAACGACAGGAATGCATGCACCTGAGTGTGTGAGTGTGTGAGCGTGTGGGTAGTGGTCAATGCAGATGTGATTAGAAGTTGGTGTGTGATATTGAAGAGTACTGTGTAACAGTCAGCAGAGACAGTACGTTTGTACTACTGTGGAGGGATGGTTCACTACAATCCAGAATTTTTCTGAGATGAGGTTACTGTTGAATGAGTTGAAATGTTAGTAAAACTATCTGATGTGTGTCTTTTTGTCCCTAAGCACCTGGACCTGTTCGTCACCTGAGCTTCACTGAAATCTTGGACACATCACTGAGAGTCAGCTGGGCAGAGCCTGAGGACAAGAACGGCATCGTCACTGGTTAGAGTGTTGTGACATTTAAGTGTAGAATCACAGTCAGTCCTCCACCAGCTCCATCTTCTTATCATTGTTGTTGAAAAATGTTCATTTTACCATGTTATTTGAATTCCCATTAAAAGTTTTAATGAGTGAAGCTTAAATTGGGTTTAGTGAGTATGTTCATGCCTGCAAGTAAAACACACAATGATTAAAACAGACCCAGTGTTTTCCGGTTTTTCTACTGAGGCAGCCAAATACATTGTGTACAAAGACAAATTTTGATTACAAAAAATAAAAAGCTTCCCCTGTAGGCAAGCAGCAGTGAGGGAGGAGCCCTGAAACTTTCTTACTTTCCTAAAAGTTTCTTCAGTGTTCTCCACTTAGTCTTTTTTATTTTCCGACTTCCACAGATGTAACCCTGCCTCTGACACTGTGTCTGTGTACAACTGGTTCACAATCAGCTAATCCCTTCTCTCTGCAGGTTGCCTTCTCACATTATCTCCAACATGCCCTCATCCCACGCCTTCCAACACCCTTGGTGTTGTTTGTGTGGCGTATCACAGAGCTCAAGGCCCTTTTCCTCCCAATTCATTTTGTCTCAGCGCCCATGTAGCTCTGTTAGACAATGGTGCTGGTGAAAGTGACGACAAGCTGCTGCGAATTAAACAATCACACAACACTGTGTGTGGCTACATGTGCGTCTGTAAGTTGAGATGGCCACACCATGCCTGACGGTCGTCAAGCACCTACACAGCAAGGCCGCAGTCTAATAGCACAAGGCTGCGGTGGCTTTACAGTCAGCTTACACACTCAGAGGAGTGGGAAAACGGTTTTTCAATCAAGGTCACCTTGCACATTTACTCTTTTCTCCTCAAACTGCTTTTCATCCAGCACCTGGTGAGCAGGGAGACAGATGAGGGACTATTCACTCTCTCCAGGGCTTTACACACAAGTAGCCTCACACACAGACGCACACACACACGTTTGAAGGTGGTAGAGGGTGATGCATGACTGTGAAGATGCAAAGGGACAGACAGGGATTTTGAGTGTAGTAACCCCTCCCGCACTCTCTTCCTCCCTTTTTTTGCTCCATACCTCATTATTTGCAAGTATGTGTGCTTGCATGTGTGTGAGTTGTGTGTCTACATGTCTGCTCATGTCTACACGCACCTTTATTAACCAGTGTGTGCTCTCCACCCCACAGGCTATGTGCTGTGGTGGGAAGTGCCTGGCGTAGAGTCGAGGCGTGAGGAGCGTTCACTGTCCAACTCCACCCTGCAGTACCAGCTGACCGGCCTCACCTCCACCACCATGTACACCATTCAGGTGGCAGCTCTTACCGCTGCAGGTCGGGGCGTGGTCACATCCTCAACCATCTCCACAGGAGTCCCACCTGGTACATTGAATGCACACGCATGCACACAAAACAAAACAGACACAGGAGCTAGTGACGGTAGATGTTAATAAAAGATTTTGGCTTGTGTGAATGTGAGGGTGTGTGTGGGTGTGTGTAGCAGAGTAAATATGACTGATGAGCTCTTACGATTCCATTGTCTTTCCTCACGCTGATAAGTGGCTGTTACTGTGCATCCATGAATCATCACCCACACAGCCAGCACACACATTCACATGCACAGTCCCTCACAAGAGTTAGTCATTTACAGCATCTTAGACAGCGTTTTAGTGTGCAGTCTATATGTGTGTAAACAGTGTGCACAAAATGCATGATGAGTTTTTATGATTGGACTAAGGCCAAGTTGCAGTTATTATTAAAGCTGATTAACTGCAAATGGCAAAGTGGAGGGAATGCAGCGATGAGAGAGGGCAAGAGACAATCAAAGAACAGGACTGAAGAAGGGAGAGCAGATAGAGAAACATAATGAGGGAAGAACAGAGAGCACAAGAAAATGCAATCTCCAAAGAACAGAAGACCAAAGTCTCTCAGAAATGGACGGAGAGGCAGAGAGGAAGTGGAAGGGAATGAAGGAAAAGCTGGCACATACAGCAGAATTTTGTCCTAACATTTTCTGATAACTAATTTATGAATAAAAGCAGAGAAAGTGAAAGCAAGATGGATACAGACAGTTCTTGGATTCATAGGTTATTCATTAATTCATGAAAGCAAAAGACTGAAGGAAAGACGGAGGCCTGAAGATTAGGAAAAAGAACCAAAGAATGAGCAGTAAGAGAGAAAGAGAGAGATCCACCAAGCATAGATTCTTGTCTTGTTTATTTATTCATGTATTCATGGAGTTGAGAGAATTTTGCCATTCATCTGAGCAAGGCAGCTGATACCAACGTTTCCACATTACAACCCTTACAAGTTTTCTGCATGCACATATGGAGCAATTGTAGCTGATAGCTGTAATTTGTTTTTGTTTCATACATGTATCCACTCTGTATCCAGAGGAAAAAAATATTGCCCTGTTATCATAATAACTGGACCCAGTCATGTTATATAGTCCTCTTACAATAAAAATCCCCTCAGATATTCTACAAAATCTGTCTGTGGTGTCCCAGGGTACTGATGTGTTACAACACACGCTGTTTGATTTAACACATCGGCTTTACAGATCTGTATTCTGCCATGTTCAGCAAATATGGTGCTTGTGATGCTGCAGCAGAATTGGATGGATTACAGCAGATCACACTAGAGCACTTACACCATCCAGGGATACCAAGTATTAACCACACACAGTGAAGAAGAGAGGTTGAAAACAGGGAATGATGTGCTCGGTTTGGTTGGGATTGCGACTATTTAGAGACTATTGGAGTGTGACTATTTTTAATAATGTAAATGTCATACATGTAAAAAAAAAAAAAAAAAAGCGCTATCCATTTTATTTCTAAGGACATGATATGAAAGCACAGTGAGCTTTAAATTGTCAGCTGTGGTCTGTAAACACAAAATGCAAAGTTGGTCCCTCTACTGGCTCATCCATTTTCGTGGCTTTCTCTTGTATTTGTGCCAGCTGAGACCTGAGTACTTTTTTTACAGTCCCACACTTAAATCCTTTACTGCTTGTTTCCCTTTGTAACTGGCTGGGAGCTACAGACCCACTGAACAAGGTTAATACTCGGAAATATCCTCCTCTGCTACTGGGTAAAAAAGGGGTAAAGGGGGGCTCACAATAATTTTTTCTATATTGATTAATGTTTATCACAATAAAATTGAATCATTTCGCCAGTTTTAAGAGGACGCCAATAACGGCTAAACCTCAAAAGAAACCGTAGGGTTAATTAGGTAAACTTTGGATCATAGTTTATTTGCGTAAAAAAAATAAAGCAACATAGTATAAATATTTTAACATGTAAAAGTAGCTTAGGTTAGATGCTATTTTGGGATAGAAGACTATATTTTATAAAGTCTAACATTGAACTTTGCAAACATGTCTGATCTGTAAAGCAAAACAATAAAGTTAGCTTGCCTTATAAGTTAGTGCGTAATGGTTTGGTCGCTGGTAAGGATCCTTTGATCCTTTTCGAGTATTTGAAAAGTTTTGTTGTGTTTCAATCTTGGTTTATTGTGACCAAATTTGCTCTTTGACACTTTTGAGGTATCCAAACCCTTATAAATTGATGTTTGTGTCTGCAGTTTCCTCAGGAGAAACTGGCTCTGTGTCTGTGTCAATCCGGTGTAGATAAAGAGCAAGCAGCGAGTTGCTGCAGGCAGAGTAGCCAAAGACATTTGTGTTCTGTTTGTTCAGCAGATGATGGATAAATTGATCGCACTGTCTTTTTATTGTTGCTCTTATGAATAATTAGTATTGTCATTGCTGACTACTGTTAAATATATTTGAAAGCCTGTTTCATTCCACTCAATGTTCTCTGTTCTGAACTTCTGTGTGTGAGAAGCTCAACAGCTCTGCTCATATGCTAACAGGCAACAACACAGACATGACAGAAAGCTACATACAGGCAAAAGACGCTTGGTGCCTCAGGGTTTCATTAGCATTTTTTCTATTTTTTCTGAGAACATGCATGATCACATCTACTTACTTCAAACGGTAGCTCAGACAATGTTTTGTGGTAAGAAACAGGCATGTACTTTGATGCTCAGGCCTGTTGGCTCACTGATTTTTTTTTCACGTTTTTTTTTTTTTTAATCAGCGTTTTTGATTTAAATTTGATCATTATCCCACACCAAAAAAAAAGACTAAAGACAAAGGGCATTGTGATAGAAAACAATGAGACAGCCACACACTTCCAGTTGGTCCATTGTGATGATCGTTAAGTGATTCTTCAGTATTGGTCTGTACATTGTCTTTTTAGAAAAGTCCTGCTCATCCTACAAAAATCAAAAATGGGATTTTAGCCGGAGTCTCCAGAGCAGTTGTCAAATGGCCTTGCCGCCTGACCAATGCCCATTCAATTCAACAGCTGTCAGTGAAGAAGTCTATTCAGAGCCAGCTATAAATTGCGTTTGGCATTTGAAAGATGGAGTTGTAAACCTTTCATTGGAATATTTAGTTCTGGTTGAAGTGTGCATACAAAATGCATTATTCTTCTTCTTTGATTTATTTCATCTTAAAAAAAAAAAAAAAACTCCACCAGGAGAAAATAATAATAGTTTACTGCTTCGTTGTTGTTGACTGGATTCAGTGCAGCTATCATTTTAAATGTGACAGAGGCAAAATTGAATCATTTTGTCAATCATATTTAGCAACAACTGCCATGGAAGAAACCTTGAACAATTTCTTTATGCTGTAAGCTCAGTTAGTTGCTTTTCAGTTGCTCTTTTTTTCCAGTTGTTCATACTGTCCCAAGCACATCACATCAGCCTTCACACACATGCAGCGTCTCTCGTGGTTGCAGCATAAACAGCCTTGCTACGTTTCCTGTAACTTATCATTGCCATGGAGATGGAACATTGTTAGACTAAGAATAGGTCAAATATAATTTATGACGCTTGCAGCCTGTCCAGACATTTATAGGCCTTAAATGAATTTTGGTGAAGTGTACATTTAATTCACCTCTTGTCTCCACAGACTTATTTCTGTTTTGTATTGTCCACTGCAGAAACATGAATTACACAGCTCTGACAGAGAGAAATATACAGCTGCAGCATAAGCGCCTTTGCTTTATTAAAATTAACAATTTTTTTAAACTTTTTTTTTTTTTATGGCTAAGCATGGTCACATGAACATTATAAAAAAGGCACGAGTAAGAGTTTCTTTGTTCACTCCTGCAAGCTTTTTTTCTACCTGAGTCATCATCGGTAGCGTGATTTTCTCTTTTATTGTCTTTTATCAATATTATACACTTGTATAAAACATGTTGCAGTTCTTGCCACATTTTCGAAATTTCCACATTACACATATTTCTGTCCTTTCATAAAAAAAAAAGTCTTGTAAAATTGTATTTGTCTTATTCATTTCTTTTGATCTATTCCTTTGAAATAAGTTACCATGCTGTGATGCTACGGTCTTTTTCTGCTTTGCAAATAGATTCTTTTTGCACCTGGTTACTGCAGAACAACCAGAAAGAGGGAGCTTTATTTCAAAGAATTTGTAGGTTACTATTGAAACATCAGAAATGTGGTTGTCAAGCCACTCTTCTTTAGTTGTTTTGTTCAATAAATATCTTGTAAGAATATGTAAAATTCAATGCTTAGAAGTGACCTTCCAGCTGAATGATAGAAACATTCTGTGTAGTTCTTTGCAGCTTTGTGTGAAGAGATATTTTATCTATTTTTTATCTGCAGAACTTCCTGGTGCACCATCTAATTTAGTCATCTCCAACATCAGCCCTCGGACAGCAACACTTCGCTTCCGCCCTGGACATGACGGCAAGACCGCCATATCACGATGGATAGTAGAAGGCCAGGTGCGTGTGTGCATATGTAGTTTCACCCAACTAATCCAGGGACACAGCTGGAGAAAACTCTTTTAACACACCGCCTGCCTCTTGAACAGGTAGTGAATGAGGATGGAAAGGAGGAGGCTTGGAGGGTTGTCTGTCAGAAAGACAACCAACCAGATGCAGACATGCTGGAGATCCCAGACCTTAATCCATTCACCCAATACAGGTAGGCGGCAAACTCACACAGAGAGCCCAGGCAAGAACATAGTCTTGTGCTTCCACATGCACATCGCAATCTCACTCACACACACACATCTCACTCTCCCCCAGTTTCTGCAGAATCACAGTACTCAAGTGAAGTTAGATAAATCACACGGAGAGACAGTTCCATCTGAGACTTTTCTGTTTGTCAGCACCTTCACAGCTGCTGCATGCAGATCCTTATTACTCTCCCGCAACTGGCTGGAGGGAAGGAGAGGGAGGATGAGGGCAGGAGAGAAAAAAGGTGATGAGAAGCAGGGAAGTGCAGCAGAGACAATTAAACAGGAGGAAAGACGAAGGGATAAGAGACAAGGAAAACAAGACATAGAGGAAAAGAGGGAAGAGTCTGTACTGTAATTTCTGCACAAGAGCCATAAGGAACCTGCAATTTACATTATGTAAAATGTCGCCGTTCCCTCTTCTTTTTCTGTCAGTCTGTCCATCTATCTGCTGCATTTATCAGTCTGTCTATCTACCTCTGCGTCTTTGGCTCTGTATCTCCGCCTCTATCTGTAATGGGATTGCAGTTTGAGTGTGTGTGTGTGTGTGTGTGTGTGTGTGTGTGTGTGTGTGTGTGTGTGTGTGTGTGTGTGTGTGTGTGCCAGCACATGCATGTGAGTGGTGGCTGACCCCACGGCGAATAACAGCAATCTGTTCTCTGAGAGACGGTGCTACTGTCTGGCCGACAAGGCTGAGGAAGAGTGTGAATAGATGTGTTCTTGTCTGTGTTTGTGCAAGAATGTTGTTGTTTGTATGTGTATGCACTTGCATGCATTTGGGTGGGCTGGCTAACAAATAGATGTGTGTGTGTGTGTGTGTGGGTGGGGGGTGTTGTTTGAACTTGAAACACGATAACCCACCATTTCCATTTTTTCCGCAGCTTTTCCTTTCTTCTCCAAAAATAGGCTGCACTGCTTTCGTTACCTCACATGAATGACTTTTAAATCTCCTTTGGAGAGATTTGGGTGTAAACCTGTTTCCAGTTGAAAAAGCTAAGCTGTGGAACCACAAACCTAAAAATAAAACTTGTGTGACATTCCGTAAGCCTTTTACGGTGTTAGTTTGCAAATGTCTTAGTCTATGGAAGCATCACTGCTGTGCTTATTAAAAGGGAGAAAAGGTCACTGAACAAGGTGTGAGGATGTCAATGCCAAGACAAGATCTAGAAATAATTATTGCACCAACAGAAAAGCTATTATTACAATAAGAATCACAAGGTTTTAGCAAGGGAATGATGCTCCAACAAATTTATGTTGTGCATATTCATATGTTGTGCACAGTACCTGTAATGGCGTGATGGGAGAAGGCCTCTACGTAGGTCAGGTAGTTGTGAGGACAGTGTTTCTTAAGCCACTTGCAGACGTCCTGCTGAGTCCACAGCACCACAGGTTTGGACAGACTGGACAGAGTAGGACTGGTGTGGTACACAGTGAAGGCTTCGCCCGGACGCAACTGAAACACACAGGAAGAAACTTTGTATTTATGTCATACTAACTCATGCACTGTAGCGTGTGTGTGTGTGTGTGTGTGTGTAGTAGCCAGTGAGTGTGGGTGTATGTGTGTATTTGTTTTTTTAATTTCCTGAGGTACTATATGATGCAAGTTGCAACATTGCTTTTTTTATTGCTTTTTTCAGATAATCACCCTGTAATTGCTCTAGCTTACTTAAATATACAACATGCTGAATTTTCTCATTAATGTGAAATTAGCTGGGGTGATGTGTTCCAGTGCTACAATCTGCAACAAAATCCCTTCTGGTAGTCTAGTGAATCACACGCAGAAACTGTGCAGAGTACACATAAAGTCATGAAATGGAAGGCAGCTTATTAAGGGTCTACACAGTGCTGCCTGCCCTGCAGTGCTTCCACATTTAGCCCATATGCAAGTCAAAATGTACACGTTTCCTTTAACTACTGAAAGATTTCAAAAGGTTATAGTTTTCCCTTGTGTGAAACAAATTAAAATTCATATAACAAGCTCAAATGTAACCCAAATTAACAGCGAACATACGGTTTAAAGGCTCGTAGGCATAGAGGGGCAAACAGATGCTGTTCTCTTGATTAAAGAGGCACCCAGTTTTTTCACCTTCCAACCCTGATTTAAAGAGATGAATGTAAGGCTGCTACTTCCACTGCATCACCATATTTTCTCACACTTGTGGCACCTCACCCCTCTGTCAACAACATATCTTGATATGGTAATTAGATTTCAAATATTATCTCTAACAGCACGGGGTGCGATGTGTATTGGGGCTGGTGGTCTTTTTCCAGAGGTAATTTTCCTGACAGTAGTACCTTCATTATGCAGCCAACATTAGTGTGATTCTGTCATCTTTAGCTTTCAACTATACAAGCGCACATCTTAATTCCTCCCATACTTAATTGCGCTCTCTCTTCTTCTCCACACACCTTCCTCTGACCCTGAGTGTTGTCAGGCAGCCAGGCTTTTCTTTATGTGTCACAGCCATGTGCGGGAAATTAAATATGGACATTAATAAAGTCAAAACCAGATCATGTGGGCCGAAAACACAACCACTCCTCTTTGTCCCCTCTGCTCTCTCTCTCTTGTGGGACTTACTCTCATATCTAATCCATTCATTCATGGTCTGACTGAGCCAACTTCACAACAAAGGCTTTGGCTGATATTCAACAGAAAAACACAGAGCTGCTGCCAAACGTTCCACTCCATAACTGACTGCATTTAATGGGATTATGTATGCTGAAATGTCATACACACAAATGAAACTTGCACACATTTTCGTGGTTTAATATCAATGTTCTCCCTGCTGCTTCTTGTTAATGACACAAATATTAGCTCCCTGAACACCTTCACATCTCAATTTGTGAGTGGGGCAGGTTTATAACTATTTACATCTTTGCCTGCTGCAGTAATGAGATCTCCTCCTGTCAATTTAAGCACCAATCAAGCCCTATCAAGTTCTGGCTGGTCCAACAGCTAAGGCTGTTCTGCTTTGTAGGCCTTAATTGAAAACAACTCCATTTCTCTGCTCCAATGTGTTTGCTCGTTTCCTAATTACACACATACTTCTAACCCGACTCAACGGAGCACTGAAACCATTTTAATAACCCAAATTTACTGCTCACCTTCCATCATTAATTGTGATTGAGTTGGGAGAGATGTGGAAACACTCCATCTTGTAGATGAAGGAGTGTGGACAGGAGAGGGTAAGAAGGCTTCCTCGTCTTTGGAGAGCCATAATGTGTTCCTGCAGTGAAGCTGAAATCCTGCTGATTTAATCCCTGATGTCTCAACAGTTCTCATATTGGCTGTTTAAAAATGAGTAAGTGGACTGAACCAGTGCAGCTGTTTTAATTTCTACTCGTCGTTTCGCTAGGCTAAGCTAACCGACTGCTAACCTTATAGTCACATTGGCTGAACAAATGAGGAACAGGTTTTGACAATAACTAGTATTAATGATGCCATTTGAATTAAAACATTTTTCAAAAGTTTGGATGTGCATATGCATTTTTAAAATCCAAAATGGTTTCCATTTTTTAATCAAAACATAACAAAATGTAACATGACAAAACCTTTTGACAATTTTTCTTACTGTGGATAAATTATAGATCTCCAAAAAGACTCAAAAATAGGCTCCTAAAATAATATTACACCATAGTGCTGACAGACTGTATTTTGGATTTTGCCAAAAAACCCCAAAAACAACACAACAAATATATAAAAAAACAACTCTTTAAATTCTAAAACTGAGAAAAAAAAATACCCACTGATTGAAAGAACATCCAAATAGTCAAATATTTGGGTGCAGCCCTGCAAAACTACCACAAAGCAGAGCCTATAAATGTGTTAGAGATGAAATTGAGAGAACTGAATTACTCAACCAAACTAGAAATGGAGAAATGATGTTAAAAAAATGTGTGGAAGAATACCAACAGGAGATTCATACATAGTTACTTGTACCGTACACTGTGTTCAGTGATGCACGTCATTTGATGCTTCTAAGGATACGCCACCGCTTTTTTCCCAACACTCTTCAACCCACCAGAACAACATCAGTTCTATTATAATCACCACCACTGTGACTTCTCCTGGTGTCTGTATGGTGCGTTTGATGTATTCTGCGGGTCTCAACTGACACGTGTGCTGCCTAGTCGATGAGCAAGTGCAGATTTCCCTGCTGACTCTACAAGCCATGACGTTAAAACATAAATCAACCCTATCACAGATTCAGCAAGCTGATCCATAATAATCCAGGGACCTATATGTTTGAGAAAATACATATTAATAAATACAGGCTATGAAAAGATGACCCAAGAATCTGTAATAACTTATCATTAATGGGGACCAAGCTACATGGCATTGCATCATCAAAGAAGAAATACTTCAGATCCACTGAGGCATCATTTAGTGCTAAAAAAACAAATCTGGAAAACAGATACAAATTTTTTGTGCTGTCAAGATTCAATGAGTTGACAGTTTTTAATTGTGACATCTATGTCACAAAAAATTAGAGACAGGCAAAAAATAATTAAGAGACAGAGAAGAAAGCGTGCAGCTACTTTTTGAGTGAGTAATGGCCTTCATCATCAAGAATCAGACAGAAGGGGAAAAGGAATGATAGCTCCCCATCACTCCTCTTTCCCTCCTCTTCCTCCCTCACTCTTCATGCACCACTCTTTGGCCATCTATCAGACTGTCTCCACTGACCAGTTTCTTGCTGGCGTCCCCGTTCACCCTTCTCTACCTCCCCCTCCTCCCGAGACCTACTTCTGTCCGGCGGGAGGAGCTCCCTCGTTTATTATGTACAGGAGAGGAGGGGGAAGATGGAGCTGCAGGGAGGCACAAGCAAAGTGGAGGCTGTAAATGCAGTGGAAGTCTAATGAGAGGTGGAGGGCAGAGAGGATGGAGCAAAAGAGGGGGAAAGTAATGAATATGCAGGGATATGTTGTGGTCATTATCAAAATGGCTGGGATAGATAGCCAAATCAAGCATACTTAACTGTTTCTGATGTAACCTGGATTTAACATGGAAATATTTGAGTTAGCTTCTTTCATCTTTGAGTAGCTGCAAAAATAACAAACAGGATGGTTCTACATTTTTGGAAATGATTTTTTGAAATGAGCTTACTTGCTGTCTTGCTCAGAGTTGGACAAGAAGTTTGACACCCCTCTCATGTCTGGTCAGTAAACATGAAGCTACAGCAAGGAGCCAGTTAGCATAGCTTAGCCTAGCTTAGCTACAGAAGCAGAGAGCAGCTGGTCAGCAGGTCAGTGCTATATTTTTTCATTCTGTTGTTATCTCGTGATAACAGGATAAATTAATGCGTTATCGCAAGATAAAAAACCTGTTTTAATGTGTCCTGTTAACATGGGAAAATGTGCCTTGTTATCTAGTGATAACACATTCATTTATCATGTTATATTGAGATAACAGAATGATAAAATATAGTACCATCCATGGCCTCTTGACTTCTGTAGACAGCTACACAGCTTTGTCAAAGTTAATAAAGTATATCAATTAGCACATCTAAAGCTAACCAATGAACACGTTATAGTATCTCCTTTGTTGAGTTTGAACAAAACATTACATCAATAGACAACCAACCGTCATCTCAGGAAGTCACAACCTGTAATTTTTAGTCGGCTTGTGGGATGAATATTTTGTACACCTTGTGATCATAAGTAGGCCAAAGGGTGCAGTATTATCTGCATCTGAATTTGTTCAACTAGCCAAAATCAGAAACAGCCAGTGCTTAATCCAGAAATGGGTGCTGCTTAAAGCAAAAATGGGCAGGACAAACCAAAAGATGATTTAAGCATGGAAGCGAAGAGAACTAATTGGAGAACAAGTAACTTGAAAGAATTAACATCTGTGAATCATGAACATAACACTTGCAGTATTAAAACATACAGAGTAAAACGCATAAGACTGGAAACCAATGTTTCAGCGTGTGCTTGCAGAGCTTTGCTTTTCTATCTACTGTTTTTATTTTCGCTGGGAGGGATATTTTTTATTTTTACACAGAGTAGAGCACATTGTTAATAATTAATTATGTGGTGTGTGTAGGTGTGTGTGTATCATGAGATGATGTGGACACAGCTGTCTTATAAGGACTTTCCTTCATTAGTTGAGTTCAGACACATTTTACTCAGATGATACCTGTACTGGTAATAAAGGCATTATCTGTACAAAATACTCCTTTACCTCTTCTCAACAAGCTGTTTACATCTCTTATTGTAACATTAAATGAAAGTGGCATCAATTTTCTCTTGACCAAAAATGTTTAGGAGACAAGTTCTGTCTCTGTCTTTTGTTCTCTGTCTTCCTGCTTCCTCACATCCTTTTTCCCTTCCTACTCCACATAACAGACTCAGACTTTCTTCTCTGCCCCTCTCTATTGATCATTCTGTTGTATCCTCGAACAGCTTATTTGTCCTTCTCTGCTTACTTTGTTCTATCATGTCTCATGCCCCCCTCTACTTGCTCCTCATAAATTTTATCCTCCGCCTGCCTGACATAATCCCTCCTCGCTCCCTGTCCTCCCTTTCTATTGTTTCCTCCCTTCGATCTCTCTTCTGCCTTGACTTCTCTGCACTGAGCTACTTTTTGTCCATTTAAATGTGTGTGTTTATGTGTGTGTGTGCGCGCGTGCCTGCGTGTGTTTCTGAGTGTGTGTGCATGCCCTGCCTCTCAGTGTATCTAAATCGGGGATTAGCAGAAAGTCAGGAGAGCGTGGGGAATCCTTAAAATTCGCTCTTTGTGACCGATAACACTCTTCCAACGCCTGCCTCCGTCTCTGCACATCCACACCCTTCCCAAGATTGGTCAATTTTATCACACCAATTAGCAGTAAAAATAAAAACGTGTGTGTTTGTGTGCTGTTTAATAATCTGCACATCATGTGCTGTTGCTCACACCTGCCTGTCTCTCTCTGCTGTGCATCTTTTCTTGCTGTCAGTTTATTCCTCCACAGGATACTGAACACTTCTCCTCTATCTTCTTTCCAAACGCTCTGCTGTCTACCCCAACAACTCTCTCTTTCTATCTCCCCATCTACTGTACCGATCTATCGTTTGCTCTGATGTTATTATCAGATCAACACCTTCAATCCGTCTCCCCTATCAGAAAGGCCCTGGCAGGTCCTAACACATGATCCTTCATCTCTCCTTCGCACCTCTCTTCCTCACCTCTCATTCCGTCTTATCCTTCATTCCACTCCTCTAACTCACGCCACATCCCTTCCCTCTTGTCCTTGGAAGTATCTGTTGCAACACTTCCCTCGCCTTGTCTTGTCCTGCCTTGCCTTGTTCATGTGTATGTTTGAGTTTGTTATTTTGATTTTGAAAATTTTATTAGTGGGTTCCTCTGAGCGTCGGCTGTTACGGTGCAAGAGAGAGTGTGCAGGATGTGTGAAGTGTCAGCCTCCGTTAGCTTCGTACACTCCTGCCTTTGGTCGTCCTCAGACCTCAGGACTCTGAAATTTGTAAATGTCTTGCACTCATGCGAACGTGAGCAGGCTCTCTGCTGGAGGACAAAGGGCCAGATGGGATTTTTTCACAAAACTCTCTATTTAGCATGAATCGAACATGTGTCTCGGGAAGAGCGACATATCACTGAGTGGCAGGACAAGGACAACACAGGCTAAAGCATTTCTGCCTCGCTGCCCAGAAGCTCTCCTTTTTTTTCCTCTCTGTGTCTTTCAAACCTCTGCTCTCCACTGCATCATCGCTACACTGGCACAGCCATCAGCCACCAAGGTAATGCGTCCAAAAGTCATTCAGACAGTATATTTGTTCTGTCATTGCCCTCCAAAACAACCCTTGTGAACAATTTCTGATCTGGCGCCCTGACCAGCAGAATGAAAGCAGGAAAGTGACATAAGACCACTACAAAATCATTCATATGAGGGCTGTTTGCCACCTTTATGGCTAAAGTTATGGTTAAGGGCAATGTTACAGATGATCAGGATTACAGAAAATCAACAAGGAACCAGGAATGTCTTCTGTAAGAAGGTTTAATGCAAACTGCTGCCACTGGTGTCAGTAAGATACCATGTGCACCCACCACCCACCCACCTGACCTCCTTGTGACAAAATGCTATTTTTTGCCTTTCTCCCTCAAAAGGGACTATCATTTTCTTTGCACGAGGGGAGAAAGATCATGTCAATTAACACAAGATACAACATAACAAAAACAATTTGGCTCGAATGTTTTAAACCAATCATCCATTCTGTTTTTTTCTGCTGAGGAAGTTTCAAAGGTTCTGCTGAAATCAATGACTGCAGCTCCCCTGCCAACACGGCCCATTCTTCAAAAAGACAAAAGAACAACAAACAAAAAATCCCTTATAATTTCACTTGGGTGATGGTGTTTTATTGAAAAGAAAAACATACTGTAACACAAATAAGAGTACACAGCCATGCACTTGGCTCTGTGAGGCTGTATAT
The DNA here is from genome assembly GCA_029814765.1 of Acanthurus leucopareius. Lineage (NCBI taxonomy): Eukaryota > Metazoa > Chordata > Actinopteri > Acanthuriformes > Acanthuridae > Acanthurus > Acanthurus leucopareius. The sequence goes on along the minus strand of JAQMCX010000002.1, from coordinate 16,898,819 downwards.
GCTGCATTGTTGAAGCTAAATGCTAACGTCAGCACTCTAACAGGCTCATAATGACGATGCCAACATGCTGATGTTAGGCAGTTTAAAAGTTTAACTTGTTCATCGTCTTAGTTTATTATGTTTGCATGCTAAAATTTTTAATTAGCACTAAACACAGAGGACGAACGAAGGGCAAATGCCATTTTTTTTGCAGGTTCTTGGTCATTAACCAAAGTATTAAACAAATGGAACTTTGGACCTGATGAACTACACATGAAATGTTGGGGGTCATCATCAAAGTGATTATCATTCATCTTTATGAGATAATGATTTTCTGATCCAAAATTTCTAATCATCCATCAAATCGTCAGTGGGATTCAACCTCTGAGGACAAGAACGCCCAAATTTTAATTGTAAATCAATCAAAAGTATTGAGATATTTCAGTTTGGACTGAATGACTATCTGACAGAACAACACTGCTGATAACTGAACTGTGAGCAGTGTGTTATATTAAGCATTTGTGCACAAAATAACAATATGAACTACATCCATTGTATGTTATGTATGCATGTTGTTAACATAGCAGACATTATGTTGATGTCACTGCAGCTCTGCACATTTGGTGGAGTTTGACTTTAGTTTAGCGGCATCGTTTAGTTACCAAAAAAGAAAAGCAGAACAATAATAACAACAGAACCTAATTGGGATTCTGAATACAAATCCAATTGATTGCTATAATAATGAGCTCCACTGGAGATAACCACCCTTAAAATCTGGAGTGTACCTTATTAATTTCTTGTATTGAGTGGTCAGAGTGCGAAGGCTTTGTTTAGTATATTTGTGTGTTTTCTCTTTGTAAGTTCACTGCTTTGTGTTCGTGTCAGCTGAAAAGGTCAGCCACTGTGTGCTGTAATGAGGAGGGAAAAATAATCAGAGGCTGCTCTTTCTCGTTCGCCCACCCAGCGATCCAAATTAAAGAATAAGGGCCTTACTTCCTGCGACAGACTTGGTTCTGATGTCAGGATTAAAAAAAAGAAAAAGGCACAGTGTTTCTCCCTAAATTGTGTCTCTGTTATTCCACAGATATTTCACAGACTGATCTGAAGGTTCACCACAAGCTGTGTGTCAGACAGCTAAATGAGCCACCCACAAACCCCTCCCCTCACCCCATCTGGCTACCCAAACAACAGCCAAAATCAAGGATGGCACAGAGGGTGCGAAAACTACACAATGAGCCATTATATGATAAAAAAAAAAGTTTTATGAGATATGTTTGTATGCAGGTCCACCTTCAGCAATTATAACAACACAGATGAGCATATCACTTTTATTTTAATGAATCAGTTAGCTGACTGCCATTGAGTTTTTTATCTGCTTATGCAACAAACGTGACTTTTTTAAATCCCTTTAGATTTAGCAATGAAGCCAGTGTGTTATGTTTTGTGGATGTAATGTAGTCAAATATGTCGATAAAGTATGTCAGATTTAAAAAAAATTATAGTCATAGGTGGTGTTTTGCTGTTTATGTAAAAGAAAAAAAATCAAAAGTATTTACATATGGCCAGACTAGCCCGAGAGCCTAGAGAGTTACGTTCCTGTTTTTCTGCCTTTAATGCAGCGAGCAGCTTTATTTAGTCTTGTTGTTTAAGACTCTGACTTTAATTTCCAGAAAATTACTGAAAAATGAACCACTGAATGGGAACTTAATGGAATTATCCCACCTTGTTGAAAGGCTAAAACAAGTCATAAACACTGAGAATTAGAGTTAAAGTAAGAGAAAATATTTTTACACAGTGTGAATAGATACGTCTGCATCCACACATGTGTCTCCCAAACTCGGTCAGTCCTGCAAAAAGTCCTGCGGTCCCTGCTGTGAACACTCCTTGTTTCAACTTACTGTCTGGCCTTAATCAGCATATCTGTGTGAGAGTGTGTGTGTGCACAGGAGTTTGCATAGGAGGGAATAATGTGTTATATTAGCTTCTTTAAACAGATAAGGGAGATTCCCCAGGTTCCATCTTACATACAGAAGCCAAGCTGTGTTTCACTTAACTGGTTGTGCACACATCAGCTGTAATGAGGGAACCAGTGTAATGGAGAATAATCTAATCATCACTCCTGAGAGAACTGGACACACAAACACTGATTCACAAAACCCACACACGAGCACACCCACACACATGGAAGCAATATACAAAGATTACTGAAATTACAAATGCACTGATGGACATAGAAATATTCTGTGAATGCAGAGACACACACACACACACATGCGTTGAAGAGAGCTGGACTGCTCTCCAGCTCCTTGAATAATGCATAAAGAGGCTTGTTGCCACAAGGAAATGATAAGCCTTACTTCTCATGGTATAGAGGAGGTTTAATTATCCAGTCTCTGTGTAATCACATGGAAACAGCTTCCCACTCGTCTTTTATTAAGCATTTTATAGCTTTTATAGCTGAGGGGGCACTCTTTTATGAATTATTGAACAATCTTGCAGTGCGTATGTACCTCGTACAGCCTTACAGTAACAAACTTTCTTAAAGGCAGTTGGGAGACTGAACAAATGACCTCTTCTAGGCTATCTGCTCTCTTTTATGTGAGAAGTAGGAGCCAGGAAGGAAGCTGTTGTGTCATATGCTGTTTTAGGTCAAACACGGGCAGAATGCCTTAAAATAGATTATTTTTCTCTTTGTTTTGCCTCTCTGGTACTGCGCAGATGGGATTCCATTTTGCACAAGAGCAATGTGTGGAAGTAAATGATGCTCTGACTGCTATGCTTACATTATACTGATGAGACACTGAGCCGCCAAACAGGCGTACTCCAACAACTAATATCCAGTGTTTATACCAGTCAGTTCTGTTACATCTGTTGTTAAGCTTTGGGGGAAAACACACATCTGGAGAATAAATTAGATTTTTAGCTTTTTATAGGATGAATAGTAATAACTATATAGTTCTGAGTGGCTGTTTTTAATGCACTGCATGTGTCCCTTTTTACAAACACAGTTTCATTACAAATAGTGAGGTAACAGTTCTCGTACCACTGCTGCTTTACATAACCGGTTTCTCTCTGATGGTGTATACAAGAGACCCAGGTGAGACCAGCCAACATCACGTACAAGATAAAACAATTAGACTTCCTGTTACCGCTGAGATTTGACAGCTAGAGACGCAGCACTGATGCTGATGCACTAATGTTCTCTCTTGTCTCTCTGATGATAATAGCTTGTCTGCCACAGATGTAAGAGCCATGTGATTTTCGTTTTTAACTGCAATAATCATCCTGAGCACTTGAGGCTTTATAGCAAAGTAGGTATACATTTGTAGGCAGTGTTCACAGGTGCTGCAAATTTAAGAAATGCAAATAGTTTTTGACTTTGCATGGACAGTGTATGTCAGGTTTTTGTGTGGAGGACTTATTGAAGGTGAAGGATATAGTGGAGTATGGACACTGAGTAAATAAATGCATGGTAAAGTTTTACATGAATTAGACTGAAACCCAACCCAACCAGTCTGGAGAGCTTCATTACATAAGTCTTTTTCTCATAGCTTTTATGAGCTACCAGTTAATTCACTATGGATGACATTAAATTACAGCAAAACTCCCCTCAAGGGAAATAATGTTTTCTTAACTACGCTGCTTAAAATAGAAATAAAATGCTTTGGTACTAAATCAAAATATTTCACTGTGAAAAATTTTAATAGAAAAGTGAACAATGTTATCGCTTATGACTTGTATTATGACATGAAATGTTCATTTTTGTGCTTAAGATTGTGATTTATAGATATATTTTAATCATGTGCAGACAGAAAAGCCCTTTTGATTTCCTTGAATGGCTCGAAACAGTTGATCACAAGCAGCACGAAGAGCAAACTGCTAGAAGTTAAACCTTAAAAGTAGCCAAAAATATCAATTACAATGGCAAATTATGCCTTTATGTGACACAAATAAACCACTAAAACACAAGCTGAATGTGGGATTGGCTTAACTGACCCATAAGCTAAAATGTGATTACAGTGGAGACTCTTAAAATAGATTTCTGGCAAAAAATAAGGCATGTTTTCTTCTCCTAAGCTGCTGTGATTGCCCAGCGGCTGGAATTTATTCCTCCTAAAATATACAAAATCAGCAACAGATTGTGCACAAATCATTTCACAGGAGTGAAATGAAATACGGTTTGGGTCTCAGACACTTTTTTTTTTCGGTCTTCAGTGTTTGTTATGATCCAACCGGTCCAATTCTGAGCTGTCCCTTGTTGCCTTAAAGATGACATATTTCATAAGCAAAAAAAAAAAAACACATTTCAAAGTCAGTTTCAATGCAGTGATACAATCCTCCACTCTGCTTCTGGTCAGTTTGTGTGGACGTCTTTATACCTGGATGCCCTCAGTGCCGGGCTGCTGCAGTAGTTTGACAGTGCGTGTGTGTGCTGTTTTCTGGCCGCGGCCGTCGTGCCAGGTCAGGTTGCTGCCTCCGGCGCGACGCGGCAGCTGGTAGCTCAGCTCCTCAGCAGACACCGTGTGCTCCAGGGAGGCACGGCAAAAACTGAAGCTGGACGCCGCTGAGAGGAGAAAGAAAGGGGGAAGAAGAGGAGAGGAGAGAAAAACAGAAGGAGATGAGCAGAAGGAGAGGAAACAACACTGATGAGCACTTTGAATTGGCTTTGTTTAAGAGGTTAGCATACAAGAACATCACATAAAGACCCAAAATAAATAATTGATAATTCTCTAAGAGCTTAACAGGCTGCGTTCACTCCAGATTACATGCTTTGTGTACTGACTCACGTACAGCTACAAACAGATGGTTGTTTTGGTGATGGCGATGGGCAGCACTGCGACTCTGTAATCTCCAATTATACTGAGTGCACATTCACAGAGGCAGAGCATGATTTTTGGAACTGTGTCTCAGATTAGTCCTAGATTATTTAAATCCTACATCATGAATATTTGATTTTTTTCTTCCCCTTTCTCCATCTATCCTTCCCTCCTTTCCTCCCAGGGCCAAGTGTTAGTCATGAGACAGTGAAGCAGGACGAGTTGTCAATGCAGGGTCAGCGTACATTTCATAAAAGCCGCAGGGCATCTCCTGGTGTTGACATCTATTGAACCATTGTCTGTGCTGTGGTTGGTCATCTGTGGCAATTGATTGATTCCATAAGGGACAAATAGAGCCACTGACTGTTTAACCTAGGCCCTAATTTATCTATAATATGGATTATAAAAAAGGTTTCCGCTGCACATCAGCAAGACGCATAGAAAGAAGACAATAGAATAGAAAGAAGATGAGAGGTCAAAGGAAAGCATGAAGAAAGTGAGACAGAGAAAGAGACACTTAAATTAAGCTGGTTATGAGCCTTCTATGGTTCCTATCATGGCTAAGTATTACTAAGTGATAGATGATAGGAAAGATGATGACTCCTGATATGTAATGGCCAAAAAATTAAATTTAATGTCTAACCAAAAGTGAGAAGAAAAAATAAGCTGCAGTTGTACTCAAAGGGCCCTATCTTACACTAGCGCCTGGCACAAGCGCAGGGTATGTGGTGCAGGGGCTTCAATTTATTCAGGGGAGTGTCCAGGTCAACCTTTGCCGTCTTCTTCCAGGAGCCGCAGAGGTATCCTGCTCTTCCCCGCCCAATGCGCCACTGGCGCCCAGCAGATGGTCCTATCAGCTGTGTAGAATCACCTCATCAATTCATGGGTGTTTCTTTGGCCGAAAATGCATGAACCAATCAGAGAATCTGCTCTCGCATAAACGAAATGTGTGTGTGCGTCTTGGAAAAACGTGAGATACACACACTTCCATACGCACGCTGTTTACTTCAAAATGTATACTTTGTGATCGAAAATGTTTTCAAAGTACATTTTACTAACTATACTAAATATGTCCAAAGCACACTTCAATATTTTACACTGCTGAGAGACAAAAACAGAAAAGAACGGTGAAAAAAAAAAGAACAGTACAGGCTGTTATACATTTGCGCTTTGCGCTTAGACCAGGTTCTGGCTGGTCTAAACCCAAGGCACATTTGACTCCAGTGCGCCGCGTGTACCATAGCAAACGTGCTGAGACATGCCTCCATTCCGCCTTCATTCTCAGAACTCCCGCCCCTCGGCACACAGACCCGGCGCAAGTGGATTTGCTATCGTACACTAGTGGCAAAAATGACACTTGCGCCACTGGCGCACCACGTTTGCGCCGCATGTACGATAGGGCCCAAGGTGTCTCTTTCTAAATCTTTCTTGTTCATAAAAACTCAATAAGCTGCAGTGTCATTCACTATTTTAAACTTTCAATTTGCCAGTGTTGGTTAAAAATATGCTTGAGTAGAAATCGCTACTATTACTACAGCAAGCTGCATGGTTGACGTGCATGCAAAGTGTTCACCAGTTTTTCCTACATTAACCTGATTTTTCCCACAAATCCCCAGTTTCACATGTGCATGTAAGAGCAGTCAATGAGACAGAATCACTGATGAGCTGAAAGTGGAACAAGACTTTATAAATGTTGCATTCATTACTTTTAAATATGAAAAAGTCTTAAGTTTTAAACAGAACAATGTCATAATATTCTTTGAGAAAAGCTTCATTTAATCTCCAACAAAAGACTTCTTCATTTCTAACCAACTCACTCCTTCTCTGGGACCAGATATTAAAAGTTGGAATTTTTGAATGCGCTATCTTAAGTTATGTAATATCTTTCAAATGTTTTTACCCCATTTATTAAGTCACTTTCCTTATGTATTTTTGGCCTTATAGTCATTTCTTATCTACCCATTCCTCTTATTAAAAAAGGAGAGGTGAATAAGTGCAAAGATATAAGATATATGCTGTCAAAGAAAATAGCTATAAAAACGAACAAAACAAATAAAACAATGTCACTTCTTCCACCAACGAGGGAAAAAAGCTCTGCTGGACTATAGTTATTTTAGAGCTGCACAACAGACCGCTGAGACAGGATTGTGTGAAAAACACCTGGTTGCTTTCCAGAGGAGTTGGGAGGGAGGGGGGTGAAAAAAAAACACTTTTTCTCAACCCATGAGTCTGTTCAAGTGAGCAGTGCTGAATACAGAGTTCACACAGCCATGATGGATGAATGAAAAAGAGGGTGAAGATGAAAAACAACAAAGGCCTGTCAGGCATCAGTGATGTGAAACATTTCTGCCTCTCGCCCATCGTATACCGCTTTCTGTCTCTGCACTCCTGCTTTCCACTTTTCTATATGTAGCTGCTTCTGAATATTTCTTTGCTGCATATCTTTCTTGTTTCCTTCCTCCTCTCTCTCTCTCTCTCTCTCTCTCTCTCTTTCTCTCTGTCTCTATGTGGTTGTCAGGTTTTTGGGGTCGTCGGGACAAACCAACCCCGGCCCCGATGTAATTACTGCCAGTCAGACTGAGGGGGAGGAGACAGGAGGAAGGAACGTGGGAAGCTAAGCGCCTTGCAATCCTAAAGACCTGCCAATCTCACAGAGAGGGAGACAAGAGGAAGCGCAAAAGTGAGAGCGAGACAGACAGGAAAGAGAAAGGGAGAGCACCACCGTAGATCCATGCAAATTGACAATAAACTGATCAAAATGTAGCGAGGTAAAAGAGCTCAGGGAGGAGGCAGACACGTTAATAGACCACGCAACAACTTAATTTCACAAGCTGTTGAAGATAGAGATTTTCAAATGATCAGGCAGAGACCACCCATGCATTTTAGAGGCTTCACTGCAGTGAACTGCAAGCAGCTGCTGAGAGTCCTGTACCGTTTGTCCTGAACATTACATTAAACCCAAGGGTTGATGAGTTATATCCTGTTAACATATAACATACTAATCATTGTGAAACACTCTTTTGGTTTTCCAAACACTGTGAAGATGCAAATAGAGCTGTGGATTAGGGTTAGAGCAAACTTTAATTGTTTTATACTATGATCTGTTTTTTTTTTTAAATTTCACCTTACTGCAAAACTAACACTTCATTGCAGTATTTTTTCATCATCATTTTTCATTTTTTCATTTAGGTGACACTTTGTTTGAACGCAACACAAACAGTCAAAAAAGGAGGGTGAACTTGACAGAGAACTGTGTATTTCCAAAGAGGAGAGGAACTCCAAAAGACTAAACAAAGAGTTTGTACCTAAAAATGGGACTTCTTCTGTTGCATGAATGTAATTCGGATATTAACAGCCTGACTAGAAAACCATACTTTGCAAATTACTTTAGTCACCACAACAGACACAAACACTTATAGCCTTTATACAACTTACACAGGGATCATGTCCCATGGTAAGGAAAGAGTCTATAGAGAGTCAATCAAGTATCAATATCTGGATCTGATGCTGATAATTGAGTACAGGATTTGATATTACAGTCATTTTGCACAGACCCACAGTAAAGATGAAGAAATACAGCTCTACTACTTCCTTGGTCCACTGAAATCTCAGTCTTTGCCACATTGCCAGAGCTTGTCACCTCCAGCATAAAACGAAGACAAAAGTGCTCATTTTGCAAGCTTCAATGGACTCTGTCGGCTTAACCTCCTGGCACAGGAAACGGCTGAGAATTTAGAATCAGCCCAAGGCGATTAAATATCCATACCTTTCCAAGGATGTCTCTTTTGAAATGACATTGAAATGTACGCAGCTGCTTGTTACATTTATAGTCATAAAGCTCAAGAAAATGAAATATATTCAAAAGGTGACAGAATGAAAGGGTTTAGCTGCTTTACAGCTCAGAGTCTTTAAATGCATCTTTGCATTCTGTAATGATTATCATCCTTACCACTAAGCAGGACGGGTTATCAGTCCCTTTTCCATGTCTGTCTCAACATGCATTTGATCAACTAGGACAACTGCCAAATCTCCTCCATCCTATTTGTCACTAACTGGTGTTGTATTATCTCTCGCCGCCCTTGCCAGTGACTTTTATCACCTCCAGTGGAGGGAGGGAGGGGAGGGAAGACGAGGGATGACGGTGGGTGGATGGAGGGCGGCAGGATGAAAAGCAGAAAGCCTGATAGGTGTCTTCTGAGTTTCAGTCAGTGAGCAAAAAAGAAATAAGAGGATATGATGTAGTGCAATTTTCAAAGCTCAGGAATCTGTAAGTTCTGCCTCACATACAGAGAAAGAAAGAAGGAGAGAGGAAGAACTGTCGGTGATGGAGGTGCCAAAATCAAGGGCAAAGTGTCAGACAGGTGTTGGTGTGTTAGCGTGTGCGCAGAAGGTAGGTGGGTCGGTACGACTCAACCCAGTGAAGTGTAACCTCATATCACCTCCTCTTGACTGAGCAGCATATCTGCGGCGCAGAGGGGGCTGCTAAATCTCAGAGGTATTCCCTTTTGAAAAGGTAATTAAGCTGTTAGGTGCGGCGCCCTGGAAGGTCGTTCCAAGCTGAATCCCACAGAAGATTAACATGGCATCACTGGACATTACTCATTTGACTCCAAAAAAAAAAGAAAAAAAAAAAGAGGCAAGCATCTAAATTAGTCCGCGTGGAGTATTTTGCTGTGTAGGCCATTTATAGAAGTTTGATTTTTGCATAACCTTGGCATCAACTCCAGGACGCATGTGTATATGTTTGCCTCTCACATGGGGGATGAGGGAGGCGGTCTGGCTAATCCACTTTAGTCCAGGCGTCACAGAGAGGGTGCTACGGTGCATTTCAGCAGCATGATATTGGCATCAACTCCCTCCCTTGCTGCGCACCTCTTATTGAACTCAAAGATAAAATTTCTATTTACAGTCCAAGTTTTATATGAAAGAGGAGAGAGAGAGAAAAAAATCACACTCATCCTCATTTCTCTGTAATCTGCAAGGGGGTGAAACTTCATCATGAAGTGATTTCATGGCTGTGAAACACATTAAACGTAAAGGCCTAAATATAGCATCAAACAGACCAGTGCTGCCAACTCCTACAAAGTTAAGTACATATACCGGTGATGCAGATTTGTTGGTCCTATAGTATGTTGGGGGTGAAGGGAAAGGCTATATATTTACAACTCTTCCACTCCACCAGACCCGGTCTTAACCCCAGGAATGAGCCATGAAATTACTCCATTTGGAAAAAAGCAGGGGGGGAAAAGAAGAATTCTGGTTGAAGCTTTAAAAATAAATATTAAACCCAGAGCCCCAGGGGCTTTTCCCATGATGCATTGCAGTCTATTACCCATTCTGACATGAGACACTGTCGCAGAGGCTGAGGCTGAGGTTTACCTTTCACAAACTATCAGCGTCATGGGAACACGCAGATAGGGAAATGGGAGTAAACAATCCACGACGCCTACTGATTGAAGATAACAACACACCAACTCTCATCAGGACGAAAACGAGGGAAATGCCAACTAAATCTGCGCATTTGATTGTGTGTGTTAGTGAATGCCTGCATGCTCATGCATACGTGAATGTGACTCATGATGCCAGCATGGGAACTCGCATATCCACACATCTGTATAATCCCTGTCTGCTTTCGTTTATGCCAGTGGATCAGAGGAAAGCTGCACAGAGTCTGTATATGCAGCCGTGTGTATGAAGGCTGAATCCTGGATTCTATAATGCAGGGAATTTATGGTTCACAATGCACATTAAAGCCCAGAACTCAGATGGAATTTAACAACAAAAGGCTGGTGTGAGAGAAGCCATGCTGACCTTGGCTCCCCTCTTCAGGAAGTGGTGTGAAGAAAAAAAAAAACACGTAGAAGCTCCAGCGTTGAGGACAGGATGACTTTTATTCTCTGACTCTCCACTCTGACCCTAACCACACTTCAACAGAGACAGACAGAACTATTGATTATCCATCACTGTGTCAGAGAACATACAATTACAGATCACTTTAGATAAAACACACGCACACACACACGCTCGCACAGACAGGCAGGCACACAAACACAGCTCACCTAACTCTCCCTCCCGAGGCCGCTGGCTGTCACGTCGACTCCAGCTCAGAGAAACTCACAGCATGTTTCACACAAGAGGAGGAAAAGGAAGAATGACACAGACAACGAGATGGGATGCAAGGGTCTGGCACGGTCGTGCCCTCTTAAAAGAGGATGAAGGAATGGAGCCCAGGGCAAGGGCGCCAGATTCATTTCAGAAGTGGGGTTGCCAAAAAATCTGTGTTTGTTTCTGTGTGTCTGTGTTTCTGTGTGTCTAGGGATAGAAATACCACGAACCGGGCTACTATGGGTCAGATGATTTCACTGACTTCTTTTGTCAAACTCAGAATTGCATTAATAGACATGGATGGTAACCGCTTCTGAGTTCAGACAAGTTTAGACAGTCACACACACACACACACACACACACACACACACACACACACAGTCAGAATGAAACAGTAGGCTAATGTTAAGTGAGGCCACAGAAAACGGGACAAAGTCAGCACAGATTTCACACCCACTCTATTATTAAAAATATGCTCAAAGTTAGCACTAATGCTTTCAATGAGCTGCATTTTTTTCCACAATACTTTCTTTTGCATGCCCTTAATTTGCAGAGGCACGCAGTAGAGTGAAATATTGATATCTAAGGTTAGTCCTGCTAGCTAGAGCAAGAGCTCAAACAGAGAGATGTAACACATAGGATGTGTGTGGTCAATGTACAATTTTCTCTCTTTTTAAAAATTGAATCTTTTAAATGTTTACCTGCTTCAATTTACCTAATGCTACAGAGAGAGTGAGAATGATTGTAACAGGTTACAGTTATCCACGACTTAAAGTGGGAGAGAGGCGCCAATGACCCTTTGGCCCCTCTGTACAGTGTGGGAACAGAAAGACAGAAAATAAGTAAGATGATAAGTCACAGAGTAGAGAAGAGATGGGAAATTAAACTTCAAAGCAGGACTTTAATATTAATTGCGTCAGGAAATGAAGGAGAAAAAAGAGGGACTGAAATGACGAGTAGGTGATATGATGTGATTGTCTATTGTTTTCCTCCCTTTCATAGCAAAGCCTTCATTTTATTACAGCGAGAGGACAGATTAGATCTCAGTGACAATCGATAATTTAGAGCAAATGTCAGAGGGGAAGGGAGGAGGAGGGTAGAGAAGGAGGAGGGTGACGAGCTCAAATAATGGGACATGAAGTGTGTTTGGGCCAATTCAAACTGGAGGACTGACAAGATCACTGAGAACCTTCACATGTGCACTAGCTTCTGGTTGTCCATGTTTCTAGTGTTCATGTGATTATGTTTGATGCATATCCTGTTTCTGAGCATTTAGCAGCTCAAGAGATGAACATTTCTCTCAAGCACCGATAAAAACAAAAACTGAGTTCGAAGAAAAGTAAATATTGGATTTACACTCACCTGGTGACCAGAAACACAACCTCATGTGACTGATAATGATCGTCTGTAACAGCTTGATGTGTAAATTAGCAACTGTTTACTAACTTGTTCATCATATTAAGTCAAACAGGTCAAAACAACTTGCTTCTGCGGGCCTCAAGTGGCCAACAAAAAGCAGCTCTTACCGGCATAAATATTACCCCCTTTAAATATTCATGACTAATTAATCAGCAGTCTATTAAAGTTCAGAAAAAAATAAACAAAACATTGAACTGTATAATTTTCACAAGATGCAACATAAAAAAACAGCTAATCTGCTTCATCAGGATTGCATATGTAGGTCGATCAGTTAAATAGATTATGACCTGGCAAGCACATATTCACACAATCAATATTCCCTAACTGTCCTTCAATTTTAATTATGTGCAAAAGAAAATGTTACACACCAACTCCAAACCAGCAGAAGAAGCACAAACATAAACCATGTGGGATAACAAAACTTGAATTAATTAATAGTAGGAAATTATCAGAGAGTCCTCACATGTTCTGAAAGCTAAACTGCTTCTACATTTCTCCTTTTGGGATTTACAAACTACTGCAGTCCACTGTTGTAGTCCATCTGATATCACCCTGAAGCTGTGCTCCCATCCACATACAGAAGAGCAACACAAGCACTCAGTTGCATTTGCATAATGAATCCATACTATAATCACCACAGTGGTTCCAGCAGACAAAAAAAAAAGCATCAGTGTTGCTAATGAAGGCTAAAGTGCCAGAAACCATCAAGGACACACGCTATCTTCATACATTTGCATGATCTTGTTTATGACAAGTATACTGAAAAATTATTTGACAAGCAAGCCGAACTGGTGAGGTAGTCTGATGATCAATGTGTTGACACACATCCACCACTGTTATAATCCACAGCCCATGCAAACCCATAAGCCTGTTTAGGACTTCTAAATTAAAAGAGGCATCAGATGGGATTCAGCACGAAATGGGGAAAATTACATTCAAAGGTCATGCAGATGAGGTAACTTTTTGCATGTTTAAACAGCCCTACATTCACATGGCACTGTAATCCACGAGCAAACATCGTAAAGGTTAGGCTACATAGCAATTTAGTAATTATAATTTAAATTTGTGAAAGGTCAAAGGCAAGAAGTTGACTGATCAACTCAACATCAGTCCAAAATTTTACTCTCACAATTTAAAGCTGTCAGATGTTTGAGCGCCGCAAAAGAGAGCGAACGGCGGCATTATGTTCCTCTGTGGATGCTGAATTACAGTCATTTCATCTGTCACATAAAAATAACACATTATTCCTCAGCTTTCAAATCTCAATACATGCTGTGATCTAAAATGTCTTCACAGTTGGTCTGTCATGAAGACCCTCCCTCTCTGTATTCCACTGAAAAAATGATGGGGGGAAGAAAACATGAACAGAAGCACCTAACTTCTCAGTTTAGACAAGATTGGCTTTTTAAATATTTAGAGTTTGTTTACAGCTTTTCCCCTGAGTGGCAAAATTATCTGTCTGAGTGGCTTAACGGATGTTTGGGTGAAAAAATATTAAAGCTCTGAAATACCCTGTTTCCAACTTTATTTAGCACCGCAGCCTTGATTTGAAGTCATTAAGTAAGTTTACACATAAACAATGTCGGCATTCATTTTCATATCAAAACATATCTTGTGATTTTAAGTGCAACCCGAGCTGATTATTTAGGACTAAAAGCTATTGGCCAGATGGTCTGCTGATAAACACTTAACTGATTCAAGACCAAACAGGATTTAATTACAACCTTTTTTAAAAAAAAATTAAATTGGAGAAGCAAATCACACCTGCAAAACATTGCATGCTACTTCCATAAGTTCACAACACACATACCTTCAGTGATGACCTGCAAGGCGGTCCGGCAGGGATCCACCACACTCTGCCTGCTGATCATAGAGGAATCAGCTCCTTGCACTCATTAAAACTCTTTACATCTGCCTACAACAAGATTGCTGCCATCTGCAGAGGTTCCAAGTGCCAGAGTGGACCAAGTGGAGTCTGTGCACAACTTTGCACTCACTCATCCTCACACTCCCGCAACGAGAATGGACTACAGTGCATTGTGATTGTCGCATGCGGTCTGTAAATCAATGTGTTGAACTCACACTGTGGCCTGGTGCGAAAATAGGATGTGGAGGGCTTCGTCACTCAATACTTTATTGAGTGTCCTTAAGCCATGACTATGACACAAGTACCCTAGTTTGTTTGCGCATGTGTATCAGCGCTCATAGAGCTCGGTGACATATCAGAGAAGAAATGTCTGAGCAATGTAGCGTGGCAAAAATAACAACCAGTCGATAACAGAAAATGTACTCACCCAAACACAGTCGCACAAACAAACACAAAAAGGTTACTGAGCACCGAGGGCTTTGTAGACAATGAAGTGAATAAATGACCGATGTGAGAGTTAGTTTATAATCTGCTCTACGCCATCCTTGCATCCACACAAAGAGACAAGGATGGGGGAGATGAAAGAATATAAAGTGCGATGAAAAAGAGGAGGAAATAAGCTTATAGAATGGGCGGAGAGCTGGTGGAAGAAAAGATAATAGTTAATGCTCCACAGAAGCTGAGAGGTAAACAGAAAGAAGGGAAGTGTGCCAGTGAATTGGAGGCTCAGACAGACAAGTAGGGAATGAAAAATGCCGACAGGGAGTTAGTTTGTAGATACATATGCAGCATGAATGATTAGAAACAGACAGCAGCAGCAGCAGCAGCAGCAGCAGCAGTAGTGGAGGTATTGGTGATGGTGGTATTTCTTCCAGCCTACCAAAATATATTTCTCAGGGCTTTGAAGTTTTTAAAGTTTGTTGTGCTCTGTGTGTGATGTAATCCAGGAGGCTGCCTCTAATCTTTTCCCGAGGGGAGGAAAAGAAGAGAAAGAAAGAAGAGAGGTGGGTAGAAGATGCAAAGGTTGTGGCAGGGGGGCCACACACAGGCTTAGGCAATACTACAGAGACAGGTGAGAAGAGAATTGCAGCACCACAGCTGGCAAAAACTATCAAAGAGAGACTTAAAATAACTCTGCTCCATTTCCTCGATGCCTTATTTCAAAAAGCAGCAGAAGATGTAAACCTGAAACTTTACCAGCACTCCACTTTCTTTTAAAGTGTGCAGTTTGAGTGTGAATTTTAAAAAGAGATGTGACAAAATCAAGATTTTCCAAGCAGCTGCAGCAGCAGGTGTCTTCGGCGGGAGAGTGAACAGGAAGTGTCCACAATACAGTCGGACATGTTTGTTACGACCCCTTCAGGAGCTTCCTTGTTTTCAGTCTAACAGTGAGACAAATTAGCTAACACCCAGGGGCCACTTGCACATTTTCCCTGTTTTTTTTTTTTGTATCCACTCCCTGCAGTCCTACCTGTCTCTGTGGGTCTCTGCAGCATGCTGTGCTGATTGGAGGTCTGTCTCCCCCACCTTAATTGCCATGTTATCAGCTCCACTCCTGCACTGCCACTTCGCCCGGGCCTTTCAGTCAGATGGACATGCCAATTACTCCTCGTCTACGCACACACTTGTTCTTGCTCTCTCACATGGTTTCCCAAGGCTTCGCTGTCAGGTAACATAGCAGACAGCAGCTGGTACTAAGCGGGCAGTTTTTGGATGAAAAGGGGAAGCAAATCAAAGCTCTTTGTAGCCCCTCATGCACACATGCAGACAAATACACACATCAATACACATAAAGTCCCAGCAGGAGCTTCTTGTCCAGGCTGAAAGATCCCAAGGGAACCTTTCTATTCCCCTTTCCCTCTTAATCCTTTACTCTAAGCACACTCACACTGTCTTCATCCCTCCTCTTATTCTTACCCCCCATCTGCTTATTTCCTCTGCTTTTCTTACCTTTGCTGTCCCTTAAAGGAACAGTTCAAGTATTATGGGAATTAGCTTTCTTACAGTATGTTCTTGCTTTGCACAGGGTGATGAAAAAAATGACACCACATGAATGTCTCTGCACTAAATATGAATCTGGAGCCAGCAGGTCATAAGCTTAGCTTATGATGAGGTGTTAATTAGTGACCTTTGCAGGTGCTTATACCGTGAGTGGATTTTTTTAACCTGTGGACAGAGCCAAGCTATCTCTTTCCACTCTGTTTCTAGTCTTTATGCTAAGCTAACCTAACATCCCCTGGCTGGAGCTATATTTTGTTGCATAGACGTTGACATTGTGTCTCTGCAGGAGCTTTAACAAAAATGTTGAATTATTCCTTTAATACTCAAGTGAACAGATATTTTTCCCTAGTTGTAGAAGTGCTAAATGCTCCCTTCTTCAACTCCCTCTGGGAGGCACTGAAAAGATTTTAATGAATCGATAACTTTGATTTTGGTTATGTTTAAGTCAAGACAGATGCACAGTAGTGCATCTTTGTCATCTCAAAATTATATTTGGCCTGTAAAAAGAAAAGGCAATTTAAATGTAGGGGTTTGGTAAATTGTCATAAGCATATTTTTTTTTCCATTTAAAGGACTAAAAACTTAGTGGATTGCAAGATTTTTTAAGAAAGATAAGAGTTCATATTGGAAGGAAATCAACAGTCTTGCTAGATGGTGCACAGAGAATAACCTATTGCTCACCAACAAAGCTAACTGATGGTTGATTTTAGAAAAAAAGGAGGCCAAGACACATACCCTGTCTACATCAGTGTAGCAGAGGTGGAGCAGGTGAGAAGTTTGAGAACCTGACATGGTCATCACTTATCTCCGGGGAAAAAAAAGCCCAGATATGGCTTCATTTCTTAAGGAAGCTAAAAAGGCAACATAGCATTCTGACAGAAATCATCAAAAACTGTCATGGGATGTGCTCGGTCAAGAAAGAAGACTCTGCAGAGGGTGATTAAACCTGTCCAGAACATCATCGGTTCATGTTGACCGAACATTATCAGTCAGATAAGAAGCCTGTACAGAGCTTAAAGGATACAAAAAGACAAGACCCACCTCAAACTCAGCCTGCTCATCCAACTGCATCTGACAAGAGATACAGGAGTATCCACTCTGTACCACCAGACTACAAGGCAGCTTCTTCCCTCAGGCTGTGAAACTTCTTAACTCATCCACTGCACTCAAACATTAAAAAACTAGTTTTATTTTTAGGAGTGTATAAATAATTAATCCATTTATGTATTTTTCTGTTTTAGTAGTATCATAAAAGGGACTACAAACTACACTTCTTGAAACAACCTTCTGTTGTAAAATCAAAATGAATGAATTTTCTATCTCTCAATGACATTGACACTGACTCATTAGTTTGATTGAACCATCCACAGCTATAATAGTAAATCTCTTAAAAAAACAGACGTTACAGTGATAGTCAATGTAATTAGGTGATTTAAAAACTACTGTCATTACCCATTTGCTTTGTCATATACATCAAAGTGCCCCGTCAATGTCAGGTTTTCAAACACTATTAGCTCTCTATTGATATCTCCCCTAATGTTGACTTCTAATGATGCCAGATGTTCAATAGGCAGCATAGTGAAGTAGAGGCTGCTCTGGGCTCCTCCACAGACCTACCAATTAATCAACCTCAGTGTGTGTGTGTGTTGCCATGTCAACCTGTGTGTGTACTGGCTTGTTAACGCTGACACTGCCACTTCTCATGGTGTGTGTCGCGGCAGTTTCAGTCGTTGTGCTCCAACATCGCAGCGCCAAACCGGCTCTCATTTCTACTCTCTCTTCCACTCCACTGAACATTTTCCTTATTATCGCCCGGCTACTCAGATGTCACAGACAATCACACACACACACTTTAACACAATCCAATTATCCCATAGACACATCATGTTAACAATGAGACATTAATGGTACATGTGTGAGCAAGCCCTTTTAATCGTTTCTGCTCTTTCTATGTCACTCACGGACACACTGCCAACACACGTCTGTGCGATTACATGTACTCATGCTACTGCTAGCTGATTGTGGCAGGACATTTTCACTTTAGATGGGAGAGGACAAGAGAGAAGGGCTTTATTATCCAACCCTTAATCATTTTACTTTCACCAAATTAGGTGCACTTCCCTTCTGATATCCCTCTGTATGGTAACTGCGTTTTCCTCTGCTGTCACAAATTATGGAGGCTTCTAGACCAGTTTAAAAAATTTCAAAAGATCTGTCTCGTCTCTGAAGATTCATTCTGAAAAGCTTTTATTCCACCCATGGACAACACAGAGATTTTTTTTTTGCAAACTTAATACGTGACTTGTGTCAGTTTTTATTCCCAGCTGAAAATCACTCTCTGTCCCACAGTCGGTGACTCAGCCAGCGAGTGCAAATGTGAGCAGGCGTGCACACGAGTGCATAGACTGCATGTATGTTTACAGTTTGAGTTATATGTGTGTGAAAGTGTGTGTGTGTGTGTGTGTGTGTGTGTGTGTATCCTTGTGTGTGTGTTGGCTGCTGCCCAGAGACCCGAAGCCTGCAGAGCACCAGTGACCTGATATGTAGGGCGAGACCAAAAACGCTGGGATGACAGCTAAGAGCCCGCCCCCACTAACTCTGACTGACAGCCCTGTAACCTCGGCTGCTTCCCGCGACAATAGCTTGGTCCTGCTACCACTTTAACGTCTGTCATTCCAAGCTCAATATAACAACTATTTCTGAGGCAAACTTCTATAAAAGCATCTGAACAGTACTGGAGGACAAGGCAAACCCAGATGTGAATGGATAACTGCTTTTAGGGCTCAGACGCTGACAAACTGATGGCTGTTTATTCCTTAAAGCAACTGTCAAGATCTGCAAAGTCTTACATTTCCCCAGGTGCATAGCGTCAAAACACAGCTGTACATATACCACCACAAGCTTTTTCTGTCTTTAAGTCCTTCAGCCTTTTGTGACCAAAGCAGCACTTAGGGAATCACATCCCGCTGCCTCCATCTCCCACTTTTACGGGACAAATCCCTCCTAATCTACGGATAAGGTACAACAGCCGCATGTCTCAGTGGATTTCAACGAAATCAGGTCAAAAGGGGGCAGACACTCAAAAGAGCATTATTGTGCACAAAGAGTGCGCGGAGTCATAGCAAGTTTTTCCACCACCACACGTAAAGAAAGAAAAAGAACAAAGTGAAGGATTAAAGCCACCTTAAATCAAAAGAAAACTTGGGTATAAAGATAAAAACAATGACATCAAGAAGACTTTTAGCTTTAGCTACAGGTCTGTGATTCCAAATCAGGAAACAGATGAAAACGTTTTCAGCTGTTGATGTTTTATAAGAGACAGAATCTGGCATCGTAGCCCCGATCTCTTTCTGAGAATGAGTCATTAAATATGAAGGCAAGAGGGGGCACATGAGGTAGTGGGTTGCATTTAGGCTAAAAGGGATCTCTTCTGTTCCGCCTCCAGGACATTTTCTGGGCTTTGACATCAAGAAATCAGAGACATCAGAGTCAGAGTCAGTTCTTATTTGTGGCTGAAAGGCAGAAAATTTGATTATTTGTACACCCGAACAGTGCACCTGCACATAAGTATTGCCAAGTATCCATGTGATCTGAGCATGTTGTATATCCTTGCAATATATATTCATCATTACATGAGGCATTTCTCGATAGCGCCATATGGCTGTTATATGTAGCTCAGCCAGAGCTTCCCCTGGGCTCGGTGAGTATTGGAGGGAAAAGAGGGAAACGTTTGTGAAGTGAAAATTTCACATTTTTAATGAGTATGCAAAGGATTGTGGGACTGGGCAGAAGCTTTTTTTTTTCATTTAATGTAACTCCAGAGAGATATGCTATAGAAGGATTTCAAGAGAGAGCAGAGTGCTGAGATAGAGAGAGGATTGTTGCAGAAAAGTAAGATAGACGTGAGAATGAAGAGCAGCCGAGGGGGGGGAAACCTGAAAACAGACAACAAATGCAGCTGATGTGTTAACAAAGAAAAAAAAAGGAAAAAAAAGCAGTTTTTAGTTCCAGAGGTTAAAGAGAGTCACAGAGAATTGAGCTGCATTTTTACAGCTCTCTTTCCCCACCTCAGCGGTGGAACTGACACGCTGACACTTGGCTGCCTATTGACATGGTAAATTGAGGGCCTATTTGAGCAGCCTCCATTGGCCCTGTCTGAGCTGTATATTCACAGGACACTATTACAACACACATCAGGGGAGACGGCAGGAGGGGGGGGGGACAGTGAAATGTGCACAAAGAAGTATGCAGCAGAAGGTGAACTGTATGGAGGTGAGGTTATTTTAAAAAAAAAAAGAGAGAAATGTAGGCTGGAGCTGCAGCAAGAGGTGGAGCAGACAGACAGACAGGGAACAGCTAAAAAAAAATGGCTGATAAGAGAGGAAGACAGACACCAAAATTGATTTCTTTTTTTAAGGAAAAGGTAAGGCCGATGGGTGAAATGAGTCTAAAACATGTTCAATTTCCAAGTCAGACACACACATATAAACATGGACAGTTTTGTGTATGCATATAAACTACAGCCAGAGATCATGCTACAAGATTACAAGTGGCATTGTAATTGCTTTTGCAGCGGGCGAACGTGACTTGTGCTCCTGAGCGAGGACGTCTGCCTTGTTATGGTGTAGCTGCAGCCATTAGCCATTTGGTTTAATGGGCAATCTGAACCACAGGCTCCACTGACCCCCGGCACTTGGTAGGAGGAACGGGCCAACCTATTAACAGAGTGAAAAGCTCCAAGCTTACCCTATCACACAAGGCCACACTTAATTAGACTGTTTGTTTAGCAGGCTCTAATGGGACGGATAGCGAGCAGGGGAAAAGGTTGAGTGCTCTCCTTGAAACTGCACACTGAAAGGACGGAGACAGAGGACATGAAGATATTAACACAACATGGACTGTCCTATTTTCTCAGGAAAAATTAAAATGTGAGCAGCAATCGACCAAATATATAAATTGTTAGTTGAGTAATTATAATTCGTTGACTGATACAACACAATACGATAAAAATGCATGTTACTTTACGCTGACATTCATTTTGGATGCTTGGACAGTTTTTGTTTTAGAGATAAGAAGCAAATTAAACACATAGCTAACATATGGTACTTTTTAGAGACATACACAACACTCCAGTCATGATGATAATACATATCACATTACAGTATATCCTCTGGATTCAGAGCTTAGCAGCATACTAATTTGGGTTTAGAAACAAGCTAGATAGATGTTTAAAACACTTCTTACACCTGTTACATTGAAATGGAGGGATAAAGCTTATAATAAGGCTTTTTCATTGGCACTTTGGGATGCTCCCAGTCAGACAATGATCCACTGATTTGTGTTTCCGATAGCAGTTTAAGCACCCTGAGTAACATCGATCATAGATCCTCTCTGTAGTTTGGCCAAGGTGGGCAGAGTCTGACTCCTATAGCCATGTGGGAGTTGTGTTAAGTTACTGCTGATGAAAATCCATTTTCCTGATTTTGCTGCTTCATAATGAAAGCTTTTAATTAAAAGGGGGGCTCTAATTGCGAAGATTTTTCAGGAAATTTAATGTTTATTATCAAATTAAAGGGCTTTTCAAACAACAACAACAAAAACATCAAAAAATGTTCTAATACTGAGGAAAGATGTTATATAAAGAGCTGTAGACAACTGGCTCTCACTGTAACTCTGCAAACAGCTCAGCTCTTATAGGTAAACATCTTATTTTACTTGCCTTGCTGTATGATGGAAAAACACTCACATTGAATATCTACTGACTCGAAGGTCATCGTTTGAAGACACACTTTGATGTGACTGTCCCTGTTTTGAGGGTGGGCAGAAGTTTGCATTCTCTGTTTAAAACAAGCTAGGAGTCAGAAGAGATACTGTTAGCAAGTCTGAGTGTGCTCTTGTTGTGAATTTCATGACAGTAGCATGTCACAGGTCAATCAATAATGTTTCACAAATTTGAATTTGAGCGTATATGTTTCTCAGAGCACAGCCAGGTCGTACTGCAGTCCAGTATGGCATTCACTGATTTTAAAAAAACAGGATGATGTTCTGGTTACTGTCTCCAAAAGTTATGTGAATCAAAGAAAGTAAAATGCACTGCTGTGTCCTCCTACAGATAACTTCTATGATAGCAGCCCATGATAGATATGCATTTATCACAACACCCCAGTGTTTGTATGCAGAGTCAGTCAGGAGGGAAATAATAACCTCTGTCTTATTACTATTGAAGATAAACATGTTTTTTGTTACACCATTCAATAAGCTGGTACAGTTTGGGGTCATCGCTGTCAGTCAGCAGAGTGAGGTAGAATTATGGAAGCATTTTTAAAGGAGATTGTTTATGCATTAAAGAACACTGTTGGTGCATAGGGGCAGTGTATGATGTAAACAACACAGATGAGCTAATGCAACCTTCAGGTGCTTTAACACTGCTCCTGATTAGAGAGGAAACTGTATAATTTGCCTGTGCTAGTTGTATCCTGTGTGAGAAAAGAGTCATACTAATTTAGTTATACTATTTTTAAAAGAAGTAAATGAGGCTCATTTGTATTAAATGCAGATTAAAAAATAGTCCAGTAAAAGGAAACACAAAAGAAATGTCCAAACATGTTGATTAGGTTAATTGAGCATGAGCAGGAGGAAAAAAAATACAGCGAGAAGAAGAGGTAGTAAGAGTTTATGTTATTAAATCAGTAAAAAAAACAACAGTGTGGTACATGAGGGATACAACCCCTGTATGAAATTAAACCTAATTAGCGCAATCCTTCAGAAAAATTACATCTCTCTTTTTTTCATCCCTCCCTGCACCCTAACAGCACCTCTCCCTTGATCCCACTCCCTGCACAGAAGGCTAATTAAACGAGAGAAATTGGATATGGGCCTGTGCGCACTCTTATTTAGGGGGAGAGAGGAGGGGGGAATTGGGAAGAAGGGGGGAGAAGTCGGACCTGGGACAAAGGCAGCGGATCAGAACGGTGAAACCTTGTCATTTTTGGAAGTATTAAAGGAATGGCAGGGTTAGCGGTGAGGGCAGACCGGATGAGACAGCTGAAGTGTGACGCCTCAGAACAGAATCCAAAATCCACCTCACTCTGCTCCTGTTAATCGACTGCTGATTCAAACAGATGACCACTCTCCTCTTTTACCACTCAATCCATCTCTGAAAGGCCTCTTGGTAAAACTGTTTATCTAATGGAACTTCCTGTTTCCATTCCACCCCCTTCACACTGGGTCAAAGGTTAAATTTGTTGTCTCATGGTCTGAGAGGGCCACTTGACCCATCCATTAGATCAATAGCTGATTGACAAATGCTCTCCATCAGGACCAACACTTAAACAAATGTTGGATATAAAGGAAACACATTGATTATTGTATTACAAGTGAGCTGTGCCCTTATCCTAAGAAACAGTATTACACATAGTTCATTTAACCACATAATATGTAACATTTCTGCATTAAAATCTAGACACGTTATATAATATTTTTGAATGTTGTACATTACCTAAAAAAGTCTCTGACAATGTTCAAATCCAGAGAAAACTATTATTTTAATCAAGGTAAAGGTTTGTTTCATTTGTTTGCCAGTCAATAATGACACTGACAATGGGGAAACATGTGATGATACATCAGAGAGTGCAGAGAGAAGTCATGACTAAATGCAACATTATTACAACTTTAATAAAGCCTCGTCTGTTTAATCACATTCAAGACATTCTAATCTGCAATGGTGGATTTTTAATAATGAATACAATAACTCCCATTATCCCACACTGTTTCACAGCATCATCAAAAGACATCTTTTGTTTTCACTATTTTTGACTGAGAGACCCCATACCTGCAGAAATTACATACTGTGCATTCAAGAGCAACTAATTTATTATGATTTTTGTCTTCCTTATATTATATAATTGATAGGATTTTGGAAGGTGGCAACATTCCTATAAAAAGGTCAGAACAGGCAAGAAAGTAAAAGGGGACCTTAACTGATTTAACATATTAAAGTCCGCGTACAGGACTTGAGGAGTGCTGCTGCACGTGTGTAAAGAGTTCCATAAAACCTTTTGTTGCTCCAGAGGGAGCTTCATTAAAACTGAGTCAGTGCGGGCCAAAACCACAAAACTGCAGATAGAAAAAAAAAAGAAAGAAAAAACATGGGGGGTGGTCTTACCAACATCAAGTAGCCCTTTCCTTATCTCTGACTGAGGCTAGCAGCTCATTAGCCACTAGCATACCACATCTGAATCTTCAACTGAATTGTCTGTCAAGTAGTATTATGGCTAAAATCTGTGCCATTCTTTGACAAGGATATGTGAAAGGAAAAGTCTCTGTGCTTTTAAAGTATGATGCTGAGGGCTAAATAGGTGGCCAAACATTTGGAGGATTGAATTTTAATGTAGTTGTGCAGGCACCAAATTTTCCTCTGCAAGTCGTAATAATCACTTAACTGAAGAAACAGTTTATGAACATTTTTCCCTGAAGGTCTTTAAGAATAATTAGAGAATTTCAGACACTCTACCAGTTTATAAAAAACATTCATGTCTGTCTCCTCTCTTCCTCTGTCCATTTTTGTCTTTATTTCTCTTTCTGCAAGTCTTAAATCCTCGTGCTCAGGCCAGGTGCAGCTACAGAGCTGCGGTGGATCAGAGAGTTGATGATGGATGACAGGAGGGTGTGTGTGTGCCTGTGCGTGTGCGTGTGTTTTCAAGAGGATTCTCCATGCATTATATTAAGTGGTGCACTTCCTGCTGTGAGGAGGCAGAGGATGATGATGGACAGGGGAAAGAGGTTAACAGCTTGCGTGCTCTCTCACATGCAAACACACACATAAAATTGCTGTATAATCCCACTTGGCCATTGTAACACAGAGGGTTAACACACTATTACCGTATGACTTTACCACAGAGACCAGAAACACATTTGGCTCTGACACCAATCGCGCCAAATGGACGCTGTCTCCAGCAGACGACGTCATGCGTGCCAGAAAAAACAACAAAGGGTGTGTTTGTCTGTGTAAAGCTAACAATCCAGACCCCTGCCTCCCCCACTGTCCCACCCACCCACTGAGGTGCTGGCTCCCCCTCTGCTTCATTTGCATGTTCACTCACACACACAAACATAAACACACACACACATGGACCAAAACACATGCACACACTCACATGCACATGTACAGACTGGAATCCTGTGGCAGCGCTGAAGCGCCTCAGTGGAAAGGGGCAATTATTTCACAGTCGAATGAGCCCGCGACTGTGTGACCTGATCAGAAGAAAGGGTGTGTTTTTTCGCCACGGGGGGAAAGGGTTAACAACAGTCTAGAGGGATGCCAGTTATTTGGCTTAAAAACAGCGAAAAGGATCTTTGGTGAAGAATAAAAATTTAGTTATGTCTAAATTAAAAACAGGACAGTTTGTAGAAACTACCAGTAAGAAATTTTCCAGATAGTCTCCTCTTCTGTCAGTCATACCTTTATTAGATTAAGCATCATTCTGTTGCCTTTCTGTGTCATTTCAGTTTACTTTAAAAAGGAAGAAAATCCCATGAAATCTTCTCTGAGAGAATACATGCACTTTTCTCCACATGGGCTAGCCCCCTTCCTACTCACATGTCCGTCATGTAGCCAAAGAACAGACAGCCTTGACCCTCCTACAGCGAACTATCCACCCACACGCTCACAGAGACATTAGGGTTGAGATAAATAAAAAAGGTTGTTTTTTTTTTGGATTCTGATCCTGCTGTGTTCTCGTCTCCTTGTGGGCCTGTCAGGTTGATGGTGAGCAAATATGTCTTGAACTATACGGATGGCTTGAAGTTACCCTGGACTTCTCTGCACTCGGCCAAATCTTTGGACATATTACATGCTGAGCTTAACCACACCAACCTCTTGGAGTGGACATACACTTACACATACACAAACATTGGACTGCCCCCATGCCTTTTCTGGATGTAAACAGAGGATGGACCATGCTGCTCTCTTTCTCTCCCCCTCTTCTTGAGAAAAAAAAAACCCTCCCCTGGATGCTTTGCACTGGACAATAGAGTGGCCCAGTGGCATCATTTGTATGGCTGCTTATCTCAGATATGACAATACAGCCAGATGTCCTGGGTGATTTAAGCAGACGTCTGATGAATATTATCCACTCTGAATAACCAAACATGCAGGAACGTAATTATATAGCGTGACTTGCTGTGCGGCAGGCAGCAAAGGGGAAAATGTAATTTTCTCAGCAATTTACATGAAGATAAGACAAAAAAAGAGTCTATTATGCCATTTAAAATGCAGATCACCTCTTGTAATTGATAGTGTTACAGGCCCATAACTGGCAGCCCACCTAACAAAGAAACTGGAGAACAGTGTGAACATTATTAACTTTGCTATAAGACTCCACATACTCTACCTAAAACATTTACAGTTAATAACTTGGGATCCAGGATGTCCAACAGTGATATGTGGAGTTGTTAAATTTGGCTTTATACATCAGGAGGATGGAGCCAAGGACTTGTGGGTCTGTCTTTCTTTTTTTAATGACAACATTCTCAGCAAAAGCTATGAATCAGATTGCATAAAACATTTTAAAGGTTTAAAATCTCAGACAAAATCTCCTCGATTCCGAGTCTGTGCCTTAACGAACATCTATACATGTGGACTCTTAGTAAATTCTAGTGATTTCTGGTCTAAAATCAGTGTTACAGTCTTTTTGGACCACCGCTTTTTAAAGTTTAAGTGGCACACTGTCAGGATGGTGTTGCCCGGCGGCACAGAGTAAATTAATGATGCTTAAGTAAACTTTGGATTAATTATAGATAGCCCAATGTGTCACAAGGCATATGCATAATCTGTGTCCTACCTGCAGCCATGCTAATGAAGAGCTAACCTGCTTCAGTAGACAGAGGACAGATGGAAAACACACTTGGCACTACACTGATGCTCTCACATGCATTATTGCCCTTGAGCACAGAACGACTCTGATTAGGCTTCACTTAAGTTTGTTAGGCTGGAGCAAACACAAGGCAGCCAAGCACAGGAAAGAGAAAGCTGCAGGACAACAGCAGCCGCAGCAGCAACAACAACAACAACAACGGCACAAACATTCCAAAAATACTTTGAGCTCCTTATGCACTTTATTTTAATGCATAATCAGCTTTGTCCCTGAAGCTGGGAAACCGAGCAACATTTCACTATCAAGGCCTAAAGAAAGACATTTGTTTGGAGATGAGGCTGCACAAATTGTCCAGTGTTTCAATCTCAAGATTATCTCTTTGATAACTTTTAAAAAACAAAAATTGTCTTGAAGTTTTTTGAAATATTTTTTCACATTTAAGAAAATACCAGCCATTATCTGTTTTCAGTTTTTCCAATGTGACAATTTGCTACTTTTCTGTTTTATTATAGTGAATTGAAACTATTTGATTTTTGAACTGTTGGTACCACCTAACAAGCGATTAGAAGATGTGATCTTAGGCTTTGTAAAAGTTTGATGGGTCCTTTCTGATATTTTAAAGACCAAACATGAATCAATTAGTTGAAAAAACAGCTGTCAGATTAATCGGTATCACTGACATGCAGCCCTGATCCAAACACAGAGAAGGTTATGCTACAAAAAGTGATGATCATTTTTAGTGGCAAATTTGTATTTGCATAGGAATAATGTTTTCAGTGTTCAGCTGAACTTGTACAGGCTTCAAGCTTGGGTGAAGGTTTCAGTGTTAAGTTATAGTTAGAGTTGAACAAAAAAAAAAACTTTAAAAAACAACAAAAAACACCCCATAGTTGAGTCTTTGACTTCCACTCCTTTGATTCCATAAGCATCAGGAGAATATGATATAATTTCTTTTTAATAAAAAAGCCCGTCTCTTAACAGCATTTTGTCTCCATTATAAGACAAAAGGATGAAAAACAAAGAATGAACTAGGCTGTAATTAATCCAGGTGAGACAGGTTCTGACCCACAAACAGAGAATGTACAAATAAATCAGGAGAAACACTAAACTCCCAGTTCTCCCTCCAGAGAATTTGTGGGCTACTTGAGAACAATAATATTAAATGTTTCCAAAAAATTGCATCAGTGAAATGCTTGTCAGTAGCTTTTTATTGACACTTTTTACCGGCTGCACTGTTCAGTCATAAGTTTCAGAGAAAATTATAATTTTTCACTGGAAAACAGTGGAGTCACACATTCTTTTGACAGCAGATGAAATCTTGTCAGAAGCAACTTCATTTGGTTTCATCTCTCAAAAATCAGAAATATTGTTCATATATAAAAGTCTCTATACAGCAACATTATGTATAAATTACAGTGAACTGACCAATCCGATTTTTTCTCCTTTTTTTAAACATAAAAACAATAAAATAAGCACATATTCCATTATATGAATCTATATAAGATCTTATGTGAGGTATTAAAATATCAAAGTGCTGTAAGGTCTCTGTGAACTCATTACTTAGCGCCACATTAAGTCTCTGTATGGATACTGTGGGGCTTGTTAGAGAGAAGGGAGCAATAAGCGCTCTTACCGTCCACAGCCATAGTCGGTCTCAGCGTGTATCTCTCCGTGGTGTCAACAGGACTCTCCCATTCTTCTGCCGGATGGATAAAATGGATTGAGTTGGAGGATAAAGAGCGCTTCTTGCCCTCTCTAACCTAGTATGTGAGCGCGGGGGCTGGAAGGAAAAAGAAAGCTGGATCACACTCTCCCTCTCAGTCGGTTCACGGCCATTTGTTGTCCAGGATGCCGGGACCAGTCCGATATGAAGCGGCTCCTTCTGAATCTCCGCCCCCCTCTCCGTACCTGACCGCCGGGAGACAAAAGGTCATTACGCTCCGACACCAGCTGTTACTGGATACAGACTAGATACCTCTCTCTCTCTCTCTCTCTCTCTCTCTCTCTCTCTCTCTCTCTCACCCCGTCTCACTCTCTCTCACACACACATACACACACGCATACACACACTCACGCTCCATTTTATCATTATGGCAACCATAGGCTACGGGGATATTACGTGGATCTCTTTCATGCAAATCCCAGCAAAGTTTAGTACTTAGAATATGAAAACTTTTACTGAAGTCACACAAAGCTTTCAAAATGCCATAAACAACAGCAATGTTGCATTAAAGTTGCTGAATGTATTGAATTTGAGTGCCAAGTGTATGGTGATAATTACTTCAGCTGTGATGAAGTGATGAAACTGAGCCAATGGTGCGTTAAACACACACATACACACATACACACACACACACACACACACACACATCTCTTCTATTCTACTGACAAAAAATATCTGTTGCATAAGGTCTCTGTAGAATTAAACTACCTTTAACTTTTTATTTATTTATTTGTTTATTTACTTCACATTTACAAAGAGAACAGCATTTTAAGTCCAGTCTGGCTCTTCATCAGAGAGATCCAGTTAGCTCAGTTGTGTGTTACTAATTAAATAAAGTTCCTCCTGTGGGTATGGGTAAAACCACACAAGAGGAACTCAAAATAAAATTAATGGACTGTAACAAAAGTCAAGAATTATAAACATGTACAAAAAAAACATGAGAAAAACTATCAACATACTTTTAGAATAATATATTCAAATTGTGTAATGAAAAGAGGGATTTCTAATGCAAATCTAAGATTAAAATTAAGTAATGGCATTTGTCAATCTGGGTGTAAAACTCATATTTTAACCCTCTGTGACTATTAGTTGTGGTGAAGTATCAGATTGAAATGCAGGCTGTGGTATGATAAGTGTTTTTCAGGGGCAAAGAGCATGAGCCTTTTTTTCTAGAAAATTTCAATTTAGCAGAGATCTTCTGAAATACCTGCCTCTAAGTCTGACTGAAAGTAAAACACAGCAAGAAGTCCCCTGGGAGTCTCTCCATAAGGCTCCTAGCAGCAGAGAAAACCACAGTGTGTACCATGTTGTTTTTTTTTTTATTATTGCAGGTTTCAAACTTACACACTTGAACCCCCCGTCTGCATTCACCTTCCATATGCAAACAGGCTAAATCAAATGTGAGCCCCCATCTCAGACAAACATAAACAAACATGCACGCATTCATGAATACAGCAAATAAGTTAGCTTGCGAGATGACAATTTGAATCAGCTATGCAGTGCAGTCTTTTGTGTTTACTTTCAGTCAGACTCAGAGATAAGTGTTTGGATGATTTCTGTTGATTTGTTTGAAAGCTTTAGCAGGAGTTGCACAATATGACCCAAAAGTTTCACATTTCTCTGCTGGCATTTTGAACGGCACCTCCATAAAGTTGGGGGTCTTTCAGAAGATTCCCAGTGGTCATAAATATGAGTAGAAAAAAGAATTCATGTGACACGTTATGCATCACAGGATAATTAAGGTCCCCAGACATGTGTTTTATATCAAATGACATCTGTCTTTGAATCTAATCAAGTCTTTTTTGTGCTCAAACCCAACCAAATTTTAACTGTAGCTCTGTCACATCAAGACACAGATTTCTTTTCAGTGGTAATATGTAGGCACAGATACATGATGATATCCTGCTGAAAGAGGCACCAGGTTAGAAAATGTGACTTAATGTTCTATAGAGTTTAAAGGGTTTTTCAACAAGCAGAACTTATGGTTCACCTCCCACAATGAAACTGCTTTCATGAGAACTTTTCTGTCTTGTAATTATAATTATTTTTATCACCTCATCTTTTAAACTTCATACCTGAAGTATGTAACACTGACTTCCTGTCTAATGATAATTTGAAGTCTTTCAGCCTGAGATAACCCTGATAGTCTGGAGGTTATCTCAGGTTTGTATGGGCTTTTCTCACCAGTCCTGTCTCCACAGTACTGCGTCAGCTGGAGAAAGGGCTGCACCCATAATCATTCCGCCATAGGTGAATATGGTAGAATTAGTATTTATTTGAACTGATCACAATCATCTTTGTCGGCACTAGGCCTAGCATTCAGCAAAGGAGGTTCTAAAAAGATAACACCCCCAGTCGAAAAACAGTAGAGAGCCAAATGAAATTGTTGTCATATGGCAGGCTTATAACCACAGCCTTTATGTGGAGAATCTGACTATTCCAAACATTAGAGGGCTCCCACTAGAACTCCCCCCAGAGGATATAATGCTGTTATTCATGTATGCTAAATAGTGCTTGTACTGTTCATCATGAGTAAACCGACTCTTTATGTAAAGTCTGCAGAGTGTCCCTTTAAGGTGTTTAGCATCATGGATTCAGTGACAATGTCAAGAGCATGTGTGGGTTACCATCTATGCAAACACGTGGTCTTTTGCACAAACCAAGAAACAGAAATGAGAAGGAGATCCACTGGCTGCTTGCAGAAAAGCCTAAAAACAGCCGTCCCCCTGTAGACACCCACGTCAGCTGCTATTTGCCCGTCAAACAGACGAGCTTCACTTCAAAGCGGAGAATCTGGGAGCAAGTTGTGTGCGCGTCTTTGTCAATGTAATCTCACAACACACCCAGCTAATTGATTCTGCTGGCATTCAGATGAATGCAGTCTGCTCATCGCTGGTGTTTTTTTGAACAGTGGAGAGATAAGTCCCCGAAAGACTTCAAAACAGTCCATCAGTCTGCGTTGGTAGATGAGGGCCCTCCCCAAAGCCCAGGCACTGGATCATCAAAGGACGTACAACAAGGAAGAGAGGACTAGCTGGTCCATCGGGGCTTCACCAGAACACATGCTGACTTGGAGTGAAAGCATTTTCACACTAACCCTTACATACACAAAGACACATTCACACTTATACAGATTTTTATCTTGTGTTTCAGCCTGCTGTCCTTCTCTCTCAAACACACACCCGTGGTACATAGCCACACATACAGGGACACACACATTTGTACAGGCTCACCCAGACTCTCGGAGACGGAGCTTAATTTAGAAGTGTTCTAACGTGTGCCTGTAAGGACATTTTGTCCTGTAAAAAAAAAAAAAAAAAACCAGAGGAGTCAAAGCTTGTATCTTTAATTCAGAGGATGATCAGTGCAGTGAATAATGAACAGACTGGGACCTGCAGAGGATCAAGGGGTAAAGACTTGCTGAGCACCGGTCCATCGGGTGTCAGGTGGCAGAGACGCAGCAGCTAAAAACATCAGCAACTCCTGTGGAAAGACGTGCTCGTACAGTGACACAGCACAGATAAACATGATGAAACAGAAACTCAAAGAAATTGAAAATACTGTTGTTTAGATTCACTCTGCGCTCAGTAGATATTCATATTTTACTCTGTAGTCAGGAGTTTCCAGCGGAACAGTTAAAGCATCTTGATGATAAGCAGTTGTGGAAAGGAAGAGTAATGGCCGCTCCATAAGGTCTATACATTACAGCCTGTAACTAACAGATGATACCATTAAACTTTTATTGTTAGTGTTATACTATCACATATGGCCTGCCTTACTGGTTCCAAGAGACCTTTGTTCTTTCTCTGGGACAGTGCAACACACATGCATAGAAAAATCCCAGTCATAAATATACAGCGACAGCTTAAACCGCTTTATGTTTTAGAAAACAGCTGTAACACAAAAAAAACAGTATGTTTGTACTGCAAACAGCCAGATTGTGTCTGTTAACATGATGAAAAGCAGTGTCTGGGCTTGTACAAGAGCTCTCTCTCTCTCTCTCTCTCTCTCTATCACTGTGTCTCCTCCTCTCTCTCAAGCACTTCCTCAAGAGACATAGAGAAGCTATTGATGCTGGAGTGTGGCGTCAGCCTTGCCAAAGCTGGTGTCATGGTGAATGGCTGTCCCTGAGTTGGCAGTTAGAAATAATGGTGCCAAATAGGATAGAAAAAGAGCAGTGGAGGAAAGGCCGGGCCAACCTTGGGTGCATCTAAATGCCTAGAAACAGAAGAGATTCAAAGAGGTTTGATTTCAATGGAACATAAGCATTCTCCTCTGCCTGTACTTAATCTGAACTGAAAGGCTCTTTTAGGTGAAAGTGAAGCAATCTGATGAATTCCCACAGGAAGCTATTTGCCCCACTGAGATGAGTGCAGATGATAGAGAGGAATACACTTTGTAGTGTTAAGTTGGGGCCCTGAGCTGTTTTCCTAATCAGAGACCTGGGGGGGAGTTTTTCATAATTCTGCGTGCATATTGTGGAGAGGTCTCCTTTAAAAAAAGCCCTGTCCCCTCTCTGGACTTATTCAGGATGTGGAGCAAAAGATGACAGAACCTATTTGAGAGATATATTCCCTTTGCCACTCCCTGATCATTACCTCTTGTCTGCTGCTCTGCACCCAGTGTGGGTGTGCTCCTTTTGTGTGTGCACACGGTGCAGTGTGTTATGTGCCTCCTCTTTTTGTGTGCGTGTGCGTATGTGTGCACATATGTTGAGGGAGGGAGAGATTGGAAAGGAAGGCGATTCTCATTCCACTCACTCTCTGATGGTGACCTCACTGTTATGCAAATGACCACAGTGTTGCAGACAGTGTCTGAAGCTGAGCTGTGATACAAACGTAAAACCTCTCTCCTTTTCACATGCACACACATGAACACAGAAGACACACACACACACATACCAGGCAGGGTGGTAAAAACACATCCATCTATAAATTTTCTGTGCGTACTGACTGTTTCCTCCCTTGTGAAACAAGGACTTAACTGACCAAGATAGAGTGTCATCTTGAGCCTTTAACTGGATGCCATTGATTTCTAAACCAAATGTTCCAGATGCATGTTTATGTTCGTCACAGAGAAAAAGATGAACAGAGATGGAAAAAGTTCCTCATAAAAAATGAGGAAAAAATTGAAGTAAATCAATGGAAATAAATGGAAAAAAACCCTAAATGCAGATGCTTCTATACTGATTTTACTGCATGATCCAAATAAAGCATTATCGTCCTGTCATGGTCTGTGACTCGCACAAACATGCTCAGCACGCCCTGTTGATTTTGATTTCCGATCAAGAATGACATGGCACGGTTTGGGTCCACTTGTCTCCTTAGAGAGAAAGGTCACTGCAAATAAACAGAAATTTGTGTGATTATCTTTTACCCTTTAACATCCAAGTTTGGGGCCTATTTGAAATAGTTAAGTAGAAACATTTTTTTTTTTACAGAACACTATTAAACCAAAATGACATATATGCATTTGTGAATTTGTTATTGGATAATCGGACTATCAAAAAATGTCAAGCATGTCCGAAAAAAGGCAAATATTTAAACTAGAGCTGTCAAACTCCTTTTAAGGGCACTAATTTTTTCAATGTGTGATTAACGCACGCACGGTCTGTGCCTTGCCAGCCTCCGTAGTTTCAGGAAGTGGCGCTAAAATAACACTGCAAACAGTAACAAAGCAGAAATGGATACAGAAAAGGGACTTTTAAACGGAAAGTTTAGCTTTGAAGTTTTGCCCGATGGTTCTCTGATCAAAACAAAAGTAACTTGTATTTATTTTAAATGTGAACTAAGTTACCACTGGAGCACATCCAGTCTTAAATAGCACATGATGGCCAAGGAATTATTATTGTCCTCTCCAATTTTTCCTAGAGTATAAGAAACGCAATAAATATCTTGTTAAGTTACATATAGAGTAGGGTAAAAAATTTGCAATTAATTGCAAATTAACCCAGGACACTAATATGATTAATCGCGATTGAAAATTTTAATCGACTGACAGCCTTAATTTAAACACTTAAATCTAAATAAGTCGTGCTTATAGTCAGTAGCTTCAGTGGATCACCAGCAAGCCAGTGGATGTGTACGGGTTCATTTCTAGGCTGATGAGTGTTTTTTTCCAGGGTGACAATGCCCCCATCCACAGGGCATTAGGGGTAAACGGATGATTTGATGAGTATAAAAACTATGTGAATCATATGCTATGGGCTTTGCAGTCATCATATCTCAACCCATTTGAACAGCTATGTGAGATTTTGGACCATTGTTTTCCATTATTATCACCAAAACAGCAAAATGAGGGAAAATGTTTCAAAAACACTTAGAGAATCTACAGGATGGAGCACTGAATATGTTTTGGCAGCTTACTGTGAAGAATTTAGGGAGCTTCTGCCTTTTTGTCACCTACTGTTAAAATTTAAGCCATCTCTGCCGCTGTCTGTCTGTCTGAATGTGAGTGGAAGCTGGGCTGAATAAACTGTCCAGGCGTTATAATCAAAGAGTAATAACTTCTCTCCACACTGGCTGAGAAATATCACGATTGCAGCTGTACACTCGGTAAAGTGTTAATACTGATTTCTGCACTTAATCAGCCCCTTTGGCGAAGCACTTTCTGCTTGCTCAGAGTAAGCTCTGCCTGGCCTAAGCTAAAAATAAAGACACTCCACATGGAAAAAAAAAACAAAAAACCACAGGTAATGAAAATTGCAAACCCAGCGAGTCAAAAAGAAAAGAAAGGCAAGATCTTCACCATCACTCATCATCCCTTTTCATCTCGTGTCTCGTCTTTGAAAGTCAGTGCCACTCACTCAAGTGGTCACTCTCGTCTCTCTCCAGGGATGGTTCTTTCTGAGCTTGATTGCTTTATTATGGGCAATTTATCTGTCTTTTCCAAGGATTTTCTCTTGTTTAAAGTTTATAGAGGGGACTCGCTGGGTCGTAGCTGTTTTTTTTATTTGTTGCAATAAGTCAAACAAACTGCTCTTAATGACTCTACAAATATGGATTATATGTATAACTGTAAAAGTGTTACATATGAATATGAATACTAATATTAACAAATTTCAGCATATTTCGTTAGAACAACAATAATGAACTGAGTAAAACAGAAATAGAATCTATTTATGTAACACAACTAGTTCCACTGCTACTGAAAACACTCCTACATTTAATTTTGGCTAAAAAATATTAAAAAATATACTTTTTAACAATGAAACACATCTTTTTGTGCTAATCCCCTTTGCTGTGATCCACATTCGCTGATGTTGTCTGATCTCAGAGCAGTACAATAAAGTAATCAAATCTGTCAGTTCTAGTTCATTGCATTATCTTCTTCACAATGTCTGTTATTATCTTCACAAGGGAGCGATTCTCTGAATGCAGTGCACTGAAAATGTGAACTAATGTCAAAAATGCACATTGCGCCTCGACTGAATTAAGACAACACAAAGACAGCTCCTGGCATGAATTGGCAGACAAGGAGACAGCACTGCATTCACCTCGTCTTTATAAAAGAAAGATCCTTTTGCATCAAGTCTCCAGGGAAGATTCTCATTGGAGAGACTCCAATTCAAGTTTCATACTTCTGAGTAATAGCGGGACGTTCAGGCTCTTTCTCTGTCTGTCTGTCAGTCCCTATACTTCATTTAAATCCCATTCTTTCTTTATCACTCTATGAATCTATGTCTTGCCGTCAATACAGTGTAGGGCTCTCCTCTCCTCTCCTCTCCTCTCCTCTCCTCTCCTCTCCTCTCCTCTCCTCTCCTCTCCTTTTAGGAAAGACAGGTTCAGAGAAAACAGGGAGTGCAACATGCTCTGATTCACTGTGTCTAAATAACCCAGCTAAATACCAGTCTGACTCAAACAGCAGGTCGGGAAAACAGCTGCAGTCAATAATCTCATTTATCTGCTCAGCCGTCAGGGAAAAAAAAAAAAATCAGCTCCACTTTGGATCACATTAGTTGTCAGACTTGTAATGTGAAAAATATGAAAACCCTTTTTACTAAACCAGTGTGACTGTCATTCACTTGCTCTCCCTCCTTCTCCTACACTGTGTAAAACTGAATGCTTACAAGGGGAGCAAAAACATGGCAGCAGGGAGATGCTGTGACATTAAGAGAAAAGTAATATACAGAATATTACCAGTCTATGGACCCTAACCCTTCTGCATCACTGTAGGTTTAATGTTGATGTATGTGTGTCTGTAAATCTCTGTTGCACACATCTTTTCCTTCAGACTTCATATAAACCTTTCACTGCTCAAGGTAACAGACTCCTTTACTTTACACGGTGTTTAGGCAGATGATTAGTTTCCAATATGATTGATCACAATGCACATATGTCACACTGTCAATGCATTAGGATTCACGACACAAAATCAACCATCTCTTTCCTCTGCAATGTCTCGGATCTTGCCCGAGACTAATTACCGGACCGTCCTCTTTCAAAGCTTTGTTGTCGTACTAAGCTCTGTGGATCAATGAAATTCCATTTGAGCATCTGTTGCCCAAAACGACTCTGGTTGGCCACTCCTTAAGGAAGGCTTTACAAGCAATTTGCTGTTGTCCTTTCCCAAGGACACATCTCTTTGTTTTAATGCACAGTCAGTAATCAGTGCTAAATAAACTAAATTAATCCTCTCAGGACTTTCTACTATATATGAAGTCAGGCTTTGTGCACATACACTGTTTTCAACTAAGAGACAGCAATTGAGTTTAGCATGTGTGCGTAATAGTGAAAAATGATGATGTCTGTGCCCTATTTTGCCTTATTTTTTTCTTTGCCCACATTGCATTGTTGAATATAATTAGCTAAAATTAACTCACAATGCAGCTCAGGCTGTATGAATGATGTGCCTGTGTTTCTTTGTGTGTGTGTTTGTAGGTGATGCATAAAAGCGTATCAATAAGCCTGTCATCTCGACTCGACACATCCCCTTCTGTGTTTCTTTCTTGCACACAGCAGCTTTCTCTGACTCAGTGGACCGTAAATAGGACATTTGTTGTGATTTTTCATCTTATAATTGTGGCTTCTTCCTATAGACTTGCTCTGCTGCAACCATGCAGCTCTACCTACATTCTACATCCTCATTTACTACTACAGGATGGACATCTGCAGGAACAGATAGGACAGATAGGACAGATAGTCCAGCGGTCATCCCCTCTACCCCATGTCATACGCGCTGAATAAATAGATTCAATAGAGTCATGCATCCATGCAAACTTGCACACACATGAATGGATAAACATGCAGAAACATGCAGATTACTCTATGCTTGCACGGAAGTAAACACACTATCATACACATAGTAACCTTAATATGATTTCTTTGTTTATAGAACATTTCAGTTGACCATTTAGACTTTTGCTCACACATAAGTTTATCAAATCATCACAAATTGAAGTATTTTTCATTAAAAAAAAATTAAAGATATTTTTGTAAATCTTTCTGGTCCAAATCATAATTCAATTTGAATGAAATGATTTATCTTTGTTAAAAATGGGAAATAGCCATTAAAAGATTGTCTTTCAGCTCTCCTCACAATGACAAGCCACTCTAATGGCCTAAAAGAGAATTTATATTTTTTTCCTTCAGCATAATAGAAATCCAGAGATGAGCTGTCAGTCACAGTCCTCATTGCTATAAAGATCTATTACATTCATTGTTTAAAAATACCCTTAAATATATAATTTGAGTGCAAATCAGATGCAACACACACTATAATTAACTCAGTGAATGAGTTAAATACTAATTAATGAGTCGTCTCTGGCCACCAGTCTTTTGTCACAATATCAAATTGTCTAAAATGCAGGTAAGCTAAATAAAAAGGTTTAATAACTACATTCTGCACTCTGTTTCCAGCTCACAGCTGCATTGACAAGAAGCATTGCCAAATGTTTTATGGCAGCACATCAAAGGGAATGATCATGGTACGATCTCTGGCGAGACCATAGTTACTCAGCCTTCACAACCATCAAGCAGATATCAGCTATGTTCTGCAGCCATTGCCCCCACAGTTGTAGATGGTGGAGGATTCCTGCTAAATATGTTTGTACTTGCTGAAACACAATTTTGTTACTGGAATACAGTTTATCGTCCGTTTATGTGGAACTCCTTATTAACATGGTGGCTATTGCTCATATATTAGTCAGAGCAGAGATAAAGAGATCCATTCTTCTGTATATTAAGCAAGGGACTACTTGTGTGGTTGGACAAGGCTCTTAGGGATTTTCTCATTGTTAATAATGGCCAATATATATTTATTTTTCACTAATGAGGCTGATCTGGATCACTCATCCATAAGTCAGCACCATGATTAGCACACAGATATGTAATCTCTGGTTTTGTTTACTGTCTTTCCCTTTTCATACAAACACATGAATTCTAGCTGCACATTAAGCTAGCTGTATGCTAACTATATGTGATTACAAAAACCATTCAACTAAAAAGAAATGATGAGGGAAATAATCCGTGAAAACTAAAAGAATTGTGTGTCAGAGATGAAATAAAAGCTTGAGCCACGCTTCATGTTTAAATTGGCCCCCGCCTGTGTGAGCTATATATCTTCTAATGTTTCTGACAGTCCATTTTTGACATTACATTCTTCTCCTAGGAGTGAAATAATGTCTGCCCTCCAGGCGATGTAAATGAAGAAAAATGTTAAGGCCTTGGCTGAGGCTCAGACTGTGGGTTAAGTTAGACCTGATTGAAACTAATTGATGTATGGTTTCGCGTCATCTCAAGGGATGAAACCCAGAAATGTCACGTATGAATGTAATTACCTCCACTGCAGCCTCATGTTCCAATACAGACTCTCCAACATGGATATTTCAGTTATAACTGTAAAACATTAGCATGTGTCCTACAGAACTGCTCTAAGTCACTGACAATGTACGGCTCAGTCAACTCTACAAATCCAAATATACTCTCTAAGAAAATGCCTTTAACTCTCCTTCGTTGTTTTATTAGCTAGTCTTATTAAGCACTAAAGTCTGTTACACTCTGGATCTAATAAAAATAAGTTGTACTGTAGAGAGTATACTGATCCTTTTAAATGTAGGAGTCATTTTTAAAGATGTGAGATCATAAGGAATGGGCAGGTTCATTTGGAATGGTAAATATGCAGTCGTTAGGGCATGATTGTTTACTAAAAAAAGATAATGCTGTGACAAGGATCACGGGTCCATTTATGACTGTCAAGAGAAAAGTGAAACAATCTCGTTAAATGCAAAAAGACATAGGCTGATTACTAAACTGAATTAAATTATCAGGCCTATTATATGTGCCTTTGAAGTTTACATTAATGCCCTTAAGAAAGCAAATGTACAGAAAAGTAGAATAATGTACAAATATAACAGGGAAAAAAAAAAATTAAAATGTAGAAAAATTGAACTTCAGTCGAACTCTCTGTGAATAAGAAACTCTAAAAACATAAAAAAAATACCATGAAGTTGGTTCCGAAAGTACACTTCAGAAACATGAGGAATGGCACTAACTCATTATAAAAACACAAAGTCCCATTAAAAGTACTGATCTGTAGACACTACAGGTCTACTTATAATGTAATTGATTACTATGCTTCAGTAAGTCTATCATTTTGCAGGATGTGGCGCCCTCCTGTGTTTTCTATGAAAAACTCTAATATGAAACATGATAAATATTCTAAGAAACAATTCCAAGTCGCACAGTAAGAAATAAGAATATAAGAACATTTAAATTAAATATCACTTTAGATCGAATTGAATATCTAAGAGAAGTGAAAATAAATAGAGATTCGCCTGTCCTGTGGGGGCGCTGTTAAAAACTGTAACGGAAATTTCGAGAAGGACATGCTCGCTGTGCTGGTCACGGAAGTGCGTGACTGTTGTCATTCCGGCAGAGAGAATCCTCGTCTTTGCAACGATGGCTAGCGCCGCTGGAAAACAAGCGCCGAAAATTGTCACGAAAACAGCTGCGGGAGGCCCAGGGGCGGCGGGGGCTGGCGGTGGCCCCCCGATAATGCCCCTCGCCTCTCCGTTAATGGGGAAAAAGAAGAAGCCGTTTTTGGGGATGCCAGCTCCGCTAGGCTACGTTCCTGGTCTGGGCAGAGGGTAAGCTAAGCTAACATGCTAAACTAGCTTACTAATCATATGCTGACTACCGGCGGTTCTCTAGGTAGGCAATGGCTGTTAGTTTTAATGAGAAATAACCCTTCCCAAAGGTCTAAGTAAGCCATCTGAAACTGGGTTTTGCATTAGGTAGGACACTCCAGTACATACCTTTCACAAAAATATCTGTGTTCAGTCGTGTAACATGTTAAGTAATTGTTCCTCTGCAGTGCAACTGGTTTCACCACTCGGTCTGATATTGGCCCTGCTCGTGATGCCAATGATCCGGTGGATGACCGCCATGCGCCTCCAGGGAAGAGGACGGTTGGAGACCAAATGAAAAAGAACCAGGATGATGATGATGAAGATCTGAACGACACAAACTATGATGAGGTGCCAATGACTGGACTTGGTCTGGCTGTTATCTGATGTTTGTTTGCTTAATGCTTGTTTG
Organism: Acanthurus leucopareius; assembly: GCA_029814765.1. Taxonomy (NCBI): domain Eukaryota; kingdom Metazoa; phylum Chordata; class Actinopteri; order Acanthuriformes; family Acanthuridae; genus Acanthurus; species Acanthurus leucopareius. The sequence goes on along the minus strand of JAQMCX010000002.1, from coordinate 16,857,498 downwards.
CAAGGGCTTAATTAAATGTCGTTAGATCAAGAATTTATCATATGGTAATTCTGCTTACTATTGATGATTGCTTGACACCTTTTGTCAATCTATTAACATTTTAGTATATTTCTCCTGTAGTTTAATGGATATGCAGGTAGCTTGTTCTCCAGTGGGCCCTATGAGAAGGATGATGAAGAAGCAGATGCCATATATGCAGCACTGGACAAGAGGATGGACGAAAGACGCAAAGAAAGAAGGTTACTGAAAAACGTCATCTTTTTCAGTTGTTCTTAGCAAGCATGCCCTCCCTAGTTCCCAAGATTTACGTAGTAAAATTTATGTTGGATATCCTGTGATTTTGTAGTGCACATGTGTTGTTTTAAATGCTGTCCTTTATGTTTGCCGTTGTGGTCAATCTTACATACTATCCAAGCATACATCTCACTTACTTCATGCTAACAATGCTAACAGAGAACAAAATAGTGTTATTGAGGAAAAAGGAGTTACATATCCCTCATCAAAAAAAAAGAAACAAAAGTGACAATTTTTAATAAATGAAAGCAGTAAATGCTAAACTTACTGACACGTTGCATTTCCTCTTTACCTCATAATAGTAGTCAATTTATGATCTATAGATTAATGCTGTAAATGTGAAGGAAATTTTTAGTTAAAATCAAAAGTACCATAAATTAGGGCTTCACAGATATTGAGCGTCATCGATCACATCTTTTCTTGTAAGATGTGCAGTGTATTTAGTACAGGTGCTGTCACAAACTTGTTAACTTGTGGGAAAATTTTCCTCACTGTGTTGTCTCTATTACCTTACCAATTTTTAGGGAGCTGAGAGAAAAAGAAGAAATTGAGAAATACCGTATGGAAAGACCCAAAATCCAGCAGCAGTTCTCAGATCTAAAGGTACAAAAGTCTACATGTGCTTAACTAATGCCTTTCTTTTCTTCTTGTGATCACACTGAACTTTCTTTTATTGTCCTCTCTTACACCTGTGTGTAAACATGTAAGTGAAAAATTGTCTGCCCAACTTTTGCCTTCTTTGCTCGTTAAATAAGTTTGCTGGTTTCTGTAATTAGAAATAATTTTAGTGTTGCTGAATATTCAAAATTAATTGACATCCATCTATTCGCAGAGGAAATTGGCAGAGGTGTCAGAGGAGGAGTGGCTGAGCATTCCTGAGGTGGGAGATGCCAGGAATAAACGCCAGAGAAATCCCCGCTATGAGAAACTCACCCCTGTCCCAGACAGCTTCTTCTCGAAACATCTGCAGACTGGAGAAAACCACACTTCTGTTGACCCTCTGCAAGGGGTCAGTTACACACAAACACACATTCACATACTGTAGACATCCACAGAAAAGAATCAGTTCACCAAAAGCATGTACTGTAGTTTCTGCCTGCACCAGCAGGAGTCAGGATATCTCACTAAAAGCATGAAAATCACTTCAACTGCACAATTAATGCAGTTTGCAAATTGAAAATATCCTGGCAATATTTTTTAATATTTCAATATTTTGATTTAGAATGGCTTTAAATGTCTTACATTTGATTAAATATTGTAAAGAAAGCAATAAACTTCATCAATGTATACAGGCACTTATTCCTGCTGACATCCTCACATGGCCTCTTTTTGACTGTAATATACATGTAAGGCAATTGGATTGATATGGTTCATTGTGTGGAGGCCTTATACACTATATGATACTACTGAAAACAAATGGAAACTTGGCATTTTGATTTAAAAACTGCCATTAATGACATTTACTCATTGCATTTTTATTTTAATTAAAATAGTCCTAATTTATTTTACATGATCACTATGAATTGGCCTGTACAGTGCAGTCCTTCAGCATAACAGAGCCATGTTTGCACTTAAAATTTTCTAAGGTATCATTTACAGTGACGAGAAAAGTGTCATATGATCTAGGCCTATGTTTCACAAGCCTTTCACCAAGCCGTAACAAAATTCTCACAGAGGGTATAATGCTCCTCTCTTTTATCATTATTTCTTCTCTCCACTAGCTGGGAGGTCTGAACACACCTTACCCAGGAAGCATGACCCCAGGTTTGATGACACCAGGGACAGGAGAACTGGACATGAGGAAAATTGGCCAGGCCAGGAACACGCTCATGGATATGAGGCTCAGCCAGGTAATTAATGGTCATCCTTTCTGCCGTTCTTTTAATCATACTCACTTGTCGCGATTCTTATATTTGTTTTTCTTATTTTTCTTTTATCTGGATTTTCCTTTTATCCTCCTTAAGGTGTCTGACTCAGTGAGCGGTCAGACGGTGGTGGATCCTAAGGGTTACCTGACGGATCTCAACTCCATGATCCCCACACACGGAGGGGATATCAGGTAATGAAAAATGTTGCCAACAAACGGGGTTTCTGGGGTATCATCTTTGTGATTAAATAATTGTTTTGTATTTTTTAAATGTAATTTTCCTCTGCGTGTCTAGTGACATCAAAAAGGCTCGTTTGCTACTGAAATCTGTAAGAGAGACCAATCCTCATCACCCGCCTGCCTGGATTGCCTCTGCTAGGCTGGAAGAGGTGACCGGCAAACTGCAGGTAGCCAGGAACCTCATCATGAAAGGCACAGAGATGTGTGTGAAGGTAAGGCACCGCAGATGCCAGTGTATTAAATTTGTTAAAGGCCTAGGCATATGTGTGTTAGATATACTCCATTAGGTCATCTAGACCACACTTGAATAAGATGTCTTTTCTTTTTATTGGTCAATGTTATACACTTGTGTTTCCAGGAAGAGGCAAATTAAACCTATATCATCAATGATAGATAGCAGGCCTGTCAGTTTAGTTTGCCAGCTGTTGAGTTATATAACAAATACTGTCCAGCTAATTTGCAGTGGGGGGGAATGATCCCCGCTCTCCTGTAAATAAAAGTATTTTATGTACTATCCAGAGTGAGGATGTATGGCTGGAGGCTGCCAGACTCCAGCCTGGTGACACAGCTAAGGCCGTGGTTGCCCAGGCAGTTCGTCACCTTCCACAGTCTGTACGCATCTACATCAGAGCTGCAGAGCTGGAGACAGACGTCAGGGCCAAGAAACGAGTCCTCAGAAAGGGTAAGGCTCCCAGATGATATCAACTTTAACAGTAAATTAAAAAAAAAAAAAATCCATGTATATATATATATTTATGTTATGAGATTGTAAAGAAACAATAAGTTGCTGCTATGTTGTAAGGAGAGTTTTGTGTGCCTTCACAGCCATGCTAAAGTGAATGAATGCATAACAATCTCCCTGCCAAAAGGAAGACATTAAATTTCTGCTGGGCAGAAATTCAAAACTAGTCTCCATCTGTCCATTGTCTCATAAACCAACCATGCACAGCTACTTAGTTCCTGTACACATGAGATTGCATAAAAGATTTCACAAGGCTTACATTTGGCAGCTGTGGTTCTGGCTTCTCATCAAGGCCAGGCGCTCTTTTTGAACCATCATGTCATTGCCCTAACACACACAGACATGCATGCACACACACACACACACCAATATTTCCCAGCAGCATACTCCACCGACAAAGATGGATGGAGAGCTTCCTCTGTGGAAGAGCTGTCCTGGCCTCTTAATGCTCAGTTGCCTTTACTCTACTTTTATCTATTACTTACAAGACACTCTGCTTTCCCACCAAGACACTACTACATTATACTGTATTCTTTTTTTATTGGATGCACGTTAAGGGAAATCTCTGTCTTCTCTATTTTCTCTTTTGCCGCTTTATAAGATGTCTAGCCAGTATAAGATTGTAAGGTTTATATACAGCAGTAAGCAGTTTGTAATCACAGTGCAAAAATCCCTGATGTTTTTTAAAACAGCGAGCCTATAGTGTAAAAGTTGAAGGACTGTGATTTTTGGAAAAGTTAGTCACCCAAAGCTACACACATAACAGATCACATGCTGTAAGTCACTTGAAAAAATGACAATGAAATGACTTTACACATGCTATTGTTACCCATGTAGCTCTGGAGAATGTGTCCAAGTCAGTTCGACTGTGGAAGACTGCTGTTGAGTTGGAGGAACCAGAGGATGCAAGGATCATGCTCAGCAGAGCTGTGGAGTGTTGCCCTACTAGTGTGGAGGTACTTCAGCACAAACTGCAACTTTAAACCCGCTCCAAACCCCCCAAAACAAACATTTCTTTTAGGACAAATAGGATGCTGGACATAGCAATAAAACATGTAGGCCTATGCACCTATGTAATATCTAAGGATTTCTCTCTGTCCTCTCTAGCTGTGGCTGGCTTTGGCCCGGTTAGAAACATACGAGAACGCCCGTCGTGTCCTGAACAAAGCTCGAGAGAACATCCCCACTGATCGCCACATCTGGATCACTGCTGCCAAGTTGGAGGAAGCAAACGGCAACACTCAGATGGTGGACAAGATCATTGACAGAGCCATCACTTCTCTACGAGCCAACGGTGTGGAGATAAACAGAGAGCAGTGGATACAGGTGTGTTTCTGCAGTGCTTTGGTTTACCGGAGAACATTGTGTTTTACTGCTGTTTATGACTGAGGGAAACTTCCCCTGAATAAGCAACAAGTTCCCTGAGTTCATAGGAAAGTAATATACTTTTAGGGTAAGAAGTCGCAAAGATAAAAGAGGACAGAGGCATATTTTTTTAGCAGTTAAGGCCTTATATTAAATGAATATTGGTATTGTTTTATATTATTATTATTATTATTATTATTATTAGTGAGAGGTGTTTTTAATCTCTCATTTAAATTATATAAACTTCATGTTGTAAAAGTTGTTTTTCCCCTGTTTCTCATGCAATTTCTAACTCATTGACATTTGTTTATATGTCATATAAATAGAAAGCAATGAAACCAAAACCATACTTTTCTTGTGCTGAATGCACTGAACTACAGGTCCTTTCTGTGTGTTCATTCATTGTTACTGTCAATTTGTATGAGCCTTTGAAGGGAATTTTTTAATTTTTTTTTTACTCCACTATGTTTAACACATCGTGATATTTATTCATGTGCTCAGAATCACCTCTTAAAACAGTTGTTGGTTAACACATTGTGCCATTAAACTTCGGTGTTGATGGAGCAGAGACTGCTTTGGCAGCTTTAAAAGCATGCCAGCATACTTTGGCAAAGCTGCCCTCCCCTATTTCGTCTGAATGCCACTGAACACAAGCCAACACTGTGACTGACGCTTTGTTAGTGAAGTTCACAGTTGTTTTGCAATCATAATTCTTCACAGCAATCCACTTGTAGTGTTTTTTTTTTCTTTTTCTTGACTACCAAGCTTTTTCTTCCTCCTGCAAAGTATGCTGTTACTGTGGTAGGTTTATCAAGGCCATTTGCCAGTACACTCACTGTAACACCCACTACAGGTTAACTTGAATTACAGCAATTGTGCTTTTGTGTAGGGTTAGGGTTGTGTTGTGTATGTTGGAAACCTGAACAAGTATTTAGGTCAGCCCACAAAAATCATCTCTTCTGACCTCACATACAGATCAAGACAGATTACTAGAAACTGGATATCTGTCAGTAATTAAGGTTTATTAAGGAGATTTGGTCTCGGTGGTAAAAGCATTTTTAACTGACATTTCAGTTGTGGTCTTATTTCCATGTAAATGGCTCAAAATTTACTGACTACTGTACTGTTTAGGTCAGTAGTTCATGCCTTAACTTTCTTGCGTTCTTCTTCTGCATGCCTCCCACAATCCCTTTCCTCCTAAATGTTTTTTTTTGCCCTGAAGGATGCAGAGGAGTGTGACAAAGCAGGCAGTGTGGCTACCTGCCAGGCTGTGATAAGGGCGGTCATAGGGATTGGCATTGAGGAGGAGGATCGGAAACACACTTGGATGGAGGATGCAGATAGTGTGAGTATCCGTATGAAGCGCCTTTTAGCATTCCAATCTTCAGACCCCATCACCTAGGGGAGTTATTCAAAGCCTTATTTTCTGTCATGGATTAACTTAACTCAGAATCTTTGTCTATTATGTTTTAGTGTGTCTCCCATGGAGCTCTGGAGTGTGCCAGAGCCATCTACGCCCATGCCCTGCAGGTGTTTCCAAGTAAAAAAAGTGTCTGGCTTAGAGCTGCCTACTTTGAGAAAAATCATGGCACCAGGTGACCAGATTTAGTTTCTAAAAAGATTTTCATTATCTATATATAACTACTATTCATCTATTCACATCTTTGTGTTTTAATGAATCACTTTATTACGTGTCTGTCTTTAACTTCTGTCATTTCCTCCTTTATCTCTCCTGCACTTAAACACTTGCTACTGTGCTTCTTCCCTCCATTGCTCTTCCATGTCACATTGTGTCTATCAGGGAGTCTCTGGAGGCCCTGCTCCAAAGGGCCGTGGCTCACTGTCCCAAGGCAGAGGTCCTGTGGCTGATGGGTGCCAAGTCCAAGTGGCTGGCTGAGGATGTGCCTGCAGCTCGTAGTATTCTCGCTCTGGCCTTCCAGGTAATGATGACAAAATTTGACTTGTTGACATAGTATCCTTGTGTCCAATTCTGATTCCCCACTGCCTTGCCTCTACCCCTCTTAACCTCATGTGTTCCTCCTGTTTTTATTTTCCTCTTTAGGCAAACCCAAACAGTGAAGAGATCTGGCTGGCTGCTGTCAAGTTGGAGTCAGAGAACAATGAGTATGAAAGAGCCCGTCGACTGCTGGCCAAAGCTCGCAGCAGTGCCCCAACAGCCAGGGTAAGTCTGTGCATGTGTACACAAAAAGATGAGAAATCTGCACATACCTACTAGGTAAAACTTTAAATAATTGGACTACCAATTGGACTACTGAGGTTTTTGTGTAGTATTTTGTCAATCCAAACCTTCTTCAGAATGTCTTTAACTGATATTTGTTGAACTGCAGTACAAACAGAAAAAGAGATAATAAGAGAAAAGACTGATGGAGTACAAACACATTTCCCAATTTTTTTGGCTGTTCATTCATACTTGTGCATTTGAACTATCCTGTCCTTGTACTCTTAAACTGCCCTCCCGTGACCCTGTGTACCGGCAAAGACAGCTTGTTTTTCATAGCGTAATATTGGTATGAATAGAGCTCTGACACGTTTCAGATATGACTTGATTACTGTATTATATTCTGTTTTTTGTTTAAAGCCAGTATTTAATATAAGTTAAGAGGTCATGGTACTTGAGGTGTCTTCTACAAACATGCTATCTCTCAGGTTCGGGCTTGCCAGGTTTCAAAACAGTCAGAAAGATGGTTGACAGATGCTGTCAGCAGTGCTTTTAAACTATCACTCTCTCTATCAGGTGACTTTGCTAAGCTCCCTTAAGCAGTTTGTACTGTATTGATTGAAAGATATGACTATTAGAAGCTGCTTTAATGTTGGCTGTACTGATTTTTCTGTCAGATAAGACAGCAATGCGGCCTTAATGAAGCAGTCTAGCATTAAGGGTATGTCTTAGGAACTTGGTATGGTACATTTGAAAGCCGGTAAAGTGTTACATCAATAGGTGCTACATCAAAATGTGTGTAAATAAATATTTCAACTTGCATTTCAGCAATGTTAATATATGCCAAGTGTATGACAAGTGAAGATAAATTTGAATGGGGAATTCCTGTCAATACTTATTTCTTGGCTGAAAAGGAAGGGTGTGTGTGTGTGTGTGTGTGTGTGTGTGTGTGTGTGTGTGTGTGTGTGTGTGTGTGTGTGTGTGTGTGTTTGCTCGTGTGTGTGTGTGTGTGTGTGTGTGTGTGTGTGCGCATGTATGGCAGTGTGCTGATAGGAGGGGGCGGGGCCTGACACACTGTCTGACACTGAGATTCTTTGCTGCAGCAACAGTTTGCAAACAA
>JAQMCX010000002.1:16835649-16849591 GCA_029814765.1 Acanthurus leucopareius | reverse complement strand
TGTGTGTGTGTGTGTGTGTGTTTGTGTGTGTGTGTGTGTGTGTGTGTGTGTGTGTGTGTGTGTGTGTGTGTGTGTTTGTGTGTTTGTGTGTTTGCTCGTGGGTGTGTTGTATCTCTACAGGTATTTATGAAGTCAGTGAAGCTGGAGTGGGTGTTAGGAAACATAAATGCTGCACAAGAGTTGTGCACAGAGGCCCTGAAACACTATGAGGACTTCCCAAAGCTTTGGATGATGAGAGGCCAAATAGAGGAGCAATGTGAAAACATGGATAAAGCCAGAGAGGCCTACAACCAAGGGGTGAGGAGGGGACAGGGCTGGTAGCTACATTATTTAATTAGATGTGTTTTTGATAAAAATTGGTGTTCTCCTGAAAACTCTTTAAAAGTGGCCAATGACTGTTTTGTTGGTCTAGTTGAAAAAATGTCCCCACTCGGTGGCCCTGTGGTTGCTCCTGTCTCGTCTTGAGGAGAGAGTGGGTCAGCTGACCCGAGCCAGGGCGATCCTGGAGAAGGCCCGACTCAAGAACCCCCAGAGCCCTGAACTATGGTGAGAAAATACACAGTAACAAAAATAACGTCAAACTGCCTGACGAAGAGCTTTAAATTAAAATGTCACCTGTTGCCTGTCAAATGTCAAGGTTGCAATTAAGAAATGAATGTAAAGCGTTGTGCCCTATACCTTCAGAGCCAAAAAATATTTTCTTTGGCATTCATGAGGCTTCCTTCTTTTCATTAGTTCATGTGTTTGTGTCTAGTCAGATTCTGTGTGTCTAGTGTTTTGTCTCCTAGAAACCTCACTGAACTGCATAGAGGAGAAAACTCAGGCACACATCCAAACACACCCAGTTGCAGATTGCTTTGTTTATCGCTTGAGTAGTAGTCAATGGAAAAGTACAGTATATGTTAGAGAAATTAACATTTGAAATGATGAAATTATGACAGATTTGATTTTCAGAATTAAAAACATGCCTTAAAACTTCTTTTATGACAATAATTATATAACAAAACACCTGTATGCATGTACAACACGGAATCACCAACTGGGATTTCTGCAAATTATAAACCAAAAGTAGTCTAACTTCCACTTGAATTATGAGATAAAAGTAAATCTGTGTCTCTAACAGTGTGTGCATATGATATTAATCAGGTTGGAGTCGGTCAGGCTGGAGTTTAGGTCTGGACTGAAGAACATTGCCAACACGCTGATGGCCAAAGCCCTGCAGGAATGCCCCAATTCAGGTGAGAATATGCTACCTCAGTGGAGGAAAGACCCTTTCTAATCCTCTTTTTTCCAGAGACTGAAGGAAAGAAGACTTTTTTACTCTGATGACAGTGGGTTTAGAAAAGGCCTAGTAGTGCTGTAGATATTTTAACCTATAGCAGGATGACTACAGTTTGAGAATTTCCCCTTAGAAGCCTAAAAATGTCTGAAAATCAAGATCAGGCCTTGAGAGTCATCAGTCATTGAAATGTACCAATGCGTGAACCCCAAAAAACTTTTCTTTAATATACCCTTTTTGCAACCTGATGGAAGAATGCATGTTTGACATAAGCTTGACTCACCTTTGCATTTTTTCAGTTAGAGATAAAAGCTCTGATTTAAAGTCTTTGGAACAAATGATGTGACTTGATGGGAATGTTTTTATGATAACAATATTCCTATTAGGAAGCAGATCAACCGCGTAGGACTGCCAGGATGCAGCTTGGACCTTTACATACAAACACTATTGTTTTGTAATTACTTCATGTGCATGTATGTAATTTTATGTTCCTCATTTCATCCCCTGCCTTTTCCTTCCTATAAGGTATCCTGTGGGCGGAGGCAGTGTTTTTGGAGGCCAGGCCCCAGAGGAAGACCAAGAGTGTTGATGCTTTGAAGAAATGTGAACACGATCCCCACGTCTTGCTCGCTGTAGCCAAGTATGACAACAATATTTTCACTGTTTTCAATTTTCATTCACAGTAAAAGGCTATGCTCCTTATGCAAATGTCAATTATATAATAACTTCTGTGCCTCATAAGTTTTGGTTGTGAACTGTGTTAAGCAAACATTTAGGCCTGATACTTGAATTTATATTTGATATGAACTCTTTTGCACACATCTCAGGTTATTCTGGAGTGAGCGCAAAATCACCAAAGCAAGAGAGTGGTTCCTAAGGACAGTAAAGATCGAACCAGACCTTGGAGATGCTTGGGCTCTCTTCTACAAGTTTGAGCTGCAGCATGGCACAGAGGTAAGACATTTATTATTGTCTGATATGGCAACTTTTTTGCTCATCATTAGTAACATAACTTGTTAATTGGAATGACTCAGTCATTTCAAAATGAGAATGGCATTGTGCTGTCAGATGCAGGGTTAGTTAATGTAATGTCAGTTTGGTTTAATGAAGTAGTTACAGCTTTGTCTGCAGTGGCTGCAGTTCTTTAAGTATATTTACCCCCCAAAAATGGTGCATTGATGGTTAAAGAAAAAACTACCAAGAAATACTGAGCAGCTGCATCAAAAAGTAAGCTGCAGTCAGTAAGAAACAAATTTTCTAACCTGTCTTTTTTCTAACAGTTGTTTCAAAGTGCCAGAATAGTAAGAAGGAAGAGCTGACAGATATTTTGATTTATTCATGCCTTTAGTCACTAGTATTAACAGCCATCATAAACTGAAGTTTAAGCATAACTTTAGTCTCTCTGTGTGTAGGAGTTAAGATGTGCAGATAAATTTGTGTTGTTGTCACTTTAACCTAGTTCTACCACTTTGCATTTATTCATTCAGAAATTTAGGGAGTCACGTGCATGCACTTTATCATGGGTTTCTAACCTTACCATTCTGCATCCATCAGGAACAGCAAGACGAGGTGCGGAAGCGCTGTGAGAATGCCGAGCCCCGCCATGGAGAGCTGTGGTGTGCCGAGTCCAAACACGTCCTGAACTGGCAGAAGAAGACAGGAGAGATCTTAGTGGAGGTAGCCAGAAAGATAAAGAACACATTCTGAGACTGAAATTTGGACTGAATACACCAAGAAGACTGCAGCAAACAGCTATGGACATGCTGAACTATTGATTTCTACTGGGACTTTCTCTTTTACAATAGATGCAAAGTATTTGCACCTACCACCAAATTTTTTATGTTTTATTGAAAAATAAATTGAAAGAGTTTGTATGCTTGTCAACAGAAAACAAGGATTTGATGTCAAAGTGAAAATAAATCTCAATTAATTTCAAAATAAGTACAATATAAAACTCCACTGATTACCTTATTGAAATGCATAAGTAGTGGCAACAGTAATAGTTTTTTTGGCTTGTTTTTTGAGGATATTTGTGTGGTTTGTCAGGCAGCAAGGGAACAATTGGTGAACGGCAGTTTTCAAGTACTTAGATGGAGTGAGGTCTGGACTCAGACTCTGCCTCTCCAGGACATCAATACTGTTTTTGGAGTCATTGGAGCCATTTGGAGTATTTGTCCTGCAGCAAGGTGAACTTTCTCCAAGGTCTGCTTTCAGACTGCTGCAGGTTTACCACTCTCTGCTTTTTCAGTATGTTTTGCTACAAGCATTAAACCACCAGCATTCAGAGTGAAGCCACAGTATGAGGTAGCCTCCATTGCTTGTTTACTTGCCCAAAAAATATAGTGAAGTGTGAAGGTCAAAAGGTTTAATTTTGGTTTCTTGAAGAAAAAACTTTCCTCTCCTTTTTTTCCCCTTTTGGCTAACACTCACTCAGATGTTGCATGAGGGTTTTTTTCTTTTTTTTTCCCAGCAATTTGATTCTTGCAACACTGCTATAAAAGTGCACCTGGTGAATCACCCAGGAAGTTTTTGCTAGAATATCTCACTTAATAGCTTGACAAAAAAACACACCTCTTCCAGTAAAGTGCAGGTTTCATTTGTGGGTGTAGTTCTGTTTTTTTTTGTTTTTTTTTTGTAGTCTGACAATTTTAAGTGATGGCAGACACATTTTGTTATTTAGACCCAGCCATGACCATCCTTGTTAGTTAAATTCATGTGTTTACCGGTCTCTTCTGTTCTGCCATGCTGTTGGTTCACATGGTACTTTGTTCAACTTCTACAAAAGCTGTTAGAACAGGTTGGTGCAAGCAACACATGACACTTTTACTGTCTTCATGTAACATACAGTGAATTTTGAAAATATCAGGCTGTGCCAGTAACGTGTCATAGTGAGAAGCAATAACACTTAGAAGTAGTCGGTAATTTTGTTTCATATTTGTACCAAATTGGAATGATTTTTGATTGAAATTTTTTTTTGTGCTTCTTTTGACATTATTTTTCTGCTGATTAGTGTCTAAAGTCTTATTTCAGTTATTGTGACAGTTGTGAAAAAGTATAAATAACATGAAAAGCAGAAGTGAAAAAGAATACTTAAAACAGGCTCTGTAGCGGAAATTGATTCCACCTTCACTATGTGTTTGGACTTAACTCTTTACTTATTCTGTGATCAGTTACTATTGTCAAAAATTGGCCTGTAAAAAACTAAATTCCACCTTATTTTTTAGGATTTTTTTCATCTATCTTGTAAGATGTCCAGATTTTGCTATGTCTGTTTAGCAGTGTATATAAACTTCTTGTCAGAGACTATTACATGATTTCTCATGTTGTAGTAATAAACTGATTTTTTTTTTTTACATGGTGTGCTTGAAGTGTGCTTGAAATGTGTTTAAATACTTTGCAGGGATCTAATAAACACATAACTCGGTTTGTTGCACCATTCCGGGCCTCTCCCAAACAAGTCGTATTAAAAATCGGTTTGTTGTGGTTTAAATGTCATGTCAAATTCCCACCGCACAGTTTTCTTTGTGTGACGTGACTTCAGTCCAGCGGTTGTAGGCGCATTGATCCTCCCATGTAGATCCCATTACTTTTTTGACTGAAGCCACTATAAATCACAGTATTATGTAAATTTCCAACACCATAACCAGTAATTATCCTTTTATTATTCCTGTGTATTTCTTGGCGCTCATATATTGACCTCAGGGGTTGTCATCCTCATTGCAGCCACCCACTCTGAAAATGTTTGCCCTAAAAAAAAAAAAAAAAAGGAAATCATCAGATTGCCTTTTGCTCCCTTCCTTCGTTCTTTGCACCCCCCACCCCCTCTCCCCCGGTATCACGTCTCCCCAACAAAACCGAAAGGATGAATGCGAGTGATTGATAGCAGAAGTGTTACTCGGCCTGATCTGACTGGAGTAATGGTGAAATTCTAGCTCAAAGCGTCAGCAATCCATGACGGGGAAGGAAATGAGAGCAGCAGTGACTTTGGTGATGTTGGAAACCACAACGCGCCACATCGAAAGTCTACCCGTCGCCACGTTAACTTATCCACGAGAGGAAGTGTAAAAATACTGGATACAGGGGGGTTTGGAGGCAATGAACGCGGTCGAATGAGGAGTTATTCCTTGAAACACCCTGCTACTGATACAGATGGCTTCGCTTGTCTGAGGATCCTGCAGTAGAACATGATAAATGGTACGTGTGATCTACCGTCTGGTGCGTATTTACGCGACAGATGAACTGCTGTTTAAACTAATTGAGAGTTGCGCCGCCGACGACTGAGACTGAGTGAGCCACTGTAAACTCATAAAGACTGTATCCTCGTCAGTCATGATGGCCTGTGGTGCAAACATCTGGAAACTGACAGATGCTTTCACGCATGTCAAGCTGTGGCGCACTTGTGCGTTCGAGTCAAATGAACATAAATTATGATCTTTGTTCTCATTGTTAATTAAGTGTGCACAGTTTACATTCTGCTCGTCTTAACGTCCCTCTCTTTCATAGTGTCTGACCGGAACTCTGCTCCGTAGTGTCCTGGTGGTTCTCTTGTTGGCCAATTCCTTTGGTAAACGTAGATGTGACTATAAAGAAATCCTGGTCTCCTACAGAGCTGTCATCTTCGTTGAGCTGCAGAATCTGGTATGAAAATATTATTGTAGAAATTGCTTTGCGATCATATTTGATTCTGATAAGGACATATAAAAATTTGGTCTGTGTGGACCTATTCACACTGAATTGATCTGCATGGCCAGTTTAATGAAGTGTTTTACAGCTGTAGATGAACATGTGGGAGCAATGCTCGGATACTCGGCTGCAGTATTATAATGTTTGACACGGTCTTCTCTGCACCAGTAAAGCCCATAGAGCATTTATCATCTTTTAAATAGCAGGTTCTTTTAATCTTATTTAGTAAATCTATATCTGGTGGTTCTTTTGCAGAATTTGACGGGCTCAGGTAACACCTCCAAAGAGAGAGACCCCTGTCCCTCAGGAAAGGTAAATGGGACTACAGTATGTGCACTTCAGCACCATGGACAGGGTAGTAATGACTCATTGTTAATTTAAAGTTGCTTGTTTTCCTTGTATAGACCTAAATATATACATTTGTTGTCTTGGACAAATAACTTTGTTGCCCGTCAGTTTTTTGAGTTTTATGGACTGGGTGAAAGTTAATTGCAATTTTTGGAATCAGTAAAGTTGTCTGAATCTAATTCATAGCATCACAGTTTATTCTTATTTGTCCTGATACTGTGGCTGCTTTCAGTTTATAATTTTTCAAATGGAAACCCAGAATTTCTCCAATGTAATCATTAAGTATGATTTACACTTGTGGCATAGTGTCATTAACAGATGAGCTCAGTTTGATTATTTTAAAAGCTGTTTCATTTTCTTCCGTTGCTGTGCTTCTGTCCCATGGCAGGCAAATCGCATCCTGGTTTCCATCTATGGTATGACACAGCAGATGTTGTGTCAGAAGAGTGGCAAGCAGCAGCCTGAGCTGGAAAAGCCACTTAAGAGCATGGAGCAGCTCATCATTCAAAACTGCAGCCCCAATTATCTGGTGAGGAGAAGGACTGTAGAGTCACAGTACATTCTCACTTTTCTGTCGTATGAGTGCATCTGTTCGTTTTCAGTTTTCCACACAACAAACAAGGAACAACAACAAAAAATAAAACAAAGAGCAAAATAAAACAGTTCTACCACTTCTACCACCCTTTTCACACATTAAAAAAAAGAAAAAAATACATAGGATTGTACACATAACTGCTCTCAATAATGTGAAATCAAAGGTTTTGCTTTAGAATGATAAGGTTGTATGTTTTCAGGGGAGGAAGGCCTCATGTTCAGCTGTCAAGAAAATACGAGGAAAAAAGAGAAAGAAGATCAGGTTAATCAAAGTTATCAAGGCGCTAATCACTTGTTGGCAGAAACTTCAAAGTGTCTATATGCTCTCTAAGTAGTGAAAATGTTTTGTCTTTCTTGTAAGCCTGTGCTACTTCTCTACAAACATCAGGTAACTTTCCAAAAATGTAATTGACTCAAACAGAGGATACTTCATGTCCCACTGTGTTTAGTTAGTTAGTCACATGCAATGTCACTAATGTTTACTGTTGTCAAGTTCTCAGTGTTTTATGTCTTAAGACTATAGCAGACTTTGCATGTCAACATAGCTCTTTTTTAAATGAAATCATGTCATAGCAACCACAGATAAGCTAAAAGTATCCACAGTGTATTCATTTAATTTCAGAATATGCACACAGACCAATTTGTTTCTTCTTTTAAAAACTATGTTTGCTTTTGTGAGCCATATGTTATCAAACATGAAATGTCCTCCTGTCAGTATATTCAGTATAATAAAACTCACTTTTTAAAATGTCTGATTTCTGTTCACATATAATTTCGATACATGATGATATGAGATGATGATTGCGGCTATTATTTTATTTATTTATTTATTTATTTATTTATTTATTTATTTATTTATTTATTAATTTATTAATTATTATTATTATTATTATTATTATTATTATTAGTAGTAGTAGTAGTAGTAGTAATAATAATAATAGAAGTAACAACTATAACAGACCCGTTTGAAGACAATAACAAATACCAATTGATTATAATTGAATAGAACAAGGGTATATTTCACTCCTGACACTTTTTATTTCTTGGAAATTTTAATGAATGAGATTTGAAAAAAAAAAATATATATTTTAAGCCAATATCATATTTTACAAAGTTAATTATATCTTTGAAGTGAGATGATAGTCGCACTTAAAACTTATAAAGCTTTCATTTTCAAGCGGTCATTGCTTTAGAGGCGGAACATTTCTATATCGGCACAGTTTCTCTACGGAGCAGATTATACGTTGCACAACATCGACCAAACGATTTGTGAACGACTCGAAAATATCAACAACCATCCAGTCAAGCTATCGTCAAGGTAAAAACCCATTTATCAATCATTTTTACACAGATTTACGTGTTAAACATGGGTTTAAGATGTTTTATTCTCTTTGTATTTTTCGCTTTTGTATTTTCAGACTCTGCTTTTATCTAAAACGATAAAAAAAAGCAGCATCATTCTCCGTTAACCGGCGGACACGTTTTGAGTAAATCCCGCTGAAGGTTGTGAACATGAATAACTCTCGCTTGGCTGCCGTGTTTTAATCATTGAGTTTAAGTGAAGTAACCTTTGGCAGAGCAGACATGGCCAACAGCAGAGGTGTAGCAGACATGGATCCAGATGTTGCTCGGAGGCTGTTTGAGGAGGGGGCTTTCCTGGTGCTGCTGGGTGTTCCCCGGGGTACAGAGCTGGGGATTGACTGCAAGAGTTGGCAGGTTGGCCCCCGATTCAAGGGTGTGAAGATGATCCCCCCGGGCCTGCACTTCCTTCACTACTGCTCTGCTAACCCGGCAAGCTGTGGGGGGGAAATAGGCCCAAAGACAGGCCTCTTCCTCAATCTCAAACCCAGAGAGATCCTGTTGGCGAACTGGGACCCCAAAATAGAAGATCTTGACTTCTCAGCCTCCCAGAATGAAGAGGAGGTGAGCCGGATCAGGGCAAGCCTGCAGGACCTGGATCCTTTCCTGGGGCCCTATCCGTATGAGGTCATGAGGAAATGGGTGTCCCTCACTGACCGTCTGAGTGAGGAGGTGGCCTTCAACCTGCAGCCTCTTTCAGGTCGAGTATGTGCCTTCAGTGATGTCATCCCTGAGGTTGAGTTTAGACACACAAAAGATAGAGCGGAGCAGCGGAGGAATGACACAGCCTGTCAGAGCATGAAAGAGGGCTTGGACAGGCTCCCTAGGATGAAGCAGAGGGAGGGGACTGAGCTGCGCTTCTCTGATATCCCCCAGAGGACGTACCCTCCTGGGGCAACACCGGCCGAGATCACGCGGTGCAGTTTGGATCTGAGCTATGCGCTGGAGACAGTGCTGGAGAAGAACCATAACCTGCAGCCACTCAACCTTTTAGGTATTTGTCAGATATACAAATATTAGATCATCTAAATATCTCATGACTACACATTTCATGTTGAAAAAGTATCAAACTTTTGTCTCTCTTCTTCTTTCAGGTGAGCTGCAGTTTGCATTTGTGTGTTTCCTGATTGGGAATGTATACGAAGGCTTTGAGCACTGGAAGAGTCTCCTGGTGCTGCTGTGCCGATCAGAGGAGGTGATGCGAAAACGTAAGGAGCTCTACCTCGGGCTCATCGCTGTGCTTTACCACCAGCTCGGAGAAGTCCCGCCTGATTTTTTTGTCGACATTGTGTCACAGGACAACTTCCTCACCTCCACGCTGCAGGTAGATGCACAACTTCGGCTCTATTTCCATAAATGCTGGTACATGCAAATAAAAGAATCAACGTTTGCCTGTCAGAAAACTTTATTAGGATACATAGACTGGTTTCTCATTTTTTCCGAGCCTCTCATTGTTTATAGAACAAATAACTAGAAACTCTTAATGACAAGAACTCTTAGACAAAATACAAAATATATGAAGTTGTTCCTTATCACCTTAATCACTATTTGTCAGTGTGTTTTGCCTGTGAAATTAATGAGATAAGACCAGTAGAGTCACATTATTTAAAAGATCAGTTCTGTTATTCAGTGTCTCAAGAGTAGTACGGTGGTCCTACCTGTGATGAATTTCTTACATGTACACATTTATGATCTTACATTCATAAGATAATCTTTTTTTTGCCCAAGATAGTAATCTAATCTCCATGACTTGAGGTACCTCCATAGCTGTCATAACTGGTCAGGAATCCCCCAGAATATGGCAAATGATCCGGATAATATAAGTCACATTTCAGTTAATTTTATTCCTGCAAAATTTTATTTATCTAAGGAGGCTTTGTACAAAGCTCTCTTTTCAGGAAGCCATTTACATGTGGTGGCGCCCCTCCGATTCAAAACTCTGCTTCTGTAACCTTTTGGCTGCCGATGCTCAATTGATGTTTCAATTTAAAGTAACATGTTTGTTTAAAAAAAAACATTTTGTGAAAACTTAAGGTGAAAATCTACAGTGATAATTTAGGTCTTGGACAACCCTGATTGCAGCTATTCCACCTTAAATAGAAGGACTTCCCATGTGATGTCACTGTCATAGCTTCTTCATGATCCTTAATGTTGTGACACATTCAAAGTTAGAAATAAACACATAGTTTTGACTTATTTTCTCACAGGACTTCTTCCAGTTCGCCACTGCGCCCGGAGTAGACAGCACACTGCGGAAGAGAGCGGAGAAGTTCAAAGCTCACTTGACCAAGAAGTTTTCTTGGGACTTTGATGCAGATTTGGACGACTGTGCCCCGGTGGTGGTGGAGCTTCCTGAAGGTCTCACAGTGGACTGAGACTCTTCTATGGACTTAGTGGACTTCATATGCAAGGAACCGGACTGAGATAATCTAACAGTGACGGAGAGCTGTGAAGCCTAGAATTTAACATCAAATCCTTACGTTCTCATACTTAAGTGAGCTGGCCACTGCAGCCTCACAATGCTCTGAATGACCACACACATACTCTTAATTTTTACAACAGTAATAGTGCTCTAACCCTTGTTACATGTGAACTGTACACAGTTTGCAACAAGTTATAAAGAAAGCAAACATGTTATTAAGTTATCTTAAGTGTAAAAGTCATTGCAGAGCAGCACTATAATAAATGTCAGCTGTGCCCTCTGGTGGTGGTTTTCTGTAAGTTCTGCAAACAAGTTTTCTGTCATTGCTGACAGTTTTACAGCCCCTGTTGCAACATGATCATTGCCAAAATCCCCTCCTTGTATTCTACGTCTTGGTGAGTTTATCAAGGCTCTGCTACAAGATATAATTTTAGAGAACATATAAACGTGCAAGATTTTTGTAGAAGAACCCGGATGTATTGTATTATGAGAGTGTAGTGGTTTTTATGTGTTAAAAATAAATACTACTGTCTGCTGATGTATCCCTTTTGCTACCATACTATTTAGAAAATGATAAATTGTGATTTGTAATGATAAACTGGTCAAACAAGAAAACAAAATCCCAGTCGTTTTCCTCAGAAATGTTTTTTTTATGATTCAGTAGATCCAACTTTCACTTAATAAAAACACTTTTGATTTATAATAGATGTGAAGTGCTTTCTGTCGATTCCATGTATTAAATGTTAATGCAATACCTTCCTAGAGTCATACATTTCCCCTCCACTAGATGGCGTTCATTGGCTTTTTGTGAAGAATTACAACTTTGAATATCCTCTTCTGGACTTTCATTGCAAGCGTACAACTGTGCAGTCTCACAGAATGAAAGGCTGTTGTTTTCAGTGCTGGGAAGAAGCTCATTCTGGTTGGTGTTGGCGTTGGTTCTGTGCACAGCAAGACTGCCAGGATGGAAATCATCTCTAAGCTTTCTCTTGATCTCAACAAAGAGGATTTATGAGGAATAACAGTGGGAGGGAATAAGTGTGGGGTGCACAGACAGCAACTGGATCACCTGGATAACATAATTACATGCAATTTAGTGGTTCTGTGTGTGTGTGTGTGTGTGTGCGTCTGTCCCTTCTCTGACAGCGATGGATGGGACCGGCCTTGTGTTAGCCTGTTGGTCCATCAATCCATTCACTCATTAATTTCTCCTCTGCCCTTCCTGAACCCTCTTTTTCTCTCCAGCTGGACGTCTCTGCTTTGACATGTCCCGGCTCCATGAAGCCATCTATAACCATAAAGCTGCTGTGAAAAGGACTAAAGCCATCTAATGTAATTATGTGAATCAATAGAGTCTGGGCCTGTTGATGGAGATCCAAATGCCAATACAAAAAATCCTTTCTCT
The DNA here is from genome assembly GCA_029814765.1 of Acanthurus leucopareius. Lineage (NCBI taxonomy): Eukaryota > Metazoa > Chordata > Actinopteri > Acanthuriformes > Acanthuridae > Acanthurus > Acanthurus leucopareius. The sequence goes on along the minus strand of JAQMCX010000002.1, from coordinate 16,837,501 downwards.
TCCCAGAAGACAGATGGTATTGTGAAACGGATGGTAATGATAGGCTTTATGATGAACACCCCCCCACCCCCCCCTTTTTTGAAAATTTACGCACATCTTAAAAGAAGATCAGTTCAGTATTTGTGGTCCACTCTGTGACCACAGGGGCCCCGCGTTGGTTGCTCCTTTTCCTTTTGAATGCAATTAGATGGAGAAAAAAAAAAGCTTGGAACACATGGTGGAAACATATCGGCACAACACGGAAGGAAATGTATACCAATTATTTTCAGATTCATTTTGCCCTCTGGGGATGAACTGCTGTACGTTGTCAATGTGGAGAAAGTCTTGGGAATCACGCTGAAGGGACGTCCTTGGCGCTCATATCCCCTCCATTAATGCTGGAATTACAGCGTACAGCGAGTCATTAATTGTCCAGCGTCTCTGTCCAGCACGCAGCCCTTCACAGTGTCTGTGAACGCTCTCCTGCCATGTTCCTGGTACGGCAACCATTTTTCCTTTTAAACTCTCTTATTTGTTTCATTTAGTTCGGGCGCCCTGGGGAGTGAAGCACGCTGGGAAAGTGCATTGATTGTGAAGGGACCTCAAAGACAAGCAGGCCCTGTCAGTCATGGTGGAGCTTTCTCTCCATTAGATGTGAGCTGGCCATTTCCATGGGGCTCACGAGCTGCTCGCCCTGCCAGTGTAAACACAGGCCCCTCTGTTTCTTTCCCAGTCACTCACCCGCTCCCCCCCCCCCCTCCCCCCCACGGCAGCAAGGAGGATGGATGTTGCTGTGTGTGTGTGTGTGTGTGTGTGTATGCATGCGACTTCTTGACCGAGCATTGACTCTGTTTTTAATATTAATTACTGTTGACTGAGCAAATTGGTTGTTGGATCATGTGTTTATTGAATTACTTAATTATTAATCCACCCAGTGGTTTATGATTAGCAAAGCATCATGCAATAAATGGATTAAAAATAGAGATTTTATTGTCCACTGTAAAAAGAGTGAAAAATGCACAGGATTGTCAGCACTCAGACTTTCAGTGCCGTATGACTTCTGTTTTTTCAGCCTCCTGTTTCACTGCATTTCTCCAAATACTGTATTTATGTTAAAATTATAATTGCAGGTTTTTGTTTCTCATGTTCTGTCTCTTTTCATATTGTTGCCGTGTCTCTGCCTACTGCCTGTCTTTCACCCATGAGAGTGAAGGCTGTTTCTTTCTATGAGCGCTTTGATACAAGGCAATATGCATGATTGTAATGAATAGCTTGTCAAAAAGTGGGCTCTTTGGTAATTGCCCATGTCCCTAGCTTACATGTGGGAAAAGATGTTGGTACTAAAGCAAACCTCTCTGACCTCTTTATGCTACAGATGCTACAAACCTCAGCAGTGTGGTTTAGTTGTGGTGACGTTAAACAATTCCAACGTTCCCTTTTCAAAAGTAAAAATGAAAACAAAAATATACAGATTAAAGTTAAATGACTTGCCCTCTTAAACGAAATATGAAGGCATGAAAAGTTTGCATCTGTGGAGTGGATTCTGTTCCATGTGCACAAACATCAGTTTTCTTTTTTATCTTGGACATTTCAGACAGTATCTGCCTCTGTGTGTGTGGGGGTGTGTGTGTGTTTGTGTGTGTGTGTGTGTGTGTGTGTGTGTTGATGACCAGGCTGCGATTCCTCTGTATTCTCCTCTGTGCTGCAGTACCAGCGGGGCTTCACATGTCTGACTCGCATGACCCAAATGTGAAGCAGGCACGTGTACATTTTCCCAGGACGTGTATATGAGTGCGGTGTGTGTGTGTGTGTGTGTGTGTGTGTGTGTGTGTGGGCGCGTGCACACTGTGAGCTCTGGTGCCCAGACATATGG
>JAQMCX010000002.1:16796747-16834247 GCA_029814765.1 Acanthurus leucopareius | reverse complement strand
ACAGCTAGTTTCAAAATAGAGGGAAAAATCCAAGACATTTCATTAGAATTTTACCCTGAAGTTACACGCAAATGATTTTTCTAAAAAATGTGTGAAAGTGATGTCAAAGTGCATGAGTTTATCTTACTCTCAGTAATGGTTCAATGTAAGGCTGCTCTGGCTCATGTGGTAGAGCAGGAAAGTCTTTCATTGGGAGTTGGATGGGAATGCAGGTCTTCTTTTTGGGCTTGTAACCATGAACCTTGGCTTTAAAACAAACGTATCAGCATTTAAAGCTTTTGCCTAAAGCCAATTATAATAAGAGCACTCAAACTCAGTAGTTAGTATACTCTAGTAATTAGAGCAACTATTAAAAGCTGCACTTTTATTTTAAAGGACAATTAAATAAATTAGAATAAAAAATAAGAAGTGGTCAAAAAATGATTCTCTTTAAAAGCTTTTTGAGTGAAACCCATTGACATATTTCTCTTAAAATAATAATGAAATAATATCTAGATCTTCAAAAAGATCCAGTTAAGACACTTTTGTGGAAACAGTTTCTTCAGAAGCAAAATTAAGTTTACCTAGCACAAATAGTTGGTACTTGGGGTTAATGAGTACACTCATTATTAAAATAAAGACTGAGAGATCTGAGTAGATAAAAGCTCTGAGAAAGGCTGGTTATTGGATCTCTGGTTGATTATTTGATGATATTGATTATTGCACACACACTCTGTAATGCTGTGTAAATGTAAATTGAACATTTTAAAAACTCAAACTTTCCTGCTGTTTACTGAAATTCTAGTTTTGATTCAAATCTTTATTGACACTTAATTTTTTCTCCTTTTCTTGTTTTTAAAGCTAAGGGTTTAGTGCAGGTGTGCATCGTTCTCCCTCATGAATCATGCCATAGCTCATCCTGAAAGGCGTGGGATTTGTTTTGTGACACAGGGAGCTTTTAAAAAGCCGCAGAAAAAAAAATTACCACCTCCCTTGTTTTTATTCCCGCATCTCTTTAATACAGCTGTAAATCTTCCTCCTCCCACCTCCTCTGTGTACTTTTTTCCCCTGTCCCTCTCTTTCCTACCGTATTCCACTTCCTCCATCCCTCTGCTTTTCCCTGTCCAAGCTCAAGTTGAGTTATGGGACAATCATCCAGAGTAGCAGAGCAGGGAGAGTCGGGTCTGATCTGTTGTCAGCATTTTCTAGTTTGCTGTCCCTTCTCTGCTCTGCTCTCTCTGAAGACTCTGACCTCCAAAATTCTCCTAATCATTCACAGACCTGAAAGAAGCATCAGTTATCACAAGGCTTTATTTATTGGCCATTTTAAGTTAATACCTCTTAATTGCCCTTTTTCTTTAAAATCTTTCCTACCCTCTTTCCAGCTCTAACCCTCCCTCAGCGTTGCTGGCCAGAATCCCAGACTCATCTCAGCCTATCGTCCCGTCCTATCCTGCTGCTGTCACCACTGCAATTAAGTCTGTCTAATAGGACAAGCTTCTGTCAGTGTGTGTGAGCGCATACGTGTCTGCATCCATGTTGTGGCCAGGCGTGCTGGAGCCAGGAGGCCACGTGTTTGGCTCACTGGAGGCCATTTTTCTATGTTCAACCACAGGCAATTAATAGCCATGTGATCCACACAAGGCCAGGACTTGGCAACAGACACAGGAGAAGACAATAGATATAACCAGGAATGGGACATTCCTGTTTGAAATTTGGCTACAACTCGTGCAGATATAACCAAAGTGGTTTATTCCAATAGATGTTAATGGATATGCGGAGAAGATATAATGGCCCTGCATCTCAGGCCTTGTACACATGTATATTTTTCCAAATGGATGTTTTTGTTTTCTGCCCGCAAAACCTTCATTTTTTACAAACAATTTCTGTACACACAAGAATGCAAAAATGATTCCAAATGTTCAAACAAAGCCTGCTGGGCCAACAGTTTGCTATAAAGTTTAAGTCAATAATACGTCAAACACTAGTAAAGAGCATTCTGAGTGTGCAGAGTGAGTTTATTATATTTAAATAAAATGAGCCAAAACTGTAGAAAACCCGAGTTAAGATGCAAATTTTCATTAAAACTCTGAGACCTAACAAAGAACTTGCATTGGTGCTAAGCAAATGTAAACAAAGCTGCAGTCTGCAGTTGCTGTTTCACTTGCATGCTCTTTACACAATTCAACAACTGGCATGCATGAGCTGAGGTGATGACGTCAACGTATCCCATAGCTCTGTTTCGCATTTTACATTTGCGCTCGTGGACAACAGGCCAAAGCACAGAGGAAAATGTTTAATTTGCAAAATATTTGTATACTTGTGGACAAGGCATGAGGTATGTGGCCTTGTCAAACACAGATAAGCTGTAGTTGAGAACTCAATGGGTCTCTGATGAGTAGGCTGGGTCTTTAAGCTGACATGGGAGAGGTTTTTAAAGAGTCCAGGGTTACAGAGCACATTTTTACAAACAAAACAGAGAGACATTTAAAAGTATTAAATCATCTAAATTAAAAAATAACAATTCCTCTGGCCTCAGCGATGATCGAGCAACATGTGAGTTGTGGTGCAATCGTGGTGCGTCAGCTTAGGGACAATTAACAATCTTAAGTTACTCAACCCAAATCATTAACAACCTGCAGAGGCTGCTGTGATGATGCTTGATGCTGCAATAGAGCATTTCTCTGCCATAAACACTTTGACAAACAACTCCCTCTTTCTGCAGTAAACCCAGATGGAGTTTCACTCAGGTGTTTCCACAAACACTCTTCACTCTTTTTCTGTTCCTCTCCCTTCTCCAAACATCACCCTCTTTCTGGTTCACCACTTTGCCGGGAGCTGCTGGTGATGTTTACCTCTCTTAACCACGTTGAACTGGACTGGCTCCATGATTCTCCTCTGGCCCTTTTCCATATCTGCATTACCACTAAACCACAGCTGGCTAATGAAAGTCAGGGCCTGCCTGCCCACTGAACGTCTGCTCATGAACTACTGAAGTGTCCTGAGAGGAGGAAGAGCACTACTACAGAGGACATGCCAGCAATTTGGAGATCACAGTATAAACATTAAAGGCTGGAAGGAATACAGGAACATCGGGACATGATTTTGCTCAGAAAATCAAAATATTTTTTGTAAACTAAATTAGTCAATCCGATTGCTAACATGTTTTATACACACAGAAAAAAACATTAGTATCCAGTTATGTCTCTCTCTAGATTTCCAGCCTCAGTTCCGCTCAAGTCCACAGCTGATTTCAGCAACGGAGCCACAGTGGATATTATACTGCCTTTACTGTGTGTGTGTGTTGGGTTATTTTGTATGCATGTATATACTTGTGTGTGTGTGCTCGGGGCTCACACTAAAACCGTTTCCTTTGTTTTGCCAGGTGGGGTGTCAGAACCTGACAGGGGTAACCACCTCTCTGTCCCTACTCTCTTGTTCTTATAGTTTCTTATGGGAAGACATGAGGTCCAAAGTAAACATTTGATCTTGGAGCTCGCTCAGTCACATGCAGCTGGCTCTACAGTAACTACGACCCCGGCCATATGTTCAGTTTATATACAGGGATGCAGAACGAAGATCTGCTTTATGACTAATGATATTCTACTCTCACAGCTTCCAGTCTGCATCCCTTCCTGCACCCCCCCAAACCCCCAAAAACAGAGCTGCCCAGATTCATGGGTAGACAAACAAAGACCTACGCTCAGACGGAAACACGTGCAGTGATCTGGACACATTTAATAGTCAGAAAGTGGGAAAGATGGGGGCGTTTTTCTACAGAAGACTGGTGCTGGCTGTCACTCACTAATTTGTGAGGTACACACACAGACATTAACCTGGGCTTTTGCTAATATTACTCTCATAATGGCAAGCCTAAGCTACTATTTTCGGCGTGTTTTTATTACAGTTAAAATAAGACTATGTAAATTTTTAAAAGAAACACTAACATTCTTTCTCCCTCAAATAAAAAGTTGAATTCATATGCAACAAAACATACTTTTCCATCAGTTCAGCACACTCAGGGGGTTTTGTAGCTACAGCCTCACATGGTCAGGAATAACAAGAAGCTTGCGGTAGCTAATGTTAGCAAACTTATGGTAGCCTCAGTTGCCGCTGTTAGTTGTATAGGCCTACTTCCAAATCTTTACCTCTTTAAAATGGAAGTGACAAGAAAAGGATAAACACTCCACAAACAAATATATGCTTAATAATCCAAAAAATGGTAAAATTGCATGAAATTAAAATTATTTTAATAGAGAAAAAGAAGACGTCTAACTCTTAGCATGCTGTGATGCTGTGACACGGAACAAACGTTTGTGCCAGTCCTGTGTTGCTGTATGGTATTCAGCTTACTGTTTTCAGGAAATATTGGTTATCTTCTCATGTTCAAAGACAGACCGGAAAATTATCCATATGTTTAAATGTTTTCCACTCACACCACTGGCAGTAAAAAGTATAATGTACAGGCTCTTAAAAAAAGGAAGGATAATATGACATGGCATAAATACTAAACTTTTGAAATTCTTTTTGTTGATGTATCTACTTCTGAATATTTTTTTCTCTTTTTTGATTGTAAATGAATAAAACACAGGCACATATTTCCACACATCTGTTCACAGCTGTTAAACTTACAGAGTTTTGGCAAATGTACTGCTAATAAAGATAGGGCAATTTACAGATTTATACAAACAACAGAAGTGCCATTTCTTTCTCCTTTTTTCTCTACTAAAGGCTTTGTTTTTTAATGTTCTTTTCACTTGTGTTTATCATGGTATGCATTTTTTTCTCTTGTGTTTTCTTTAATTTGAAGGCAGTTTTTACTCCCCCTCTCTTTTGGCAACCCCATTAGTCTCATAAAAGCAGTGGAATGATTACCAAATTGGTGGCCGTCACACCCAACCAATTTGACTTTTTTCATACAATTATTTCACACGGCCGGGAGAGACCTCAGTCTCCAGCAAGGACATGGGAGCCTGTTGTAAATGTGATTGTTTAGGCTTTAATGTTCAGAAGAAAAGATGTAAACTGTTAATAAGTCCAGGGATTTGGCAGCTGGCACATAAGCATAAGAGGCCATATATCAAAAGTATACATACCAGTAAAACCTCCTTTTCCTTTGGGATGGACTGCTGACGCCTACATGCTTTAGGGGATTGGGGTCTAATCTAACAAGATTCCTGACTGGTCCAGTTGGGAATTGCTTCAGTCGTAGCCATGCCTCAGTTTCAGCAGTAGTGCTGAGTGCTAAGTGGATACAGTCTGCCTTAAGTTAGATATCTGGGGTCACCAATGCACAAATTCTTACCTTAATAAGCAATAGTCTGAGAAAACACAAGGCAGTCTGTAGATCGGCACATTGGGGTTTCCTAATCCAAACCACACAAATGTACTTACATGTGCATGCATGCATTCTCTCTTTCCCACAGACACACACACACGTGTTTGACTGGCACATGTTTTGTGATTGCTGTGGCAGATATCCTTCATATCCTGTCCAGTAAAGAGCAGAGATTTGTTAGTCTTTGAAATTCCTGGATGAGGAGGCTAAAACTATTCTGTCACTGCTTTGAGGAGGTTGATGATTTTTTTTTATTAAACAAAATCATCTTCAGGGCAAACAGAGTAAGTCGCGCAAAGCCGGCAGGGACAATCAACCCGACAAGCAAAACACTTGTTCCTTATCAGATCATTACACACATCTGTGTGCCAGAAATGAACAGAAGCAGAGGAAGATATTCTTAATTTGGTATTATGAATTACTTGTTCATATGCACAAATTGTCAAAGCTTTATTTTTGATCCCTGCCAGGCTTTATTTTTAAAATCTAGCATTGCTATGGAGGAGAAATAGTGAGATTAACAGAAAAGGAAGTTCATTAGAGCTGCAGGCCTCAAGTGAAAAGCTAAAGACTCCATTAAATAGGCATGAAGGCATTTTGTAAGATTAATGGATTCGATAGAGACGGGGTGCTTTGGGTCATGGGATCTAAATTGAGGTCAAGGACAAGGTCACAAGGATCATGAGGTTAACACATTCACACTGTCAGTAAGTCTGTTGAGGGTGAGGCTGATTTTTATATAAACCATGAATCGGTAACATCTAAAAGGCCGTTTATCTATAATATGCTAAAAATACCTTTATAAACACAGCCATGAGTCTTTAAACCTCTCTTCTTAAATTGAAACCATCCCTGATTTGTTTGATTCTAACAGGAAAAAGATGATAAAAAGTTCTTGAATGTTCTCTTAAACTCTCCTGCTGCAAAACTGACAAGTAAACAAAATGTCCAAAACTTCATCAGCCGACTGAGTCTCTTGTGTTCTTCACAACATCAACATCCTTATTCCATTTCAAAAAGTCTTACCGACAAGCTAACAACAAAGCCCTACTGTCCTTTGTTGTTCACTGTTTTTGTTAGCTTTCTCAGGGGAGAGGTGTGAAATTGCTGCAATTGCAGTAATGTAATCCTCAGAGGCAACTATGACCGTCTTTTTTCCATGAAAACATTGCTTTTTTTACCTCTTGCATGCTGCAATTGTTATTCTAAGTGTCTGACAACATTATCAAAGGATTGCATGGCAGCTGCAAGATTTACAGTCTAACAAAAAGACATTTTTATCTCTTATTTCTCACACATCTTTTAACTATTTGTTAAACCCACGCATAAACTGCCTGTGCCTCCCCCATCCTCTGCAGGAACTGAGTGCACCTTTGATTTTTGATGCACATGTTTAGACTGCACGGACAGACACTGGGGCGACAACATGAGTAAAGAGGCCAAATGGACCCTCGCAAACCATGTCAAACCTATAAATTAGACCTTCATACTTAAAGGCAATACATTTGCAGCATCGCACCCAATCCAGGCTTGGAGAAGAATTCCTGTCTTTATTAAAATATGAGATTTGTTTGGATAGAACTGTGTCATATGAAGGATTATACTGCTAGACAAGAGTCTGTTAAAACCTCCCAGGGCCTATACTGTAACTCTCCCTTTATACCACCATGCTCTTGCCCCCATACTCAAACTGTACACTTCATTACTGCATATTGACACTGGTCCACCTATCAGGCCTGATTACATTCCAAACTGTATTATGACAACAGTCAAAGCCCAGTGTGAGACTTAGAGGCACCCCCTGAAAGTAATATATGTACACACATGCATGCTTGGGATTTTTTTAGGTGTATAATGAAGCACAAATACAGTAGAGTGAGTGGACAGCAGCTGTTGTGTGTCTGGTGTGTTTTCTATAAACTCTAATGGCATGTATAACCTTCATTGTGTTATTAAAACATTCTTTGGGAAGCAGGTGGTCCACGACAGCTATAAAAGCAAAGATTACTGTTCAGTTCATTTGCATGATTCCAAATCTATGAGGCTAAATACATTAAAAGTTACACACTGTATGCAAATGTATCACTGTTAAGCTAATATTCAGAAGTTCAGTTTTTGTAGATGCCTTAAATGTGTCTATCCTGCAAACCTCAAAGTGACTGCATGGGTTTGGATGAACACAGTTTGGGTGGAGTTACACTTGTGCACTTGTGCATCACAGTGTGCAGCAGCCCAGCTGTTACTGCCTCCAGCTCAGGAAATAACGGGTAATTCAGCATCTCATTTCGCCCATAAATACACGCAACAACACTAAAAATATATGATCCATTGTCAGGCCAATTCACAGCATCTATCAGGTATATGGAAATCATCTCAAGATACATATACAGCCTACAGATAGGCACAATACATAATGACTCCGTGAGGGACCAAGAGGTCAAATTATGAATAGGACACCTTGAAAAACATACAGAAAAGGAAGGAAATTTTCAGGATCATACTATTAAAAGTGCCAACGTTTTATGTAAATCAAAATCCCACCATTTTTTCCTAATACTACATTAACAACCACGTAAAAAAACCTAAACTGTCTAAAAATAGAAGTAAGAGAGAAAACATTAGGTCAAGGAGGACAAAAGACAACTATACATTTTTTAAGCCCCTACAACATCCAAATTATACGAGGATTTAAAGCAGATAATAGCATGACTATCATCATCACATCTCTCATTAACTTTTTCCATATGGAGTGAGAGTAGCAGAGGGTCTGTGACGGGGATTGTTTTACTGGATGTATGTTGCTGAAAAGAAGATAATTTTCCAACCTCAACATGCTTACTGCTGTTGTCTTCACAATGGAAAATCTCCTTTAGCATCAGAAACATATTAGAGAAAACACAAGCAGCCCAGGCTTACCGATCATTATTAGCATATTTCCATTGCTGACACAGAGTTGCGTGTCAGATACAGTGTAGTTTGGGTAACTACACAGGCTGCGTTGCTACCCTTTAACCATTTGACTTATATACATATATGAACCTTAACATGAGCATCATTACATTTGGCTCAAACATTGTCACTGCAACAAACATGTAAACATCACAGACTGTATAATTTAAAGTGGATGGTGAGATGAAAGTGAATGCATAATCTATAAATGAGGTTTCAAATAGGTTGTCTTTTGAACAACTGTTCTAAAGCCCTTAAGTTAGGCTTTATGGCCATTGTCATCCTGTTTTATTGCGGGCGCGTCCATTTTAGGACAAGAGGATGGATCTGGGTGGATATGCATTGCTATTAATGGAAATAAATACCTAAACCAGGTGTGCCCTTAATTCTGTGTAAGCTTTAAGTCTTAATATCATTTGAAATGAGTGAATTTATCAAAAGTAACCCCCCTGTAAAGCTGCCTTGATTGAGGATATTAGTTATAGAAACTATAATATTTTAAGTACCAGGTTGTAAACATGTTTATTTCTTATGTTTACACCACATGTGAGCAACGTTCAGATGTGTAGATATGGGCGTGTGTGTTCTTTAAGAATGTGTAGATACACACTTTGCTTGTCCAAACTGGACAATGAAATCTTCAAGTTCTTATGCCCTAAAGTGAACCACACACATACCAACCTTATCACCAGACTGGAGCTACAGTGGATTAACATGAATCTAAGGTCTTTGATCGGACATGAAATCTGATTTAATGCATGAAGCTTGGACATGCTCTACACCTGTCCATCTCCAGTTTCCCACATGCTTTCTGTCCATCTTGATACAAAAGGCCACACTCCTTTCTGCGCTGACACTGATCCTCAGCATATAAGGTTAATTATAGCTTGCAGAATGGACATAGTTCTGCAGGATACGTGGCTGCACGTACGCACAGTTTCAAACAAGCTTTGAATGCCACTCTAAATTTTATTACAAGAAAACTCAAGTATCCCAGTGCCTAATCATAAGAGAGGCCCCTAACATACACACACACACACACACACAGACACACACAGAGCACCATGTGATTAGACCTCCAGCTTTCAGAACTCTCAGTGCTTCTCCTCTGTTCTGACCCTGTGCCAGAGGCTGTGAAATGAGATTATTATGTGTGAAATGAGGAGCCCTCTCACTTCTTCTTATGATCCAGGCAGGACAAATCAGGGTTAAAGACAGACGATAGACGGTGCTGAGAGATAGCTGCAGGCTAGCGCTGCACCACAGGGGGGGTACAGCACTGGACTAAATTCTTCCAGATCATTACATATAACTTTCTTTGTATCCTGTAGCTTGAGGGGGGAAAAGCTTATCCAGTCAGAGATAGAGATGATGGAGGCAGAACCGTCTCCTCCAGTTTGGACTCCTTTCATAAATGATCCCAGGTTGAACAAACACTAATCTGGGCGCGAAGTGCGGTCCACCACTCCCAGCCCGTGACTCCTCTTGCTTGCAGCGATCTGCAAGGTCCGACTGACTCTGCTGCCATGGCATTCCCTGCATACCTGTGCTCTCGGCTGACGGGGGCACATGCGCAGGTCACAGGTCCGCGACGGGGAGCGGATGTATGCGTATTAGCTCAAATCTCCAATGGCGACCCCACTTTCCCGTTATTGTGGATTAATCTCTCCCAGGCTGTGAAGGTATAGGAAATGTGGGTTAAGCTGATGAGTGAACGCAGGGCGATGGGGTGATGCGGGGTGGGGTGGGGTGTGTGGGGGGGTGAGGTTGAGGGTGGGTATTTGAGCGAGAAGTTTCCACCCTAGTCAACTGTGACCTCCGACCTACTGACTTGAACCCGAGACGTGCTCAGTAGAGACTGACCTCCTCTGATGGAGTAATTAGCGTGAACAATAACGCACAATTGGTTACAGTTGGATTAGCTTGAACTAATCTAATAAGGCATGCAATGCACTAAGTGGCTCAGCGAAGCACTCAGGTTGGGGAATGATGCACACGCTTTGATGTTTTAATGAAAGGCATCTCTCTCTTCTCAGTTCACTGGCTGTTTGATCGCCATATGCACTATAGATAATAATAGCGGTATAAAGTTTTCACGAAAGGAAAGCAATGTATGACCGACCAAATGCAGAAAGACTCCACAAAGCATTTCGCATTCTCACACACTGTATTTCAGTCTCGATTTCCTCAATTAATGTTAATTCCTTTTCTCTTGTGGCAAAGTCTTTCATTCTGCTCTGTCCTCTCTTGTGCACACAATGTGATTGCATGAGCTTCTCCATCTGTAAGTCCTTTATTTGTCATTTCTTTCTTTTGAGGTCAGTCTCTCAGTCCGTCAGAGAATGCAGAACAATCAACAATGTCCATAGTAGGCCTTCAGTATATTTAATTGTAATGCTCTATTTGGACTTTCAAAATATTTTTTAAATGTTTTCATGTTAAGACTCACCAAAGGGAAAAATATTATCCCACAGATTCTTATAGGAGGGAATGTATCCACGGGATCTCCATCTAAAAAAGAGTTTTTCTCATTTTATTTGAGTGGTTGCTTTATGCTTTATGTCAGTAAAATATTTGGAAGACAGTTTGATTCTGGCAGTTATTGCTCAAAGTGCACATGTAAAGATAAGACTGAAAGTCTGTCTTTAAACTCACATTTAGAAGGATAAATATCAGGAGTGTCTTGCTATTTTATCCCTGTTGCACAATCATAATCAACTGTAATCTCTGATCTGAGTGCTTTGCATTTTGCCATCTGTTTTAAGTTGACCACACAGCACAGTCTTTACATCTAAATGCCTTAATCCAAAGTGTCATTTATGTGGCGGCTGAACTGCCAAGTGCACCGTCTTCTTCCACTCTCACAATGTGACTGACTGCTGTTGGAATGATTCGAAGTCTGATATCATAAAAATAAAGAGCTGACTCTGCATACTTTTTTTTACAAGTTAAAATGTCAATCTTTTAAAATGAGGATATGAGGTTGTCCCGGGTCAAAAAGCGAAGCCCGAGCGGAGTCATGAGTCACTGCTGTCAGTGTCACATGTGAGCTGAGAGTCTCGTTTGTCCTCAAATTGAAAGATATCAGATTAATAACTTGAGTGTGACTGGAGTGTAAGTCATGTGACTTGAGTGCACATGTCTGTGTGGGCTACTGTACATGCTTAACCCTGCCGTGTCAGTTGAAGAGCATTTAGCCTGAAACAAAGAAGAAGAAAACCTCAGAGTCTCCTACATTTATTCTTTCCTCTAATGCTGATAAATCTGGTATTTCCCATTTAGTAAGTTTAGTGCAAACATTTGTCAGCCTTACACCAAACAGGCTAATCAGGCTGAAGAGAAACAGCAAATACGTAATTAACTTTTCAAATATATCTTTTGTTACCTAATAGCTTAATATCATCATTTGTGGGGTGTTGTGATTTAGTTTATGGCTTAATAAAATATCTCCACTGTGTATTTTGAATGTGAGCCTATTTTCCCCATTTTCTTCCTCATTATGGCTCATTCCCACTGCAGGCTGGGAGAGGGTGTGTCTCTCCCAATACACATGCGGTGTTTTTAGACCAAACAGTTCTTGGGGCTTTTTGAAGAGGAGCTATCCACCAGGGAGTTCCCTGAGAACTAAACACCTTAGGGACTTTTTTCTGCCTGCAATTGCACCGCCAATAGAAACCTTAAAGTGACTTTGGCCAATTGACAGTTTGTAAAGCAACATCACTTCAGCGCAATTTTTTTTATATTTGGCTTCAACAGGTCAGAATTGCATTATATTTCCTCCAGTCACATACACACTCAGTAATGCCCAGACTTCTCTGTTGGTCCATTTGTCCACGTTTTGTTCCATTTTTTTAAATGTTTAAGAGCTGCTATGAGCCGTTACTGCTAACTGTGCGCTAATGTTTACAGGCGGGTTTAAAAAATGGTGTTTGGTGGCACTGCAATGGCTCTTGTGTTCAACCGATCAACATACACTCATGTATGGACCAATCACCATGCACTTACATCACTCAAAGTCCCTTTTGTTCTGGGAGAGTCACTCTGAAGCAGCAGCTACAAAACTTCCTCTAAGCGGGGTTCTAAGAAAGAACTAATATAGTTTCATAGTTCATAGTTCCTGCGGTGCAGAATCAATAAAAAAGGTGGAGGGTTCCAACAGTTCTTGGAACTATGAAAAAGTTCCTGCAGTCCGAAAACACCTACGATGGCAACACTCGCTTATTTTTAACCTGCTAGCAAGCACTTTAAGCAGGAGGGCAAAGCAGGCCATAAAGTTGATGCTATCCCCCCCCAGATGCCCCATGCCCATCCCCACAAGCACCTTGCTGGTGCAGCAAACAGTTTTGTTCAATTAGACCCCAAAACAAAAGCATTAAATCAGTGTCTGACTAACGTGGGGTCTCTGCTGTGTTGGGGAGGAGCTTTTCCCCCAGCCCCCACCTGGCGCCCCCAATATTTCTCCTGTTTAAAGAGAAAAGCTCAGTGCCAGACTGCTAATGAATGGAATATTATTTAACCATTCCCCCAACCTTTTCAAGAGACTGCCTCCAATCCCTACAAAGACCTCTGGATCCCCCCCTGGAAAATATTTTTACAATAAACTGTACCATACTTTATTTTGCCCCCATCTTTCACTGCTGTATAATTTAATGTTCTCTGTGATACAACACCATACCCTCTGAGGCAGATTTTTTTTTTATTATTTTCTCATCATGGCCTGGACACAAATGATGAGGTGATCACGTTGACTGTGCCCTCACAATTGCTTCCATAAAGCCTCCAGTGGCAATTTTCTCTCTGTTTACTGCCTGAAGTGCTGAGTGATTGCAGCTCTCTCAGTGTTTACTGTCGTGGAGATGATTCCAGCATTATTAACTGAACCAAGTGGACTCCAGCCTTCTGCAAACCAGCCTCTGGTGAGCACTCAGATTGTTTCAGTCTTCAGCGCCTGACCAGCATCCAACAAACTGAAGCTTCCTTCCCTTCTCTCCCCCTCCGCAGGCAAAAAAAAAAAAGACCGCTCGAACGGAATGCGCTTGATTCATTTCAAATGTTTTGTATCTATCTGAATTTCTAGCTTTACTTCACTGTATCCAGTTTGCATGTAAAAAATTAAATACTGTATGCCTCTTAACAGGGCTTACATAAGATATCCTGAATAGTTTTCATCTAATCAAGAAATGCAGCCAAAGAAAGCTCAGCAAAGGAAATAAGACATTCAAAAGAAAAGAAAAGCGTCCCAGTTAAAATGTGCAGATTTAATCCCTCACACTGGGTGAATTTCAAGATGCAGAGCATGCCAACTTGGTCCATGCAGGCTTTTTCCTGGGGAAATGACTCTGACCAGCCCTTCTGGCTTTCTGTCTGTGTGGATCAGGAGCATATCACCAGTAACACATGCTGCCCTTATTCTCTTGTCCTCAGTTTTACTTTTTTGTCATTTTATATTAACATACAGGCTAAAAATATGAATGGAAGTGAGACTGAGAAGTTGGTTTGTGTGTTTTACAGACAGGTAAATTGCACTCTCAGAAAGTTATGCAGAAAGTAGCTTCTCATCGTGATTACTCTGCCCTATTGGAAAAAAAAGCATGCAATCATTTTATGTACAATAACAGCCTCTTTTTTTTTTTTTTTTTACAATTATGGGGTCAGGATATGTGGTACAGTGAAATGGTAAGTCAGAAAATTAACCAACCAAGGATTTATAATGTTCACCGCCAGCACTGTTTATCTAGAACAGGGGTGTCAGGGGAGGACTTGCCTCTATTACCTCTGATTGGTAAGGCTGAAATTATTTCCATTCCTCCATCAATAAAGTTTGTTGGTAGAGGAGCCATCTGTTTGTAGTTACAGTGCCTAGCTTGGGAATTTATTCTGCCCTCCACTATTCTTTTATTTTAACACTGAATGGGCTTTGTTATGATCAGAGAGCTTTGTACAGCAGTGCTTTGGATTAATAAATACCATTTGGTACTGTAAGCATGTGTGTGCTTATAACTGAAAGTATAGCATTATTCATTTGGCAGTTTGATGGAAAACTTATCCAACAGCACTGCACGAGATTTTACCAGCGATTACGCTGTTTACAGTGCTCGACTTTCACACAGTGCCGTCAATAGCTTGATTCTGCTCGGGGGAAGTGATGTTTTAAATCAAGTTTATGAAAGTAGGATTACATTAATGCAGCCAACCTTGGCTGTGAAGAATAGTCATGGTTTTTTACTATGGGAATGAAAGTTGTGACACTGCTGCTTTTTGTCGGCCATGCTTGAGTGAAGACACAGAGCAACATGTTTAGCATATCATAAATTTGACTGGAGACGGATTCCAATGGGTTTTCACAACACATTATCCAACACCGACACTTCTCACCCTGCACAGTGGGTGCGTCAGTGCTCTCAATTTGCTTATTAGCAAACAAATGCAATCGTCTCCACATTTTATGTGATTTTGTGCCAAACATCAATTGATTTTTCCATGTGTCTCAAAACTTTGAGGGAAGAGACTTAAAAAGAGAAAGTTTTTAAAAAATAAGCCCTCTTATGTTATGTTTACCTCACTAATCAGCCATAGTGGTTAAATCAGCTTTTCCTTTTCCACATTTAACAGTAAAAGCTAGTAAGCCTACCTTGATAATGGCTGCACAGATTAATAGATGTTAGCCTACTTTTTGCACATGTAATATTATCCAAACACCCTCTGAGTCATTGTCAGTGATGCTCCAAACACACAATGTTGTGCTCATCTTGCATTATATAAGGGGGGGTGGTGTTAACTTAGCATCGTCTTGTTTTCTTTAATGAGTCCACATGTGATGACGGTTAACCACACTGTCAAAACTCATGGGAAAGGGATGGGGAGGGCTAGATGGTAATGGGACAATTAACCCCAGAATCATAAATAAAATGAAATAAAGGAATACATTTTATAAATATAGAAACAAACATGTATTTCTTAGGGGAAAGCTTTCCCTTTAACTGCTTCTTAGGCTGCTGTAATTCAAGTGATATAACAATCATTTTTAGTGCCTGCTCGTACCAACTTTGCACTGGGTGTTGCTAATCACATTAACGATGGTTCCTTGATTCAAGTGTTTAAAGTTTTTGTTCTCACAGTTTGAAGAGAACGAGGGTTGAATGAGTGCATGTCACTGGGTGCTCTGACTCACTGGATCGAACATGTTTGGAATTCTTGGCTCCTCTCCAGGATAGATGGCTTTCGTTTTTGTGATCAGAATCAGACTTTGTATTGTTAAAAGTCATCAGATTGGTCTGCAGGGGCTTGGACTTAGAGTCTGGGAGTAATTTGTTGTTTTCATCACTGTTTTCATTTATTTTTGGGAGGAAAATTTTATCATTTCAACATTTATAATCTTCTACCTTCTGCTACTCTTTGTTGCATAATGTGATAATGATTTCATCACAAATATTTTATTTGTGGCGAAGAGTAAAAATATAAAGACAATAACTTTGTCACCCATTTTGAGAAGCTCTACACCTTTTAAGATGTGGCAGTGCGAGTGATCAGTAGATATACACACTAATATTAACTTGCACAACTGCATGTCCTCTCAGCTGTTGATTAGCTGTGTCTCCTTTAGCAGCCATATTGATTGAGAAGAGACAGTGAGAGGGATCATGTCGGTGCAGAGATGTTATGATGTGCTTGGACAGTATCCTGTGTTAGGAGGAGTTGCGTGGCTCTGTGGAAGTGACCAGGGAGATTTTCACTGATTTTCATTTGCAATGTGGCTTTTTCATGTGGCTCCAGAGCTTATGTAACACCCTGGCCAGCGGCTGCTGTTACATCAGCAGTAACAGGACAACAATGTCCTTGGAGATGCAAGCAAAGCTGAAGTCACTCTGAACAGCACATGTTCGGAGCACTGCACAGCCTGAATGGTGCTTGGATGTTTTCTAGGACCGTTTGAACCCATCGTTGATAGGTGGGATTTGTTTCAATGGGTTTCATCTCCATCAGATGGGTCTAGAGGTTCATAACACTAAAACAGTGGGTTGGCTATGATGGCGTCTGGCTTACGATGAAATAGATACAATACTATGCTGTGAAGTGAAATTTCTGGAAATCCTTGGCATGGTCTGCAAGTGAAGTTAATAAATAATAAAAGAAATAGCCAGGATAGCATCTGGCTTTTGTGTGACCAACAGACCACAAAGCTAGCCTGCATCTTAAACCTTAAGTATCTTTATCTGTTTAATTTACCTCGCCATTGCCCTCATAAACAGCCAGCTGTGTCAATAGAGGTTGCTATTTACGTTTGGCTATCACTGACAATGAGACACTCACACTTGTGTGTTTGCCGAAGTGCTAGATTTGAATGTGAAAACACTGAAACTAAAGTGTAACTGACCAAGCATGGATTATATCTATCTGTGTGCAAACAGCCTCTGATGTCATCTTAGACAGAGCCCCTTTGTGATATGCAGGCTGCCATAATAAAAGGTCCCACTAGTAGTTACTCCGTTCACCCTGCCCTCACACCTTTTTGAGAACATGGATCCATGATTGATCAACCATTTCTGCCATTTTAACCAATGATCAACTGGCACTCAACCAAGAGCAAAGTCCTCAGTGATTGTTATTTGTTGTCTGTGTATCCGAATCCACGTCACTGTTGCCCTGAAACACAGCACAACAATGAAACTTACCCTCACCTTAGCGCACTGGCTAACCAGATGTTTGGCCAATATTTTTCATACAGCCTCGCCAATGCGCTCTCACCCTTTCTTTGTGACGCAAGATTTACTGTGTGCGTGCACTCTGCAAGACCTTTTTTTAATGCTACTCCAGTGACTATGACTCTGCAGCCTCTCCATCTCATCACATGCACAGCCTCCATCCTTCTCGCACACATATGCTGCTGCTCTTTTTAATTGCGTTGAGATCTTGGGAATAATTAGGAAACCTGCTCGGATAATTTGAAATTCCACTCGGAATGAGGCCATGCAGAGGCGGGAATACTGAATTATTATTTTGTAATTTCAGCGCCCCTGCTTTGATGGATCAGCTTAACTTTAGACCTCAGTGAGAAATGGCAGAGACCTGTGCTGACCCAGGTGGTTACTGTTAGATCATGGCAACAGCAGCGCCTTTGAAGATCACAACAGAGGAGTTGCATTCAATTTACCATTTACAAAATTACAACAATAGATGCTTTGTTCTCTATTATGAAAGAGAGAAAAGAGATAAATGGGGATAGAAAACAGAGAGAGAAAAATGTAAACTGTAAATTGGAAGAAATACAAAGAAAAGGCATAATA
Source organism: Acanthurus leucopareius (assembly GCA_029814765.1). Taxonomy (NCBI): domain Eukaryota; kingdom Metazoa; phylum Chordata; class Actinopteri; order Acanthuriformes; family Acanthuridae; genus Acanthurus; species Acanthurus leucopareius. Next base: position 16,816,697 of record JAQMCX010000002.1, on the reverse strand, counting down.
GAAAAACGATGTGACACTGCAGGTGAAGAAAACAACAAATGATAAAAGATTCTGGAAGTGAGTGAGTACAGAGTGAGAAGGACATAGTGCAGACGGATGGATAAAAACCGTGGGATAGAGGGAGGAAGAGAAAAGGAGAGAGCTCTGGCTGAACTAACAGTCAACAACAATTAGGTCAAAGGCCAAATTGGCAATGAGACCTCGGTGGTCCGAAACTCCGATGGGGGGTATCTGGTGTCTTAAGAGGTCAGCTCTGTTTGTGGGAGAAATGAACTTGTCAATTTGCATTAGTGAATAATTAGAAAAATGAACTTCGCAAGTGTACAGATGCATTGATTGAACAGGAGAAAGGAGCGTCTGGCTGTGAAAAAACAGGCTGCATGGGTCACGAGTTGTTTGTGAGTCAGTGAGCTGTGTGACAGTGAGTCTAACGGCCCCTCCGCAGGACAGGTCTCCACCTGGGACTCTGATATCTGTGCAGTGCTGAACCGGACAGTTTCAAAAAGACTTCTGCCCTTTAAGGCATAGAAAGAGTGAGGGAGAAGATTAACTGGAGATATTTCCTGGAAGGCATAGGAAACAATTTGGAATTCTGAGATTCCAGGATTTCCAGACTTCCAACAGCTGCAGGAACCAGATTGTCTGGAGTTGACTGGATGGTGCAAAGTCGGCTTCCTGAGGGGATGTGCATCTATGCAAAAGAGGCTAAACATGATTTATGTCTAGTAACTTCAGCGTCTGAGCTGCTTTTGTCCCTGCACAGCTTCTATCTCTGGTTCCATTCAATTTTAACTGAATTTTGAAATCTCCTCACTTTTTGTGTATGGAAGCAAACTATTATGATGCAAATATTCCCATTTTCAAGTAGGAGATCAACCATCTTTGGACACATTTATTGAAAAAAAAACATGCTCTTATGATTTAAATATCTGGGTCTGTGTTACCCACGATGCGACATTTTACTGACATTTTAGGGCCCATGCTGCTAGGAAATGTGTTGTCAACTTCTGTGCCATGCTGCTTACTGGAGCTCATCATAGCCACATATAACCGAACGTTACGAACGTTAATACAAGACATTTGTTCCCCTTTTCAACAAACCACATAATTGTTGGTCATTTGCCATTTTAGTGATCTCTCTAAGTGTTCTTGTATTCCACTCAAAAATTAAGCTAGTTAGTTAAACGTTAATTTTCTCCCAAGTGAAGGTTACTTTTTATTCATGTTATTTCAAAACTTGCTGTAGCCATGGCAACTCCCGTATACTTACACTCCTTTTACAACACACTGTTCCTTTAATCCGAAAGAATTGAACCATAAGTTGTCTCTTTTTTATGGATCCAAGAGTGGTGACAGCAAATGATCCAAAAACCACTGATGGATTTAGGAGAGCTGGATAGCACGTTCAAACATGGCGGCCAACCAGTCTTGTGTAAGTTGCTCACTGCACCAATGATGATATCCATTGGCTTTCTTATACTTTTTTTTTTTTTGAACTATGGTGACTGAATTGGCTGACTTCTCGTTGAATCCCTGCACAAAAAAGTGAAAAAAAGGATTAATATATATGACTTCAATAGACATTGCAAATGTTACATTGATATTGCACTAATACTAACACCATCAGTCGCAACCAAAAGTTCAAACCTCCACGTGAACACTAATGTAAGGGTGCTATCACAGCGGAAAAATATCAAAACTTTACCCTTTGCATTTGGTAACAACCGTTTTGACCAAAAAGGTACACAACTCAAAACAAACACCAATAATTAACCGATTTGCTTCCAGAACCTAAATATTAGATCTGTGCTTTTGTGTCTTAGGTCAACCAGACTGCTCCAGTGGCGCTGACATTGTGTTGGGTGGTCTTGTTATGACACTTACGCATACAAAAGCCCCTCTCAACATGACTATAAACATACAAGAGGATTGTATTGCCTCGGCTTTTTTTTCATTGTTGCAAGTGATTAATATGCACTTCTAGTGAGCTGTTTACACTCAAACACAGCGAGTCAGGAATTTTGATTATTTGGAAAGCATGTTAAAACAAAAACTACAATTTCAGAGTGACATAATACATTAATGTACTGTGACCGCGGGAAAAGGAGAAAACTGAGAGATGGGTTGGAGCCCAGAGCGGTGTGGGAACCCCAGGGAGTAACAGAGCAGCATGGGGTCACCCAAAAGAGAAACAAACACAACTGTTTCCTTTTTTTTCTTGGGTAATAGCGTTGGTTTGTTACGGAATATGAGTCTCTCGCTGCATGTTACTAATCAGGAAACAGCTACACCAGCAGCCATGAACAAATTGTGTTTTACAGATTTACTTTCGTAACATTGCAATTTACAGTAAAACCCTGTCAGTCGTCTCCTGTAGTGCAAACAGTGTGTAGTCTGCAGCTTCATATTAGCCTATGATACCAACAGCTCAGTGCATTTGTTGAGCATATGGCAGTGGTATGTGAAAAAAAAGCCCTTTGGTTTGTTGGCCAGACATGAGAGGAAATACAATGGGAGGGATGAAATCTGAATCACTAATCTAGCTGTAAATTCACAGAGCAGATCGTTGGTTGTGAAAGGTCATGAGGTTCAGCTTGGACACCTTCGCCTGGAGTTGCTGTGTCATATTTCATACATAACACTCTTGCTGGCGACAGCAAGGATTTTTGCAGTTGATATTTGTGAGAACATATTAAATTTCATACACCGGTAAAAAAGATGTATCATATTTCATGGACTCCGTGGGTGCATGTATGAGCTGTAGTAGGGGATGGGTGTCTGTGTAAATGCATGGGAGACTGTGTATATGAAATTCACTGTGTTTTTGCTCCATTATCCCTGGGTGGATCCCGATTTCTGGCAGGGATGATGAATATTGTTCTCCTTAAAAAACAGTGAAAGCCAACACCGCAATATCTGACTGCCCACAACTCAAATCCTTAATGATGAGTGCTGTCCATGTGAACTCCAGCTCACTGCTTCACTCCGCTTCACACAATGGGACATGCTGGCTTGGAATTTCTTTAATGTGCCAGAGCAAAATGATATTCCCTACTTGTCCAAAGACACTAATCAAATTATGGCCGCAGTTAACCATATTTGAAACTAATGCTCATTGACACGTCTACCAAATGACCCCGTCCACTTTGACATTCGGTGTCAGTCTGATGTCTCAGCCGAGGCAGGTGCCAGGTGCCTGGGGCAGGTGTGTTTTGAGTTTCATGGCGAAAAAAAAAAAGCTGCCAGAGATTTTCAAAATGCTTGTCAGGTGATTTCCTGACACATTTTGTGCTCATTCCACTACCCATCTGAAAAGGCCAAGCGTAAAGGGATTACAGGGCGCAGGCATGTCCAAATATCCCCATCATCACCGTAGGCTCCAGGTGTCAGGCCATGTTAGTATCAGCGCCTCCCAATAAACACATCTGTCCCCCTGCATTAAGCTCCAAATCCAACATGAGTCCAGGACAGGCCATACCGGGTTTGCCCTGTCCGCAGATGTTTACTCTTTTTGGTTGTAGGAGGAGGGGAAAGCTGCTGAAAAGTGGGGTTGGACTCATTCATTGGCCGAGTCCCAATGTTTGATTTCATAATCTAGTATCCTTGAGCCACTGTCTTAGGGAATTAAAGTGTTCAGAGGCTGCTCTTTAGACAGAAGTTTATGCAAACAAATTAACTTGCTTAAGAGGAAGCTTTTAAAAATAAAGTAAATACCCTGTCTGGATAATAATGTATCTGGTGTTTCTGCTGCATTTGAAATCCAAACGTATTATTTGTACTTGAGAGTGAAATAAGTACGTCTCTCTGTCTATAAATAAAAGAGTCAAGTACACTAAAGAACAAATTGTTTTACATCAAACAAAGAAATAAACTGTAGAGATTTGTTTCAACTTACATTCAGCTTTTTTAAAAGCATGTACAGTCTGCAAATTCAATGAAATCATTTGTATTTTCACAATGTTAGCCTTCGTGCCAAAGGTTTTCTAGAAATCAGCATGATTGCATAGATTGCAGCACTTTATTCTAACGTTTAGATTTTTTGATCATAGATGATGCCAAATTAGCTTTGCAAATGTTTGCAGCCCAGGAGACAAACAAACAATCATTATTACAATTTAAAAAGACAAACAGTTGAACAAAACTGAATAGCTGATTCTCAACAAGCATTTTTTTTCATAAGACACAAAGTTTCTTTTTGACAATTTGTAAATGAACTTTATGTTGTTAATGATCAGCAGATAAATTTGTGCTGATTGGGTTTTGTGTCTCTCTGTTCAGGTCCTGCATTTCCTTGGTCCTGTTCCTGGCTTTCAAGCAATAGATGGCTCCAATTTGGTTTGAGGTTGTAGATTTCAAGCAATTTTTGGGGTTCAGCACAAATAATTGGACCTGTGATGACCTTTACACTGTACGACCTCTTTTAGCCAGGAAGGGAAAAGTGAGGCAAGGAGTGGACAGTTGCAAATTACAACCTTCTCTACTAGATGCAACTAAATCCTTCTCACTGGACCATGAAACTCAATAAAAGACAGTACAACTGCAGAAGCTCAAACCTGCATAATCTCAATCAAACACACCACTCTGGTCTTGGACCTGTACATAAAGGCTGGTGCACTCAAAACCCGTTAAAACACAGAGCACACAAGTGAACAATTTATCAGTTTCCAAACACACATCTTAACTGCCCCTCCCTCTTACCTTGGCATCATTCCTGTGTGTGACAGTGGATGAGTTTGGGGCTCAGGACAGGTCAGATCCCATGCACACAGAGCAGATCTGCTGATCTCCTGGGCTCTGATAGGTTCCAGCTGCCCCCCCCCCCCCCTCTCTCTCACGGGTCCAATGCATCCCAGATGTCTCACGCTGACTGGCTGGACGGACTCACAGCTGGCCAGGAGAGCAGGCCGCGAGAGGGAGAGAGTGAGTGAGGGGAAAAGACAGAAAGCGAGTTGAGGGTACCTGCCAAGGCTGGATAGCTCTGCTAGTCTGTCACACTGTCGACTTTATGGTTTATCTGTTTCAGCTTAGTGCAAATGAAACACAAAACACAGTATTGCAGATAAGCAGCAGTCATTGTTGTGTACTTTCCCGTGCCAAACATCTTTCATAAACAAGAAATATAATGTGCAGATTGTGTTTATTTAACTCTAGTGTATTTTGAAATAACAATCCATCATGGATATTACCACACAGATAGCCACACGTTCAGGCAAAAAAACAAAACAAAACACAAAACAACTTTTGTTTGTTCTCCCGCCCATCAACAATACTTTCCTCCATCTTTGATTAACCATGTATTGCTTTGTGTGTTATTTTGACTCGGTCAGGACAGAAAATGAAAGTAATATTGTTTGAGTTTTTGCTCCCATCGTCTTTGGGAAAACATTTCATTAGCTGCTGCTGCCACGGTGTCTCCAGCGAGCAGAACAGAGACGGACCCGTGAGACCTCCTGCTCCTGGACTCCCGTCACTCTGACGCTCCCTTTGCAACCCAGCTGCTGCTCCTCTGTGCTGCGTAAAACTCCCGCATATGCTGCACAACCTGGCAAGCAGTCCTTGTTCCCAAGCGCTTTTGTCTGGAACAATCTATTAAATTGTGTAACAAACCTTTAAATTGGTCTCCTGGGGATGATACCTAATGCACATTTCATTAAATGTTTTGACATGCTTTTGTTTAATTTATTACAGCAGTCATAATAAAACGTTTGTCTCACAGTGTTTTTCACCAGAGATGGCAGTTGTGTTTGCGCGTATGAGTGTGCATATTTGTGCATACCTGTGTGTGTGTGTGTGTAGAAGAAGGAGATATGCGGTGTCAAAACTAGTGAATATGGCCCTAAAAAAGGATCTGTGTTTTCCCATGTTCTTAAGGGCCGGCAAGAAGTCGCACGACAGCCACAAAGAAGTGAAAGAGTAACTCCTGCTGGGTTACAGTGTTCAAAAAATTTACCTTTCAGCTCCAGATGGAAGCCATGAAAACAAAATACAAGATGTTCACCCTTTACTGACGTTTTTTCCTGTTTGCAATCTTAAAGCTGAGGTCTTTGGTGGAGCTCTGAGAGGATGAGTAGTGAACTTGCGGGACTTGTTAAAACTTTGATCCAGTGTTGCTCAAGAAAAGCTAAAAGGAGGAACACTCGCTCGCAGCTATTCACGCTGCACGTTTTAAGGTTCCTCTGAGGCTTTTTGATCACCACCACTTTTTACAACAATGCATACTTCGCTCATGGAATCATGTGTTTGGGGTTCAACTAGGTGGTGGTATTCACGTGAGTGTGACCACGTCGGTCCTCCCGTGGTCTTTAAACAGAAGACATTTGATGTAAGAGGCCCTGTCAAGCCAGATGGTCCTTCCATTACTTTCCTCAGATCAGCTTCAGGAACAGAGATGGCAGCACATGGGAGCCGTTAATGAAATGTTGACATAAAAGTAATGAGGAGGAATTCATTTCAGCTGTGTCTATTTCATACCTAAAACAGATTTGTTTATGGTCGTTTTATCAAATATTTGGGGAACTGTTTGATGGCTTTGAGAAAAGGAATCCAAGCAATTACAGCAATTTCTCTTTTCCATACTGTATTCTTTTAATTTCTACAGTATTAAAGAATGGGACCAAAATGAGTGTATTTGTTGCATCGAGCCCAATCAGTAACTTCTCATATCAAACAGTCTCATAAACAACATGAGGCACCATGACAAAGGACCGAACGCAAGATTTTCTTATCAAACTCAGCAACATCGCCCAATGTGGCACGTCTGTCAAGCTTTGCACATCTCCTGCTGCTGATGGCGTGCACATGGGCTAAAGCAGAGCTATCCTCTGTGTTTAAAGAGTCAGGCAGGTGTTTGTTCCAGCATCGAGCCTCAAACATTATGTCGGGCTGACTAGCTTAAAACTCACAGTATGTTAGGTGGTAAGCTAACACAGTCATAGTAAATAGTGGTAAATAAAGCTAATTACTGTAGCATTACTGTTTAGACCCAAGAACAATGTTGGGTAATGGTACTTTTGATGGTGACTTGTTACATTTTAAGAATACTTTGAATAAAAAGTAACTTGTCATGTTACAGCATGACCTATTGTAAAAGCATCTTGTTATATTACTTTAATGTTACCAAAAACAAAAACCGCCTGTTACATGTCCTTGTGCATGTTTTTTATTTTGTCCAGAGCCTAATGTGTCTACCTTTGAATGTACAGACTCCACTGTCATTGGATAGCCAAGTCTACAGCCCATAATATGTTACCCTACAGGTCAGCATTATCCTCTTTACAGCTAACGATTAAAATTGATCATAAGTTATTACGGACAGAGGGATCCTGACTTCCAGGTTACAGGATTCACTCACCTTCCTTATCAACGACAATTTGGAGCACCTGTGATGTTCTCTGCCTCAGCTGATGGCAATCAGCCTGACTGGGGTTATATAAGCAGGCTGGTGTTTCTCTGCTCAGCTGGTTGTGTGTCCCCAGGGAGTCAGCAGTTAGCTGACTGTTTGTGTTTCTGTTTGATTGTGTTAAGTGTGTTTTGGAAGTTTCTTTTTTTCTTTATTTTAAACTCTTTCAGCCATCCTCCCCCCCCCCTCTCTCTACTAACTCCTAACTTTGATTTCTTTTGGTTTGGATCTGATTGTTTTGTTGGTCCATCATTTTGATAGACTTAGAGGGTTTATTCAACAACAACCTTTTAGTACCCAAGGGGACAGTTTTAGCTTTAATGATTGTTTTTGTGTGTGTGTGTGTGTGTATGGTGATGTGCAGAGTTTTCTGTTAGTTTCCCAACAAGCTGCCTCTATCATCCAGGTTTTGTGTTCAGGGAAATGGAACAAAGTAAACATCAAATCAAGAGGATACAGTGGCTCAAAGCATATAGCAGCAGTAGCTAAATGAAGTTTGGTTTGGCAAAGGGTTTGTTTTCCAAAAAATAACTTTCAGTCACCAGGTTTTATCTCAGCATGGACTTAATGACTGAAAATATTTGTAATAAAAAACCCAAATTACTATCAAGGGGATGGGAAGTTTTGAGCAGATTTATTGCACAACAAACTTTTATTTTGAAATTGCATTGCGATACACCCAACTTTATGGGAGTACAATACTTAATTGCCAAAAAATTCCCTAAATATCTAATCCTGCAATAAACTATTCCTTGAGGAGGCCTGTGAAGAGAGGAGTTTATTGAACTCTTTGCAAATATTTGACACTCAAGTTGTGATTCATTGATTGACATTACAAATTCTTTATCATTTTACCCTGTTTACCTGACTTATTACCTGTTTTTAAAGCAATTCCTGTATCTCTGTTGTGGATTCATAATAATTTAGCAGAAATTTTGGAAGGAAAACACAATGATTGACACTGACAGATCTTATCAAGTCAGAAAAACTTCTGTGGTCTTATCAGTTGAGGCAAGAGAGGGAAACACAAACAGCAAGAAGGAGGGAGGTGGGATGCAGAGGACTGTTTTGTGACGTGCAGATTCCTGAGATCACATGTAGCTGTAAGCAGCGGCTACATGTGTGAAAGACCTCTTTGTCTGCAGACCAGGTTCTTGGGTTCAGCTAATCAAATAGATTAGAAACGGCTTTGAAAGTCCACCCATCGGAATTGGCCAGCCGCACAAAAACAAACACACTGTAGTGGCTGCAGTCGACCACTTTCGCTAATGTGTGCCTGTTTTGTGTGTGTGTGTGTGTGTGTGTGCCTGCCTGCATACCCATGCAATGAACTGTATGACTCTTAAGTTGTGTTCCGCATGTGACGTCTGTAAATTAAGAACCATTTGTACACAAAGAAGGCAAAAGTTTACCCCGAATGCTGATTAAAAGCTGTAAAATTCATAATAATGATGAAAAAGACGGTGTGTGGATCAAATAGAAATACATTGCGCTGACCTGACACATTAGTGCTATGGTCCGGTGTGTTGTCTGTATCAGTTTCTGGCATTTTAATAAGACCCAGATCTCATTAGTTTCTGCCCCTTTGGATGCTTTCAAGTGCAGCATCTGTTTGTATTGTAATGTCAAACCTAATCAGTGGTTGGTTTGAACCACTAAATGATGCAGATTCAAAATGTTTCACAATGTTTGCAGGAAAGCTTCTGCCTCACCTTGACTAATTCATATTTGAGATAAAACACTTGACACTTTTGGAGCCTAAACAAGCCAGAGATTAACAGATTCATGCCCAGCACTGGTTCGGTCAAACTTCAGCTGTTGCATCAGGGAAGATTTCTGTTGTTTTAGGGAGACATTTTTTGGAAAAGCTGGAAAAAAAAAGCATCACAAAATCTGAGAGGATCACTGACACTCTTTGTGAACCTAGAGGTCAGAGCATGTTAGGAGAAAGGCTGTGGCTTATCAGTGAGGATGCAGACTTGTATCATTGCTCCTAAACCTGTGGCTTGATTACTCATCTCTCCAACACTAGGAAACACAAGGACTTTCCACTTGTTAGTCCATGCATGTGTGTGTGCGTGTGTGTGCGTGTTTGTGTTTTCTTTCCACTGTGTTGAGGAGTTTCCACTGAGTGTTTGCTTAAGAGAAGAAAAGGTCAGGTTGTGCAAAGGAGTCAACTCGCCCTCATGTTTCAGTTGTGGAATTGCAGAGGTCTTTGTTTCTTTTCTACTCTCATTAAAATCTGTTTTTCACTTCCTGACACCCACAAATGTGCATCTGCACAAGCATGGAAACACACACAGACACTCTTACACACACACACACACACACACACAACTCAACACACACACACTGAGCTACCAGGTGGCCAGCTAACTCACTATGAGTGATAAAGTTGGGAGGCCCCTTGAGACAACTAGGGGAGGAAAAACAAGCTAAATCTAAGAGATGGGCTGATAAAGCTCCACACCAACAAGGCCTCAGTGGAAATGTCACACACACACACACACACACACACACACACAGATTGCTCCTGTGGGAGGTTACAAGTAGGGCTCTGTTTACTAACACAGCTCTCACATGGCTTCAAATTGGATCAAATAAAGACAAATGCTTGAAACTGAGCCTGTGCTTGTCTGTGTGATCAAGGCGGCATCCATGCTACTATGTTTATAATTTTTTTGGTTTGCTGTGTAATTACTAAAACTGTTCCTGTTCTCTCATGTTAACACACATGAAAATGAATACCACAGAAATGCAAAAGGACTGTTGGCAGAGACAACAAGGTCAGGCTTGTATTTGGTTATTTGTGTTGCATTGACTGCTGGTATTCAGTGCTGATAGATGGACACAGGCTGCTTGGTTTCATCATGTGATACGGGCGTGATGGATGAGGGAAGGACATGTAGTGGCTAATGAGACCAGATGAAGACACAAAGGGAGGTGTCTGCATCAAGTATCAATTTCTGCCTGTTGACACTACAACACAACCCAAGATTTTTTAAACTGAAACAGGATCAGCTGGTCTCGTGTGGACGCCAGGCATTGATGTTGCAAAAGTTGTGCTGTACAACGAAAACAGCAGTGTGGCAGTTTGCTCTAAAATTAATGAGCTATTAGCAAATTGTCCCCCCTTTTGTCATTTGCTCCAGTGAGAGTTGCAAAATCATTTACATTGTGTTGTTTCATTGAAGAAAAAAAAAAAATCTAACTGACTCCTGAGTCTGCGTCCAATCAGCCTCAGTGTTGATGCTCTGAGCTTTGCGCAATGGGGATGATTTATGGTTGATTGCAATTCAGTGTTTTTTTGCCATGTATATTCTCTCTCATATGATGCCAGATTGCCATAATGAAACCCTGCAGTTTTGCACATGCTCTCACTTTCACTTTGTCCATTTGTCTATTATTGCATTAGGAAATGTAAACGTGTCACACTGCCTTATCCTGATTTTTTTCCCCTGTATTTACTCGCATGTATCTCTGGTCTGCAGATGTCATCACTTGTTGAAAAGAATTTTATCTGCACAGCGTTCTGATAACGGTCAACCTGACAGAACAGAGCAAAGGCAGAGCTAACGAGACAACTGGATCCAAAATGAGCGTCTTGACGGCCTTTCTGGAGAATATTGAAATTAACAAACGTCATAATAAATTACAATCATAAAATGTTTTTCTCAGAACTTTAAATATGTTGCAAGATAGAGACAATAAGGTCCTCTGATTTGGAAAATGGGTCTTCCTCTTGGTGTCTCTAATGATGAACAAACTATATTTAAAAAAGAAAATAAAGCATCTTGCGTTTCTTCTACTATCTTTTTTCTAAAGCACTTTGATGGCTGATGGTATAAGCTTCTGTTCTTGGCTTAAATGGACAATTCAGCATTGACAGAATTGTCCAATTACTCTAATAGACACACATTAGCAATTGTGAAAGTTCAAGCAAGCATTACAGAGACACATGTTGAGCACAAGGAAACAGATTTGAATAAGTTAGACGGCGATCATTATCTATGTAAAACCTGACAAACAGACAACAGTGTGCATAAGCATGAATCATAAACACTCATGCAAAAGCACATCCTCAATGGTACACACAAGCATGCATTCAATGACAGTCAGTGGCAGGTTTTGGAGGCCTTTAGAGGCACCAGATGGGACAATCTGCTGTAATTGAGGTAATCTGCAAAGGCATCCAAAGATACTGATGCAGAACCGTAGGTTAGGATCCAAAGTGAGAGTATTATAGAGGCAGTGACTCAGTTCTGCCAGTATTCTCCTTGGATCCCACTGAGCCTCATATTCTTTTCCCATTCATCTCACACTGCATCAACTCCCTTTGTTTTTGTTCCACACATGAAAACATTGCCAAAGTCTTCAGTTACCGCTAGCTTTGTCTTCAGTCGTCACTATCATAGATGTGGATAATCCCATGGATGTTCTTAAACAAGCCTCTTCCGCCACCAGTTCTCCGTCTCTCTGGCTCGTGTCCCTGTGGTCCCAACAGCTCCAAGGGCCTCGCTGCATCCAGCTGGCATGGCTCAGAGAAGAGGGACAGCTGAGATCCTTGACCACCCGGATTACAGTAACCCACTCACAATCATCAACAGCCCATCAAGACAAAGCGTTTTCCACCTCAAACCCAGTGGAAATCTCTCCAAGTTCCCAGTTATCACTCCAATTGTTGTTTCGTTCTTGGACACAAAACAGAGCATCTGTCAAATCCTTGTCTTTCTATAACTACTTCCTCCAGTAAGTGAGTGGTTTGGATATATATCACTGATTTGACCTAAACCTCATAACCAACCATTAAGAGTTGAGAGACGCGTCCTCCTTGGTATCCAGTGGGAGAATGTTTAGACTGAGAGCACGTTTTGGCATCCGGACTATGTATCCTCTGTGGATCTGGTTCCCTCAGTGTGCAGCGGGATCACAGTGTGGCTGTGGATTTCAGAGTCAACAGCAGGAAAAGGCTTTCAACAGCTACACACAAGTCCAAATGTGAGAAGAATGTGCCATTAAAAAAAAAATGTCATCAATGGACTCTGACGGCTTCCCTGACTGCGAGCTGGGACGTAGCATTCGTCCATGAGTGGTGTTGGTATGAAGTTAGCGTTAAATTGGAGTTTGGAAATGTGCGTGTAGCCCTTTTCAAACATTGTTGGTTTCATCTGTTCAAGTCATCGCTTTTGAACTTTCAAACATTGGTTATGTAAATGATAGACATGATGAGGCTGACACAGCTTGAGCTGCAGTGCTTACATAATATCTGTCATGTGGTACTCAGTAGTTGAAGAACGTTATCTAGCAGGAGAACACTTCTCAGTTCTTTCAGAGGCTGCAGCAGATGGGTTTTACGAGTTATTTTGAAGCTCATTTATTGACCATCTAAGCACGAAGGACACTAGCACCATTGTCATTTTTGTTTTTCCTATAGTCTAACAGGGCTCAGACACACTAAAGCACTGTTATTCCAACTGAATTTTATTTGGCTCACATGTTTTGTGTAAAGGTTTTGCTGATATTTATATCTTAAATATGTAAAATTCAGAGAGCATATGCTGATCTTATTGTTAACACAGATTTCTGAGCACTCTTTCTCATTTGTCCCATCCAAAGGGCAAAAAAACCCCTTTCAATTGATAAAACTACATTTTTTTAAACTGAATCGTACCAAAAAGCCAATTATTATTCATCAAATGCATCAAATAAGGCTCCACCTCTTATTATTATTATTATTATTATTATTATTATTATTATTATTATTAGTCATTGATTTCACTAGGGTTTATTATAGCCTTTAAATCAACATAGTTGTTATATCTTTCTATCAGTCAAGGCCATTTCCATGGCTCTCTGAAGCCTTTCTATGTGACTCATTATCAAAACTTTTGCATCCTTGTAAACTGATTGACTTTAAATATAACTAATCAAACAAATACATTCAGCTTCTTAGTGGACCTTGTGATACAGTTGTTTTTTGAACTACTTTTACCCGAGGTCAAGAATGAATTTTCAGTTTCAACTAACAACTTGAGGAAAGTCCGTAGAAGTGTCGACATTTGAACATTTACAATTCTGTAAGAAGCTGGAAAACTCCATCTTCTAGAGAAGAGAGTATCCTATGGGTCTGTGTGATATCAGTTTATTAAATTATTGGAAGAAACAAGAAAATTGCTCATGTTTTTCTTTTTGGCTTTTTAATATGACACAACAAAATATGAGTGAAACTCTCCTCCTCTGTGATACGATCATCCAGCTGAGACTTGAACCTTTAAGTGTTATGATAATGCACGCGTCCAACTGCAAATGTGACTTTAACTTAAAAGTGACTCAGGGGGCTTACTCAGTCATGAGACCATTGTGTTAAATTTCCATCACTTTTGTGTAATGAGGTGCACGTCTGAAGGGGGGGGGGCTTGTGTTAAGTTTGGCGTCCCTGCGCTCACAAAGGAGACAGTTCATTGAGAGTGTCCACTAACTCCTCCATGTTTATCCATCAAACTACAGCTGAATGAACACATCATGAGGACGGGAGCTGCAGACAGAGAACGTTCCCATCATGTATGTTGTCGTTGTTGCTGGATGCCCTTAATTCCTGCACACACTGTCCAATCATGAGTCAATCACAGAGTCATGGGGTTTGCATACTTGCCCTGGTATGTCCCTGGTGGTCATACATGGGCAGAAGATATAGATGAGGTGACCCCGGGCCCCTGTTTGGCATGGTTAGGGGCCTCCCTGTGCAGACTAGCAGACTCCTGCCTTTGTTGATTGCTGCCCTGTGAGAAAGCCTAGCAGCCAGGGTCTGAATGTTGACCCTACGCGCTAATGGTAAACACCATCCGAATGGCACACCAAACAAAAGCAAAACAAGCGGAGTTCCTAAACAATCTCTGTAATGAGCTCTTTTGTCTCCATCTTTCTCCTTCACCCCATCTCCTTGTGGCCCCTAGAAAGCCTCAGCGGTTAGTGTGCTAATTTAACATTTGGACATGAAGCGAGAGACCAGCAAACCCAGGGTTCATTCAGATGTCTGATGGAAATCCAGCACAACTTTGTTTACATTTTCATTCAGGATCATTTGGCTCCGAACCGTCAGATTTTCTTGTCCACGTTGGGTTTCGCTCACCCTTTCCCCTCCATTTACTGTATTTGTGAGAGCTTTGGGAGCCGTTTGGACTTGACGTCCTCCACTTTTTTGCCCATTTATTCCCTCCAAGGACTCCAATGTGCACACTCACACAGAAACACAATGAAACACAATTGCGCTGTGATAAATGTGTGGTTCCACAAGCACTAGCGCAGCTGCTATGGTGGTTAATAGCCCATGGCTTTGCCTCGTATCCTCGCTCTCTCTTTCACTCTCTCATACACACACACAACTTATCTAATGCCAATTTAACCAAGCCAGATCCTGGCGATGAGGTAGTCTGTGGCAGGAATCCATTAGTTTTGGCATAAACGGGGCAACTGTGTTCCAACCTTGACCAAGCAACACTGGTTCAGTAACCTTTTAAATCTGAAAGCAGACTAATGCCTCGATTTATGCTGATGGACAAGAGGAACCGCACTCTCTCCACATTCCAGTGTTCGCCTGTAACAGAGACTAATCCTGTAAGCCCTAATAGATATTATCACTTTACTCTTAAAACCACACAGCATTTAATTAAACCCTTCTGCTCTGATCCTGCAGCCCGGCAGCAGCAGCAGCACCAGCCAGTTTGCATGTATTAGTTTTCATGGTACAGTTAATGATTAGCAAGGACAAAATTTACAGGTGTTAGCAGAATAATACTTATTGTTAATGATAACTGAATAACACTGAGGGATGTTCTGTATCCTCTGGGTCTCCGTCCCTGTGCTTGTTGTTGCCCATTCAGAACTTTAAAACTGGCTCTACTCTTTCTTCCTCCCAGTGTTTTCCTTCAGATGACTACGCCTGCTGTTTTAGAGCTCTGCTTTTCATTGGCTTTATGAGACCAACTGTAAATTCCTGAGCGCCTTGTGTCTCACAGTGGACTCCATCCAGCTTTTCCTTCACCCCGCTGAATTCTGCCTCCCTCTCATTTTAACCGCCTGGCAATCACTTGCCCTGGCACACCTTTCACACTTTCTGTTTGGCTCGTGAAAACCTGGATCACTAATTATGAGGCGATAATTATTGAGTGCAGCTGATGAAGGGCATGCTGGTTGTGGTTAAGGAGGCACGGCTCCCTTGCTGACCATTTCCCTCAGAAAGTGTGTGGCTTAATGAGCTCAGACAGACTCAATGTGCTTCACAGACACAGCAGAAAGACAACAAAATACCCTTTTAGAAAAAAAAGAGAGGAAAAAAAGAGAAAATAAAAATTTTAAACATCCTCCTGTATATTGTTACGAAGCAGAAATTCAGTGTTTATCCTCCCACAGAAGAGAAGGATTTGATGCAGTAAAAAGATAAATAGAGCTACTAGAAATTCTATGAAGTGTTTACAACATCAGCGTGTACAGTGGGATTAAAAAATGCCACAAGAAAACACTGGTCGCTTCAATAAAAGAGACAGAAAACATGAGAGAGGTTTGTGTTTCTGGTGGTCATGGTTTTGTTGGAACGGGAAAAGCCTCAGCACAGAGGTGAGCATGTGTGAGTTAATAAGTTTTTGTGTTTTTCCCTCTCTGAGCATTTGCATGTGTTTGTGGCCTGAGTGCATCGGCACGTGAGTGGTGGGGATGGAATTGAGGAAATGCAAAGGAAGTGAGCCAGATATGGTGACTGAGCAAATGGAATAATATAGTGAGGTAGATCGAGTGTGTGTGTGTGTTTGTGATACGCTGACCGAAGGAGGCTCTTTAGACATCTGTTAATGATTTTGCAGATGTGTGTTGGGGACAGAGAGGGGCGAGTTTCACTGTAACAACAAAAGCTGCTTTGTGCTTTGTCTAATTTAGGTGCATTATGTTCTCTTTTGTGACCCAGGAGCTCCAAATGTTGGCTCGCAGAGCTTTCTGAATGGTTACCATCACACACAGTGACATGCCAGTTCACTCATGTTAGCATGCAAGGTAGCGTGCATGCGTGCATAAACGTGCTTTTGTGCACACACACACAAGTGACCAGGCACACAAAGAGACACACAAAAAGTAATATTCTGGTAATTCCAATAATGCCTCAGGTATGTGTTGTAACCCTTTGAACTTGCTGCCACAGCTTCTGTCTAATAGAAAGGGGTCAAGGGTCACTGTTGAAGTCTCTTAACAAGAGGATATGACATTTGAACTTAGTGGTTTGGCCACAACTGTGGCTGCAAACATGGGACATATTTGACTTGTAAAGAGGGTTTGGCTGGATTTGACTATGAGAAATACACCGTGCTCAACCATTAAAAACAGAGGAAAAGGCTGTGAATAGCATTCCACTATCAATGAACTGAAATCGGCCCCTCTCTCTTTTTACAGCATGATCCAGAGAGGTGGAGAAAGGGAGAGCATGAATGAAAGAGGTATAGAAAGAGAGGCAAAGAGCGGGGCGGAAGGTGAAAGAATGTCATAGACAGAGATGGCGGTGGGAGGGGATGAGAGGCTTTGGAGAGCGATTGGACTGAGCAGTTGAAGGGTTGACGGGTTTGGGTCTGATAGCTCGACGTGCATCACTGATCCCAGTCCACTCTCAGTCCACACACACACACACACACACACACACACACACGCACACACTCGTCCCCCTATTCTAACTCTGGCATTCAGAGGCACTTTCCCACTGGGAAGGTCAAAGCCCCATTAAGAGAGCATTTTGTTGCTATTTTGTGTTTGTTGTGGGGATAGTGAGTGGAAAGGGCAGCCTGGTAATAGAAAGAATTTGCTTCTGCAACCTCCACCCCCCACCCCCCCAACCCCCCAACCCCTCTCCACCACATCAGACTTCAATAGTTCCCACTTGGGTTGTCACTGCTCCCACACACTGAGGCTTTGATACTCGTCTAGACAGAGGCAGTTTGTGTGTGTGTCCATATGGAAAGTTAGTTTCTCTGTTTTCCGGCGAACTCACAGAAACAAGGTGATTTCCTCTTAAAAAAAAAAAAAAAAAAAAAGTACACAACACTTTGTAGCCCACCGTCTCACCCTAAGTGAGGTGGGTTTGTATCTGTGTGTGAGTGTGCAATGCATATGTGGCGGCGCGCGCATACATATGTGCTGATGTTATGCTTTAATGTTTATTGGCACAGGTGCACGCTGTGGAGTAGTTCACCACTTTGAAGATGCCAGATCAGGAAGTCAGGAGAAAAAAAAAAAAAAGAAGGGCTTCTGATGAAAGAGAAGCGGAGGACCTGTGAGAGGTGGAGGTGAATGTTTTACTTACACCAGATGGAATCTACAAGTGGTTTTTACTATCCATGTTTGAGCCCTCAAATGAGACTTATTTATACAGTAAAATGTTAAACATAAGCGTATGACCGCGGACATTTCTTTTAAAGGTTCCTTTACAGCTCTCGGTGCTGCCGGCCCGACTTGTGTCCCCTTCTGTCTCTAGTCATTAGTGTGGTTTAAGTGTTTCTGTGTGGACGGTAGCTCCGCTGTTTGACCCTCACGCTGTGAAAACCTCCTAATTGTGGTTAAATTGTGAAGAGAAACAGATGCAGCAATTAGACTCCTCTTGGGTTTATGTCGAGGAAGAGCCGGGGAGTCTTTTGAGCCGGAGCGGGAATCTCTCCATCCCGCCTGCTTGAAAGGCCCTGTCAGAATGTGTAGTAAGTTAGTGGGCCTGTAATCAAAATCACATAACAGTCTCTGAGATTCAATTTTCCTTCCAGGACGCCAGTATTTATAGCATGCAGACATTGTATTTCATAAATCTTGAAATGCAAGCTTTAAATATCTCATCTGGGGTAGGTCTGTTGCAGCATGGATGACTGGCACCAGGAAGTGATTGGGCGTGACACAGGAAGCCCTATTTTAGTTATTGGTTCGTGCTGAATAGTGCTGTTTGAATTACAGGACAAATATATATCTACCTCCAAGAACCAGAGTCAGGAAATGCTGCACAATGAAACCATATATTAGCCATTTTTATCTGTGTCTAAAAGTGCATAAGGTTCTAAAGAAATGTCAACAGGACTTGTAATATTAATGCCAGTTTAAAGGTCAGTGATTAATTGTTCAGGTTGTGCAGCAGTAGCATGCAACTTACCCTTTGTGTGCTCAGAGATTTGTCCTTGTGCATGTCTTCCGGCAATTACACCCTTTCTCTCTGTTTGTTTGAAAGTGCAGATCCAAGGTTAACATCCTCAGATTATGAGAACTAAAGAGTTTGATTGCAAAACTATGTTTCTCCTGAAAGGCTTGTTAGCTTGTGGTGGACACAAACAAGGATGCTGTAACTGAAGCCGCATAATTCAATGGAAAACAGTGATGTCATTTCTAAAACCAAATACTATGTTTTCTTGTTAGTCATCTTTCGCTTTGTCTCTCATCCCACTGGAGTCTCTGAATCGCGGTTTCTTTGTGGTGGAGTTTAACATAGCAATGGCTGCTGGCACCAGCCAGTGTGGCCTCTGCTGGGTTTCCTGGTTTTCTTTTATACCTAATTGCTCACCACATATGTGACAAACGACGCCAGATGCCACAATGGAGAGAAATCCAGCTCTCTAAGATTTATTGGCTCAAGAAAAACAGTTGGCCGGTATTTATAGGAGCTTTTTTACTAGACCTGGCCCCAGAGAGTGGAGAGTACCTGGACCAAGTGCCAGTGCAGTCTGTGGCCACGTTAGCCCATTAATCACACTGGGATTGTTCAGTCAGGTGTGTGGAAGAGCAGCAGGTTGTTCTGTTTGTGAGTGTGACAAAAGAGGAAAGGAGAAACAAATCAACACCTTTCACAGCCACTTTGGTATTTACAAATGAGTACAACAGTACAAATGCCTTCAACCAGTGACTGATGCCGTCCTGCCTTCTAACCAGCACAGTAGAAACACCTTTACCTTCAGACATTCAGACATGGTCAGGAGATCTGTCACATGAACTAGTTTATTTAAGAGTACCTCAGCCTTGAGGAGTCATGAAATTGAATTGATATCACCGTTTAATACCACAAGGTCCATTTAACAGCAGACTTTTGATTCTGACTTTTCAAAACACAAAAAGCAGAAGTGTCTTAAACATATGAAGAGAAGCTCTATCTCATCATTGCCTGTGGCTCTGTATAGAAAAAGACATGAGGGACAGACAGCGTACGAGCAGATGATAAAATGCAATTGCACATGCAATTGGTACAGCCTATTGAAACACTTATGTAGAGTAAAGGTATGTTCAAAGAGTCCCCAAAATTAAAACCCCTATTCTAGAAAAGTTTGGATGTTGTGTGAGACTGATAAAACAGCATTACTGCTTTCTGTGTCCGTTTCGGTTCCATTTGTGCTTTTTATTTCCCAGTCTTCTATAATTGTAGCCTGAAGTTAAGCTTCTTAGTGTCCAGACGACTAAGAGGGGAACAAATGATCTCTGTTCACACACACACACACACACACACACACACACACACACACACACACACACACACACACACACACACACACACA
>JAQMCX010000002.1:16750019-16796604 GCA_029814765.1 Acanthurus leucopareius | reverse complement strand
TTTTTTATTTTTTTTTTTTTTTTATTTTATATAAAAAATAAAAAAACACACACACACACACACACACACACACACACACACACACACACACACACACACACACACACAGAGCAAATGATTATATCAGTGCTGCTGCTTCAACCACAGAGGCTGGTGAGGAGCCTCAGCTTTGGTACAGTGTTTGAGCTGCATTACAGTGTGTCTGATGTTTCTCCCTGGTCTCTTCTATCCTGTCTCAGCTCCCCTCGGTATGCAGACCAGGGGTTCTTGGCATCCAAAGCTTGAGACTGCAGCCCAGATGAGCCCTTCTTTACTGTATGTCTGCCGCGCTCCCTTCACAGGAAATTAGAGTGGAAAAAAACAAAGCTTAGACCCAGAGACACAATTTGGCCATTTGAATTTAAAGTTTGCTACACATGGACTCAGTTGACTGGACTGTCCATTCAAGGTGAGTAACAGAGAGGAGATGAGGTGTTGTAGTTACTACACTTATGTCCCTCTTACTCTAAGAGGAGCATACTGAGAGGACGACCTGTGGCGCACAAATAATCGCTCAAAGCGTCCTGTCTTTCCAGCGAATGCTCAGAAAGTCACTCATTAAACTCATAAATGTTACTGACAGCAGGCTGCTGTATTACCTGTAAAACAATGCAAGCAAATGTTTTTAAATGTGTGTTCTTGGAGTCCTGGGTCGGTGGTGCAGGTTTTTTTTAAAAAAAAAAAAAAGAGAAACAGATTGCAGGCAGTGATGCCAATTCCAGCAGAGCGATTAAAGCCTTCATCACAGTCCTAGATCACAGCAAGGTAAATTGTCCCCACTGGCCTGCAATTTCTGCCAAATGCTCCTCTTTTCTCCTTTCTTCTTCTCTGTCAGTGGTGTTTATAAATCATAAACTCACCACACGGACGGAGAAGCGGGACGGCTGCGCTCTGTGGACACAGATCCATTGTGCTCACTGTGTGTCTGCATGTGGAAGTAACAAAGTCCACCTCCTGAAGGTTCACAAAAGGAGCCAAATGTCTTAAATGGAAGATTTTAATGAAAATAATGTGTCTATTTCTGCAATCAACAACCTGTTTTAACTTCTAAATTCATACTTACTTATTTGTGAGACGTGTTTGTTATTCAATCAGGATCAAAGCTGACTTGAAACCTTAATGATAGCACACAGTGGCCAAAACTTAAACCAGCGTTAAACTGTCTAATAGCCTGTTTCATGCTAGCTGTTGATGTTGCTTGAAATGACAATAAAGCAGCTGGCCGCCATTTATGCCTGGTGATTCTCAAAAGGCATTCTGGTCATTGATTTCTCCCATTTTCGTCCTCTGTGTTTTCCTTCATTCTGATTGAGGCTGTGAGTTTAAGGGGGTTGCTGGGTATTTTATTGTTTCATTATGTGGCTGTTGTGAAGCCATTTGAAACTGCAACTTTGATTAAAGACTGCACAAATAAAGCCAGTTTGGCACAACTTAAATCATAGACAATGGTTCTATAAGATTGCCAAAAACCACGTTTTCAGAAATTAACGATTGATGATCTGTACTTTGTATTTATTTGGCCAGAAATGTTTCCTCTCTTTTTTGGCTTGACTCGTTTTTAGTGAATTTATTGGTGTATCAGAGTCAGATCTGGTGGTCGATTCAAAAACTGAAAGACTGAAAAAAAACTCAACAGTCATGAGATCATTTGCCATGAATAGTTACACAGACAAACATGGTCCTTAGAGGATGGTCCTTTAACACCACCATGAAGTGGACGTGTTGGTTTCAGATAAAATGTTTTTGCAGCTATTGGATGAATCATGAAATTTGGAAACACATGCAGAAATTGTAAAATCTCTTTGGTGATCAGCTGACTTTTATCTTTTGCTACTATCAGGTATAAATTTCAACTTGTTACCTGCAAAACTGCAACAATCCAATCAGAATCTGCTGGAATTCATGGCAGGAAAAGTTAACATGCTGATGAACATGATGAGCCTCATATCTGGATATACTGACATAGCATTATGCTGCTGTTAGCATTTAGCTCGCCGTGTCATTGTGTTTAAGTACAGCCTCACAGAGCTGCTAACAGAACTGTGAATTCATGTGTCTTCGCCTGTACACGTCTGAGCTGCCATTTCCTTCGAGGAAATGTGTTTCATCTCCTCATTTCGTCTTCATTTTCTCAAAATTCATGACTGTCTGCTGTTCTGGCTCCACAGTGGTGGAAACAAGCTTCAAGTGGACAACAGGACTGCAGAAACTCTAAACATCTTCTCTCCAAGAATAAAAAAAATCATCTGTTTAAACTGCATCAAAAAAAAAAAAAAACAAAGCAAAGAAACTCCATCTTGTAATGTTTATGAATGTAGCACTTGAAGAGGTTTAAGACATTTGAAGTTTATGTACTTTGACGATTTTTTGCTGTTTTTAAGTTTTATCCACATGCTTCAATTCACAAATCGTAAATGGCTTTGGATAAGTGCCTGCTAAATAAATGTGATGTAATGTAATATCCCAAATGTTTATGACAGTGAGACTGTAGTGAAGCACTATTCAGTTGTGTTTATTTTAGTATCTGCTCACCAAGTTTTTCTTTTTTTTTTTCCTAAGAGTTTGGACTCATTTCTCTCACCATCTGCATTGAGAGACCTTTTTGTTTTAACCATTCGAGCTGTTTGTTTTTGGGGACTGAAAGTAAGTGGCTGGGTGTTCAAGGTTTTGTTGTTTCTGACTGACACTCCAAAGGGCTTTTCATCTGAAAGCTTTTATACGCAAGCAGGCAGGCAGGCAGGCAGGCAGGCAGGCAGGCAGGCAGGCCAGGAGAAAAACCAGTTGGCACCAGTCATGATGCTGTGAAAAAAGTGAAAGCTTGTTGTGATTCCTGCTGCCTCGCCTGGTTGTAAAGGGTAGTTTTGGATCATGTCCGAGTGTCTCAGAAGGTGGTGACCCTGACACAGATCCCAGTTAACACACTATAGAATCAGCTTAGACTGGGGGAACTGAGCTGCGGCTAGAAAACTATACTGGTTGGCCTCCAGAATTAAATTCCTTCATTATGATGAAGCGATGAAGGAGGACAAAGTGGGGGAGTCGGTAAGCATCGAAGGATGGAACTGAGAGAAGGGATTGAGAAATAAGACCCAACATGTTTTTCAGACAGATGAGTGATACTCAGGGATATGGGCAAGGAAAGGCAATGATGGCTTTAGTATTGAGAGTTTATGACCCTTTTAAGAGTTGACCTCGCATGAACCATTAACAGCCCCCCAGTGTGTGTGGGAAAAACACACACACACACTCTTCAACTCGCACAAATGAGGGCACACTTAAACGCACATATCTCCACGCACACCACGCAAACTTGTAAGAGTGATTGGCTCGTTCCTGTTGTTTTCACCACCAGCAGCAGGAAGGTGAAAAAACACAAGAAAACACAGCTGCTATTGTGTGCTGCAGCCTCTTCCACGGATAAGAGAAGGAGCAAGGACGAAAATAACTTAAACCGATTTATTAAGACCGATTCAATTCCCTTTTTAGTCTTCAAACCAACTCCAAAGTGATCAGAGTCTTTAAAATACTGCACAGAAAAGCAGTGCTGAGTTTGGTTTTTTTTCACTACTTCTCAAACCAAACTATTAAAATAAAGCTAGAAAGAAAAAAAAAAGTTATGGCCAAGACTTCTTCCACCCCTTCACCCACTTAAGCCACAGCAAAAATCCCAAACTCGCTGACCCTGAGTGGGCCAAATAGTGTGGAACCCTGTTTCAAGTCTCTCCAAATAACAATAATCCTTCTTCATCATGTGTGTCTGTTTTGCTGCTGGACAGGTTTCAGAGTGAGTGGAAGAAAAAAAAAAAACCCGGCAAGGACCACGTCTCACACACATGGAGTGAGTTATGCCCGTTCACACACCCTGCAGTGCTATCACAAGACACACTGGCCTGGCTCGTCGGTGTACAGTACATACCAGTCTAAGGCCGTGGATACTGGGTGACTGAGAACCAATAATGTTTAGCCCCAAAATAAACTCCGACTCAAAGATTTGCTTTTGTTGTAACAGTGAGCTCCATTTAATCTTCTCTTGTTTAAAGATAGTGATTAAAACTAATCACCGGTGACTAATGAATTAATACTTTGCTGAAATTATACCCATAAATTCATCCATCAGTGCAGAATCAATAAACTAATAAGAAGGAGAGCAGTTAAATCTTGCATATTTGCAGACCTTTGCTAACTTTTATTAATAATCAATCACTACTCTCTGTCTTTTTGTCTACAGTGTATAATAGAGGTATAAAGCTACAGAAACACAAGAACAGTTTGGATCTTGCAGGGTAGAGTAAATTACCGCGAAAAATATGAACAATGAGTTCATTCAGGAAACACCATGGGGGAAGTGGGGGGCAGAAGGTTGAGTTCTTCTCTTTATCTGTGGAACAGAGTGAACAGGTGGAGGTTGACATCACTAATACGACCTGCTCCACCCTTGCATTTATATATGTTGCTGCATAAATAGAAAGACTGTAAAAGACACTGTGGCCTGTGTTCGGTAAATCTACGGTGAGTCGACATGTTAATGACTGTGACTTCATGGTAAAGTTTCTGTCACTCATCTAGATTTACCGTCACTGTAAGTAAGATTGGTAAAGTAAGAGGCTCGTACAGGGCTTTCCTTGTGCTGCAATAACCTTGAATGTTTACCTTCTGCCAGCCCTGGCTAGACTTAAATGATGTGTGTGTGTGTGTGTGTGTGTGTGTGTGTGTGTCTTTGTGCATGTGCTCACACACGCAGGGATACACTTGCGTTTAGGTCTCCCCTGTGCGCGTTCATGTGCACATGTGCTTGTGTTTGTGCTTGTGTGGAGTGTGTGCGGACCCATCACTCAGCCTTCAGCTGGGCAGACCTGGAGGATTGCGTCACAGGCAGAGAAAAGAGCAGCCCTGGCTAGTAAACTAGCCTTTAATTGCTTTGCAACTGAGAACACATTGCTTGGGGAAACAAGGAGCTCATTGTGAGCGCATGTTCATCTCAACACACCTCATATTTTCTGCAGATTCGCTGACCCCCACCAGCTCTGTTGCATTTACAATAAAACACAAAGCCAGCAATTAAAGTACTAAGTGTTTGCATGCACGCTCACATGCGGACTCTTAACATGTGCCTGTACATCTGTGTGCTGATGTGTTCCAACGGCAGGCCAAGATGCTTCGTTTAGGATTAGTGTGAAGGCTGGAGGATTAAGTGCAGTAAAACTTCGTGCTTCTGTGTTTCAGTCCTAAAAAAGCCGTGCACGATGAGGCATAAATATGAGTCAGATAGAAATGTGTATGTATAGTATGTGTGTGTGTATGTCTCATGATAGATCTGGGTTGGGTGGTGGTGGTGGTGGTGGTCTGGCGATGATGTAAACCAGATGTATATTGGATGCAGACTATCGTACCCAGCGGAGGGAAGAATGAAGCCTGCGAGTGTGTGTATGTTGGTGCATGCAGAGCGCCAGCATTGATTACAAATCCAGTGTAATTTTGCTTTGCACCAACCGCATTTGGCAGAGCGTGGATGCTGTGCTGACTGAAATGAGCTCATGCTACATATGACTGACCCATAAATCACGCAGACTGCGTACAGCCAGCGCTGTCACAGAGTTCAGCGGTTGGAGAATGCCGCTATTATTACAGTCATTTAAAAAGCTGCGTTAGATAAAGTCTGTCAGAACATGATGATTCCATTTAACCTGTAAACCTCCAGGCAGGCATGTATTTCATTTCAGTGGATGTAGAGATTAAGACAGGAAAAAAAAAATGATAATAAGATTATTTCAAACCATGTCTATAAGGAAGAATGCTTAAGAAAGAACATCTGAAACACAAAATGTCGTTGTTGTTAAATCGGTGGTTGTTAAATTGAGCTGAAATTCTTTGCAGAGCCTCTAAATCAGTGAAATCTAATCAAGCTATCCACTCCCGACAAAGAACACTGCGGTTCCTCTTTGTGTGTACAATGCTGCATGTGTAAAAGCACCACTTAAGCTATGAGTTTCTTGAAGTTGATGTATTTTGTCTTGTATTTTTAGAAAACATCATTAGTGGAGAAAAATGGGCTCGTTCACGTGGTCATAAAGAAGAACAAGGATGGCATGATTGAACAGGAATAGTTGTAAGAAAGGGTATTTCTTTGAGCGTCTTACGTGAAAGAACTTATTATTGCACAAATATGGCATCTGTATAGTATATGTATGACTTATATTTTGAATCCATGCCCTGACATCATAACTTTGCTCCTGGCCAATCCTCTGTGTGGGCTGAACATCAGCCACTGTGTGGCCTTTGTTCTACAAGGCCCCTCCAGCAACTGTTTAATATATAATACTGAGAACATGCTGTATAGAGAATTTAAATAAATATAAGCTCAGCCATCCACTGACATGCCAAACCTGGCTGAGACACACCAGCTATGCAACATGTGATTATTGACTTACACATGTTGGAGAAGTCCTCTCTTATGAAGTCTTACGTAGCCTTGATAATAAGCAGAGGACCGTAAGTACATGTTTATGGGCTTAAGGTTGGTGATGGGTGCAGCAGTTTTGCAGAAGCAGCGTAATGTGTTAAACAGGATCATTGGCAATTTAGATTTAATAATATGACTGTAAGAGGCTGTTACATGACGGTTGTTTTGGAGTTTCATTTCTGATGGATGGATAAAGAGGAAGTGTAGATAAAATGTAAAATGTGTTCTCATTCTTTCAGAGTGAGTTTGATCATTTCAGTTCAGGTTTTACCCTTCGAATAAGTTTAAAAAGTGCATTAGAAAAAAACACACAAATTAAAAAGGCTATTAAACTCAATTAAGAGTTTTGCAGAACGGTCAAATATTAACGTTTTCATCAGTCAATATGTAAAGCAGTGAGAAGAGGAGGGGCCCTTCATCACAACACACCAACATCTTGTGCTTGTTTTCAACCAAGTGTCAAAAGTAAAACAATCAATTATTGAAACAAAGAGACATAACTGTTGACAGACAGCAACCGGCTTCTTCATCTCATGAAACCTTCAAGAAGCTCACAGACCCCTGACAGTAAAGACTGTTACACCTGACAGGGAGTGACAGTGACATGGAGAAATGGACCTGTGTGGCTGTAAAGAGAAGAGAAACAAGTGACATCAGTGCATTCATATGTGTACAAACTGACCTGACTGTAACATGCCATTCCATTCTCACACCTACAGCTTTATGAGTGCATATTCTCCTGGTCCTATTGTGGAAAGGAAAGCTGTTTCCATCACAGGAAGGCCCCTTTGACCCCTGTGAAAATCAGGTGTTTGTCCCTATATTTGAGGGTCTGTAATGGCTCAGTTCACAGTGAGTGTTCTTTGGCACACTGTTAAAAAACACACCTGACGCCACCTGAAAATGGTGTTTGAAAAAATCCAAAATCGACTGAAATTCATTATCATAATGAACCTTTGCATAAATTTAAAGATAAACTAAATATTTTTCATTTATATTAATAACTCATGACTAAATAAGCAACAGTAAAAGTTAATAATATAAAACTTTAAGATGTTTTTTGTTTTTTTTTTTAAATTTAACACTGTTTGGGTACAACAGTGTAGATAGTGTACAAACAACCTTCAACAGATTCTGAGTCAAAAGTTGCTTCATCCTATTTGTTGCACTAAAATATATGACATCATCTTTCTCAGGCTAAGCTCCACCCACATCAAATCAATGAGTTGAACATAAACCAAAAAAAAAGGCAAAAAAGAGCCTCCTCTGTTCATGTGATAGTTGGTTTCCTGTTAAGTTTTCTCTGCACTCCATCTCACAGTCCCCAAACACAGAATACTTCCTCCCTCTTAGGTTGGAAACCACAGGTGGGTCTTTAATGCCTGCAGAGTGGAGAGAAGGGGTAATTTATCACCGTCCATCTTGAACTGTTGTAGATGGAGGCCTGGTTTTACTGCTGGTGTCACATGTTAACGAGCAGATTTTATGGTGGAAGTGATGAAGGGTCACAACACCTCGAAAATTAAAACACCAACCGGCTTGACTGCAAGAAATTGATTCTCATAGAAGTTTGTTTTTTGGAAGTTTTATACTGAATGAGGTAAGAATATGTTTTACTGGAACATGTTTTGAAAAAAGCAACATCTTTGATACTTCCTAAGAAGTTATTTTTTTACACATGTGCGCCATCTCTCCTCTGTCTCACCTTGGTAAAACAGAAATAACGACAGCTATTCCCCTTGTCCTGTTGCCTTTATGAAGATTGGATTTCTTCCCAGGTCACTACTGTAAGAGAGGATCGAGTGTCCCTCGTATTGCTAAGTAGCTGATGTCACTAAGCTGGAATCCATCCATTTTCTCTGCCTCTCCCACGGTGTTAAAATCTAATAATAAAAGTATGTTCTTTAAAAATCCTGGAGAAGACCAATAGCAAACAATTGGGGATGGTTCATTAATTAAGTGGTGTCCTGTTTCGCTAAAGTGGATTCATTAACTTTGTCTCTCATCCCTGCAGGACTGTGTGCAGATGCTCTACAAACTGATGGTTCCTGTCAGGCTCTGAGTGCTGAGGGGATAAACTCAACACAGGCTGTATGTCACCAGGAACAGGAAACAATATCCTCAGAAAACCAAAACCATATAAACATGAGTAAGCTGTGCATTGTATAATATAATATAATTTGTATAACACTGTGGGTTACTACCTCGTATTCAGCATAAGAGCTAAACTTTTATATTAGGCAAAGCTCAAGAGGCTACAGACTTTCAAAATATGTCATCTTAGGTTCTAATGCAGAGGATGGAGTCCTTCAGGAGCAGGTAAGGTTACTTATCTGAAACTGCTCACAGATGTAGCACAAAAGATATGAGGTTCAATATTGGCAGAGGGACCGTCTATTTTATATAGAATGCAAATTTCAAAAATTGAAGATGGAAGAGGAGAAAAAAAGGATCAAACCCAGACTGTTGGAACAGGAACTATTATGGTTCAAAAATTACAGTAATAAGTCAAGCAAAAAATCTAATTTTTGGCCTTCAGCAAATATTCCATTATTAATAATATTGATTTTTCTACTGTTATTATTCTATATGATATGTTTTGGTTGGACTTTTTGTTCTTCCAGAAGGCCAAAGTGATCGCATTTAATGTCATAAATTATCATAAACTCATAAGCTAACAGTGAGAGATTCACAGATATCCCTCGCTTTTCCTGAACATCTGGACAGCATGCCGGGCAGACATCTGTTTAAGTCTGTGCCAGTCATTCCTGTAAGAAATGGTATTTCTGAGCAGAGCTGTGTGCCAGAATAGACAAAGATTTAGAAATAGTTTCCTTTTCACTGTCTCTCTTCTTTTGTGAGGTGGTAGTCTCTGAAGCGATCGGATGAATCTTCAGCGGGAGGCTAAAACACTTGAGCAGCAGATCTCTGAGGAACCTTCAGCAGGTAAAAAATGCATATTAAAGTGCATACACTGAAATAAGAAGTAAATATTTTAAAATCAATAACTCAGCCTATTTATTTTTTGTGAACTACAGCACTTTTTGGTTAATAGACCATCACCGTGGCTGTTTGGGCACTCTGAGGTCTGAACTCTATGTATTTGGAAACTCTTCCACGGTGTCTCTTGCAAACTGTGAGGCTCTGTGTTTTTCTTTCGCACTGACCTGTAAATGAAGAGTAAATAAAGCAGGGTAAATGGTGCGTAGTCCCCACACAGGTGAGAATGACACTGCAAACTAACCGACCAAACAAAGAGGCCATTTCAATCACCTGACTCTTCCTCCTTCACAGTAAAGCTTTTGAAATCGGCCTTATTCACTGATAAGTCAAGCTGGGGTCTTTATGTGGTCGTTGTTCTCTTACTGATAACATGGAGCTAAAAGAGATAAAATTGCGACACAGCTGGAGGTCATTTTGGTGCTTCTGTCTTATTAAGATTTACAACAGCAACTTTTCAAATAATTTTAACTGAAGCACCACGATCAGTGCTCACACTGCTTGTGAGGTGAGGTTGCACAGTGCTTTTTCACAGTTTAACTGTGGGGAACTTGATAGACAAATTAAAATCACTTATTAAACTGTGCTGAGAATGCAAATTTTTGATGTTCCTCTTTCTTAGTCATTGTTTTAATGGGATTTCAATTTTGTTGCAGACAAAACTAGCTAGGAATTATATCAACTACTGCACAAGATGAAAGTAGCATCTCAGCACCTTCTTGTTCTGATCTGTTCAGGATGTTAAAGTGATTTTTTGGCCATTCTGTGTTATATTAAACACCATCTGAGAGAAAAATGGAAAAAGAAGACCCTGAGAGAATGTAAACATGGCTGCTATCATTATTAATATAACTATCTTTGTTTTAATTGGTCTCTTCTAAAAGAGACAATGTCACAAAGGGACATTACCCTGCTCTGATCCACCTGGATCACCGATGATCTGCTTGATTTATTTTAGAGCAACTATTACTTATAAAGATTTATATGTTTACATTTTTTTCTGTTTTGGACTTTCAGTATATTTTTAGATTCCATATAATATCAATTAATGAATCCATTCATACATTGCAATTAATTGATCTAGAATCAATTTAACCTGCATGAAAGATTAAGAGACATTTTTTTAGGGTTCAACAAACATTCATTCAGACAGTGATCAAACAATGAAGCTCTCTTATTAAAGAAACTGAACTGATTAGTGTAATTCCCAGGACAAACTCTCTGAAAGACACAGGAGGCAATTATGCATGAATTCAAGAACGACATGGAAGTGCGGTAAGACGTAAGCAGGGGGTCGGGGTGTGGATCACAACTGAAGCTGTGGCTGGGATTTTTAATGACTGACCGCAGCGAGGCGAGGAGGAGGTCCATTGTGTCCAGATCTGCTACGTCTTAGCCGGCCGCAGCCGCAGCCGTGCACATGGCACCGCACACCGGGGCAGCGCTTTGATTTACATCTGCTCCCAGAGCCAATGGAGACAGAAAAGAAGAGTGCAAAGAAACAAAATCATTAAGAGATTAAAGGGACAAAAACTCAGGTAGTTGAATACGGGAGAGAAAGCAGACAGACCGGGAGAGGAGATGATGAGCAGAGCTGAAGCAGAATTAAGCAGCAGAGCTTTTTTTTTCTTTTATTAAATCTGTTTTGAATGTGTGTTTTTTGCTTTGTGTTTATATGTGTGTGTGTGAGAGAGAGAGAGACGGAGGAGTGAAATAAAAAGGGAAAGTGTCTCCAAATCATATTAGCAGCCCCCTCCCCTTCCTCACAGAGCAGCCAGTCTGGAGTTGGGGTGGGATATGCAAATCCAGCCTGTCTGTCTGCCTGCCCCTTCAGAGGCAGCAGAGCAGCACGCTGCTTCTTGCACACACACACACCCACACTCATGCAGAGTGCAGAGGACTTGGAGGGTCGAGCCTAGTCAGCAGGTCCCACACACGCTTGCATGTGTGTATGTATGGAGCTGAAACTTTCCTAGAGACACACTCACACACTCTTCTCCCCTTCTCTCCTCTGTCCTGCTCTCCTCTTCCTCCTCTCCCCTCCTCCAGCACACCTTTGTCTTGTTTTTCCTTGCCCCTCTTCCTCTCCCCTCCCTCTTCAGCCTCACTAGTTTTCCCCTCTGCTCTGTCCTTTGTGCTCAAAACTGTGGTTAGTGTGCAAACTGAAAGCTTGTTGGGCGAGATGCTGCTGATGCTACAGCTGTTTGGGCTCCATGTCTCCATCAGGGCCCAGTGAAGAAGACAAGACTGCACGTGAGCTGGGGAACTTCCTCTGACGAAGCTGCATCCACAAGACTCTGGATTTTGCATTTTCAAGACTTGGGGACTAATTCAACTTTAAAGACTTAGATAAATTTTAAAAAAAAACAAAAACAAAAAAACAATGAGGACCAAGTTGGGTCAACTGGTTGCACTGCTTTTTCTCTTAGGAGTTTTGATATCTGTGGTGGACAGCAAAGGGTCTTTCTATGGAGGTCATGTCAGCCCTTTCTATGGAAACAGATACAACCTGTACAAGGCTGGACTCAACCCTCATCACTCACCAAACAAGCCAATGACCCGCCACAAGTAAGTTCTACACTCTGGACATGTCACAGGTGCAGATGCACATTTTGTTTGCCCTCCCACGCCGTCGGGTATTGAATTTAAAAAAATCATTTCAAGTAGCTAAAGTGCTCGTAAGCAGAGGACCCACCTCATACTGTATTTCCTCTGAGAAACACATGTCAACAGCGAGTTGCAGAAATATGGTTTTGGTTAGGGCATCAGCTTGGTAACAGATCCATGAATTGACTCTCTGTTTCTCTCAGCATCAGCCCTTTTCTGTGGTTCACACCTAAAACCATCTGTGGCTGGGGATAAACATTATAGAGCAACAATGACATGCGGCGTTAGGAAAACAAAGCCGTCATTATGGTCTGATGGTGCAGCAAGAGGGGGTGCTGAGTTGATGACAAGAGTATCGATCCCTCGCAGCCGCTCTGTGTGTGTGAGTGTGTGTGTGTGTGTGAGTTGGGAGGGGGCTCAATTAGAGGCAAGACTTACAGTTCAGCTGGGATTCACTGCCAGAAGGGAGTGGTACAACTAATATCCAATCAATTGTAAAGCAATAACACTGTGGTCTCAGCTGAGTCTGTATTGAAATTTCTATTGAAAGCCTGTACTTTTTTTCTTCTCAACTCCCCAAGTGTCAACAAGAAGGGGTGAACAATCCTTCTCTGTTTTAAATTAATGTGTGATGTATGTAAACAGGACCACATGACAAGAAAAACTGTAATCTCTGAGGTATGCTATATGAAACCCCCGAAGCTGTGAGATGAAACAGAGCCTGGTGGATCTATTTTGCCCGGATAGAGACGGCTGATGTTTGGCCTGCAGGGCTCTTTCGCTTTTTTCCTCCCTTTTTCCATCTCTTTTGCTTGGCTTCCCCCGAGAGCTGTTATGTCTTTGGACAGCTCCCCAGCTACCTGCTGCTTCACTCAAACTGCCACAGAACACTGCCGATGACCCAGCCCTGCTCAGTCTGCCGTGTGCCCTCACCTCCAGGGAACAGGCTCCTCAGCATCCCCGAGAGCAACACCCACATTTAGTCTCCACCTTTTAAATTTCTCACCTTTAAATATACAACCATCATCCATCTCTCTCTTTACCTCATTTTACAGGCAGCATGTCATCGTGTTTACACTTTTTCTTAAGTCAAGATCACAACTTGTTTCTTTAAACTTGTCATCAATGTGTGCAAAATTGATTTTTTTTCACTGAAAAAGTAATTAGGTTACTGTACTAAATTCTTAACAGTACAAGTAATAAGATACACTGCTCATTACACTAGATTTAACTTTATTGTCATTGCACAGTGCACAAGCACTAAGACAATGAATATGCAGTTTAGCTTTTAAAACAATAACGTGAAGACTAATGTGTATTTAGAGAGATATATAAATAACTGACTGGATATATAAATACACTAGTACACATATATTTGAGGAGTAGTGACAGTATAAACAGAGTGAACTAACACACTCAGATATATTCATCATTTGCAGCAGTTTCAGCAGTTGTAGCTGCAGGTTTGAGAAGGTTTAATGTCAGTAGTAAATATATACAGAATAAATTAGCTGGATACAAATACAGTGAATACACAATAGGTCAGATATATACAGTATAGACATAAGTATAAATATACATATATATATATATATATAGTCATAGACTATATATATAGACTATAGGAAGCTATAGTATATATAGCTTCCTATAGTCACATTTTGCTGCCACGCTTTTAATCAATATCATTTTTATTGTTTTCAGCACTCAGTACTTGTTAAAGTTTTGATGACTGACTGCCAGTTAAGGGAGCCAGCATATGACTGAGGGATACAGAGGGAAACACATGGACTTGTTCTAAGATTCCTTGTCTTATAATGACCTTTATAATGGAAGTCTTTGAGCATTGAGGTCACTTGAAGCTGCTGATTCATCCATCAATTCAGCATCTAAATTGATGACAGAACATTACACTTACAACACTCATTAGTTGTCATTCCCGACTTAATAGGAGGGAGGTAGTTTGGTGCAGTAAAATACTATTATATGCAGGCTATCTAAAGTGAAAGTAAAGAAAAGAAATGCTAATTGTTAAGCATGCTTTCAATTCACTTTTGAGAGTTGCACCAAATAGATTTATTTATGTTCACCGATGACAATTTATGCAACGTCAAAGCCTGAAGCCCAAAATGAATACGTCAGTCACACGTTGCAGATTGTGCTTTGTAAAAAGAAGTGATCAGTAATGACAGATGGTCAGTAATTGCTTGTTGCTGGTAGCTGTTTATGTTCCCCCACATGTCTCTGTGTCCAACTATAGTGTTGACTCAAGAGCGGCTGACCTACCTTGGACACAGTGGGCTCAGGGGACGTGTCAGTGTCAGACCACCACCACAGATATATGAGCTCAGTTGTTGTCAACCTGACTGGTCAGTGGAAATAGAGACTTAAAAATAACACACGTGCCATGAGCTGTGTGTGTGTGTGTGTGTGTGTGTGTATGTTTGTGTGTGTGTTTCTGAGTGTGTATGTATGCTGTATGTTTGTTTTAAGGGCATTTTTGTAAAGGATTTCACTCATGTGCTTTTCCAGCTTGTAAATACGGACTTGTTCCTGACTGACCGCACTGTCACGTGGATAAAACACGCCTGTTTTTTAATGAGATGTCAAAATTCTCAGCTGTTGTGCGCTGTAGACTTTTTCCTTCATTTTGAATTATGATGTCTGTTTTGGCAGCAAAGTGAGTGATTTGATTTTACAGTCAATCCTGTCACTCAGGGGAACTACTTGCTGCAAAAAGAAGAATAAATAGCCCCTGTAGTCTCTGACTGTGGCATCTTTGACACTCACAACACTGTGCCTGACTGTCACTGCTTTATTTAGGAGAGTTTTTAATGAGTTATAGCTGAAACTGTGCACTGGTGGTTTAGTTCAGTTTTCTTGAAGGCGTTTTGGCCAAAAGTTTTGTAAAAGTAGCAAATATTTTTCAGAAAACATGTTATGTTACAACATCATATTGATGTTTTTCTTCTTCAAGAGCAAAATATAAAGAATCATCAAACTGTTTTTATACTGTTTGTATGAGATAATCTTTCAATTTTACTATTTGCAGAATATTTTTTATAGAATTGCATTTACCCCCAACATCTTACAGGCATCTCTAACCATGTTAATGCACCATGGTAACACAAAATGAACAACAAGAGGTGAAACAGGGGTGCAGAATCATATTGCCTTCACTGGGAAATTGTTTTTTTATAAATCAATTAGGATGCCAGCAGATGCCACATGTCTTCACTGATCAGATTAGAGACATATCCAAGGGCTTCTAAATGATGTATGGGACAGAGATCAAGGAGCAAAGGTCACTGAGTTGGTAGAGGTGAGAGGTTATGGGTTGCTGTTGTAAGTTTGTGTTGAGTGTCCAGTTTAGGGCAAGAATGGAGCCAGTCTCCAGCTAAGGGTCACAGAGGCTGGGCAGTAAATTCCCAAGCTCCTTACACACACATTTATCTAACTTTCTGCTTTCACTGACCTTTCTGCTACAATGGTGCACATTTCTATGTATGCACATGGTGAATATGGATTTGACCATGTTAAAGGGCTAATGCATTAAAGTTAAAAGTGCAGAAGTTCAGAATCAGGGATTTTGTTTATCTTTTTTTAAGAAAATCATATCACAGTGACCACATTGTTATGGATGCACCAACATCTGTCGTCCAATTTAATGAGCTCAAATCAAATTGTTACTGAAAAGATCAATACACATTTTATATTAGCGGCTAAAAATTCAGCACTACAGCTAGGAGCCTATTAGCTTAGCATGTAAAAAAAAAAGGACACCACAGAGGACTTCTAGGAATTTATAAAGGCAGATTGTTTTGCCATCGGACAGATCCAGGTAGCTGTGTCTCCTTGCTCATGATCTTTAAGCTTACCTACAAGCTAGGGCTTCAATACACAGACTTGAGACAGATCAAGGTTTTTTTTACTCACTCTCCAGGCGGTACATCAAAGTCTGACAGGCAAATTTGTGTTGTACCAAAAACTGTGGTGAAGAGATAGCTGAGCAGGCAGACAAAACTTTTAATTTGCCGGTTAAACTACCTTCTGATCTAAATACATGAGATTCGGGTATTAATCAGAGGAAGAGATGGCAGATATAGGCAGCTGAAGTTTGTTTTCAATGTAGGGAGTTGGGCTCTGACATCCAGAAGGGGTTGAAGATAAAGCCAGAGCTGCTGTTCTTTCACATCAGAAGGAGCCTGGTAAGGTGTTTTAAGCATCTGATCTGGGAGCCTCCTTAGTGCCTTCTATTGGAAGTTTTTTGAGCTTGTTTCACTAGTAGAAGACCCTTTGGTAGAACCACAACATGCTTATGATTCCCCAGGGGAAGCTGGAAAACTTTGCAAGCACAGGAACATCTTAGCATCTTAGCTGCTATTGTGACCCAGCTTTGGATGAGTGGAAGAAAATGGATGGATTCATCTGATGTGACATTAAAACTGTGGAAATTAGGTTCATTGCAGTTAACGCCATTTTGATACATTATGGGTTTTCTTTTTCTTTTTTTTTCATTTTTCATAACATATATGGAGAGTGGAGGTCATGTCACCACATCAAGGCTAGCCTTGGTTCATTTTTCAAAGAACTATGATCCTTTCTCAACATATGAAGAGAGCCATATAACTTATATGATTTGTTCCAAGGTTGGGTTTTTAATTATTAGCAAAAGATGTGTTTTAATTCAAGTTTTTTTACCGATGTAACACAATCTGGAAGTTCTGATTTCATTTTGGCTCACTATGAATATTTTACAGGGCCTATTGTTGTCAGATAATACTTAAAGCTTTGTTTAACCCATACTGCCAAGTGTTAGGCTACCTGTTTTTATTTGCACACACCTGATACACTGACTTTTAAATTGTTGCTTTGGTTCAACACCCAGTTTCCACTTGACTGAATTTCCAAACATAAACAGTATCATAAGCCTAACAAATCTAACATTTCGATGTGAATACCCTTTTATTTCAAAAACACAGAGAACTTTTCTTGTTCAAAGAAGATTATGTGCTTTGGCAAATAACTGAGGATAAGTTATGATTGTTGTTTTTTCTCTTTTTTTACTAAACCTGTTTGAGCCCATTTCTGTAAAATAAAACACAACAAAACAACATAAATACTCTAAAACTTCCAAAAAACAAACTTATTAGCAGGAGAAGTTTTAAAATTTTAACATAATTTATAAATATACAAAATATATTATTAATATAATAAATATTATACCTAGTTTTGCTCCCAATTCATTGTGTATGGCAGCTTAACTGGGACCTCTTTAGCATCTGTTGGCAACACACTTGGGCTTTTGGGTAACTTCACTGTAATCCTATCTGAGAAAAACTAAAATCTCATAGCAGCAGCTCCCCTAGGCAAGGTACAAAAAGCCAAAAAAATCCCTGAAGGGTTTAAGGTTGGGATGTAGTGGTGGATTCCCACAGAAGACTTTTAGACAGCACATCATGTTTTAAGTCCCAGTAAAGACAAAAGTCTGCTTTACTTTCCTTAAAAATGTCCAATAAGTTTAGTTCCCTTAACCTAAACACACTGCGTCTGTTTCATAAAGTTAAACACATATTAGAAATGCTTGTGGCAGAAAGACTTTGAGTGTCAAAAACACATGCTGAAGGGGTTACCAGTGCTCTAAAAACTGCTGCCAAGGGGTCCTGACCAAGCATCAGTGTTTAATGAGTTAAGAGTGAGAACGTGTTGATGTAATAGGAACTAAGAATGAGAAACTGTAAACAGTTTTTATATCTACACAGTTTTGTTGTTGTAGTAAGTACAGGAGGCTGTAAGCCAGGATTTAAGCACATGTAAAAGTAATGGTCTGCCTTCAGGCTATAATAACTGAGCTGGCAGGGAATGAGAGTGGAATCCCCTCGGTCCTCCAGCTGCGAGTATCACATCTTTCCTTTAACCCTAATCAGTAGCCATAAGAGCAACGTCATTCAGCCCTGCACCATGGGGCCATCAAGACCCTGCCAGTTGGCTTGAAATAAGATTCATTAAAAGCATATATGGAAAGAGATGGGCCCTAGAGGAGAGTAGTTAGCCCAAAGACACGCTTGTTAAAGGTCCTATTAAAGATCGCATGGTTTTCTATCTAGTCATAAATCTGTCAGAAGCAGCAGCAGTGGCCCGGGTTCAAAAAGTCAGGAACCCTGCAGGTGAAAGAGCGGTTAGTAGTGAGGAAAGCTTAGCCCTTCAATGCCGCAGCGTCAAAACAACAGATGCAAGAAAGGAAAAAGTGACAGGTTAGACCGCCGGAGAAGTCAGGGTCATGATGAGGCAACACAGAGGGGCTTCGGGAAAAATCGAAAGTCGAAGAAAAAAGCCGTATCAAAAGCTGAGGCAAGAGCAAGACTGGTATGCTTAGATAAGCAAACAGAGATTACCTGCAGTTTGCAGATTCTGCAGAAAAAAGAAAAGGAAAGTTATGAGAAAAAAGGGGGGGGGGGGTTGAAAGGTGAGTTGTTTAGGGCCCAGAAAAGGGTGGAGGTCTGGCAGCAATAACATTTGACGAAAAACGCTTCACATGTGAAACTGAGGTGGGAATTCTGCTTTCCCCCTGGGAGGCTGTGAAGCAATTTAGAAACTGTAATGCTATACTGGAAATATTTACAGCGGGATCAGACTAGCAGTCGAAAAATGACACAGTGCAATGACAGAAAAAAAGACAATGTTTGGGTGTGAAAAGGGGCAAATGTGCTTGGAGAGAGAGAGAGATAGGGGTAAGAGGTGGAGGAGGAAAGAAACCTGTCATGGAGAAAAGAGCAAAGACTGTTTTGATACACTTCATGGAGGGAAGAGCGTAAGGTCACGTGACAGCGGGCGGTGCACGAGAGAGTTTGATTCTCCGATGGATTTGAATCAGCGTGGAGTCAGTTGGGGTTGGGTGGTTCGGCGAGGGTGTGGATCGACTGGAGACCTGTTTGTTTTTTCTTTGTTTTTAGAATGGTTTGGGTGTTTCTGTGCTGCGTACTGTGAAATTCGACTCGTCAGTGTCTCAAAACACATGAGAAATGTTTTTTATTAAGAAAAATGAGATGTGACATATGTGATATATCATCAGAAATATCCACAATGCAGTTTACAGCTGTATACCATAAGAGTTGCATGTATTCACGTTAGATTGATAACTGTGATTACAGCGCTGTGTCGAATGAACTGAGCCGGGTCACTTCCTGAAATGATCCTCTCGTTTCTCACTCAGTTCAGTTGAGCTCTGAGTCACTTGTGAGTTAACATGCTTGGACACACACACACTCGCTGACTGAGGAAGTCATTCCTTTGCAGGAGGAATGGGGTGTGTTGAAGACAGCAAATACACAGCAGATTAGGGTTGCTAAAATTTAGAAGCAGTGATTCAACCACATTGGCAGTAGACTGCAATCCATATGTATGACATCACATTGATTGATATTAGATGCACAGACTAAGGTATAGTATTGCTGCATGTGCATACACCCAGTTTACGAACAGCATCCAACATAGCTGGGTTTTGATTCAATGAGTCTGACTACATTCAACTAATCACTGAACAAATCTTTTGAACTTTTTAATGAACTCAGTCTATTGATTCAGTGCACTAAAAATAACTGCTTTTGCCGTCACTATCAGATAAGTTTGTTCAGTCAAAGAAAACATAATAATCAGATGCAGTTTGAGATTATCAGCCATGCTGGTAGCGCGGCTGCCTCGGATGGCAGTGCTGGCTGCTCTGTTGATGAGTCACTTTGGTGTAGACAAAAAAAAAAATCTACTGAATGGATTCCCATGAAATTTAGCTAAGACATTTATTACCAACTATTCATTACTGGCTATGACAGCCTGACATCGTTTGTGTGTCATGATGACAAAATATGCTACTGGATATGCCAAGATGCCAAGATGCCAAGAAATACTAAAGAAGCAAGTTTTTGCTGGGTGGTCATATGTGTCCATCTGTGAAAAGATTTTTACCGTGTGACAGTATCATGACTGTGCGAAACTACGACACTCCTTGTGAAGTTGAGATCAAAATGAACACATGACTTGAAGATGGGTGCGGTCCCAACTGTTCATATCAAGTACTCTTGTAATAATGTAGTAATGACTGCTGAGTGCTTATGGGTTGGATTGTGACCATGGTGACTGGCATCACAGCTAGTCTGAGATCATTATTCTTTGGTTATGCTTACAAGTCCTCTATTGCCACCATGGAGTTGAAATTTTTGGGTTATTTTGGGTGAAATGTCTTAATGAAGCTTGGATGATTTATTTTCATCATTATCAGGTCTAAGTTTTTCTTTGCGAAATACTTTCATTTATGACCAAATATCTTTCAAACCATCCAAGAGAGCTTTTCTTTAGCTTTGAGGCAGCAACATCAACAACATGATGAGGGCTTTAACTTGAATTTTTCCCCTCTAGCAAAAGCATCTAGTCAGAAGATCTGAGTGACCTTGTAGCAAAGATGATCAGAGGAATAGGAAATACATACATACATAATAAATTCTTACATGAGTCTCCAGCTAGCTGCTCTGTGAGGTGCTGTGCTTTGGCCTTGCTGAATCACTGCAGCTTAATGCTCAGCTTCAGCTGTTTGTTGTGTTTAGTGCTAATTAGCGAATGTTAGCATGCTAACATGGTGCATATATAAAACACCGTACCTGCTAAATATTTAAACATCGTCAGTTTGAGAGTGTTAGCATGCTGACAGCAGTATTTGGCTAAAAATGTGAGTCATAAATAAAGCTAATTTGACCTAAGTGACTTTTACTTTCTGGCACTCTCCAGGTTGTGGTCAGCCCACCTGTCATCAAGAAGTGCTAAAACCAACATAGGAAAGTATTTATGCTTTATAAAACT
Source organism: Acanthurus leucopareius (assembly GCA_029814765.1). Classification (NCBI taxonomy): domain Eukaryota; kingdom Metazoa; phylum Chordata; class Actinopteri; order Acanthuriformes; family Acanthuridae; genus Acanthurus; species Acanthurus leucopareius. The sequence continues at coordinate 16,775,648 of JAQMCX010000002.1, read as the reverse complement.
TGTCTCCTTGCGCTATATTAGATGAGGTATGAAGTGTGAAAATAAGTCAGCAAGGAGCAGCACTCCCCTCTTTCCAAGTCTCCTTTGTCTTTATATTCTTAAGATCTGACTTCATACTGAATCTGGACTTCTCATCCTTTTTACCACTGAGGTGTCCAGCTTGGTTTCCTCCAGACTTGACATCCTCCAAACATACCCCCAGCAGGCAAAGCAAAGTTCTCCCCTAGCTAGCAGCAGACTAACATTGCACTTTTTTTTTTTCTCTCACATATGACTGCTCACAGACCGTGGGTTTGTATTTCTGGCAATAAAGCTTTTGTAATTCTCATCCCACAGAGCTGTGGGGTCTCTGAGGATATGAGACAAAAGGGCCAAAAGCTTTATTGCATGTGTATAAAATGTGCATGTGCCTGAGTGTCTGCGCAGCTCACACACACTATCACTTTCTCTCAAGTTGAAACTTAACATTCGTCCTGTGAAGATCTGTTTTTACACAGCAGAGGAGGTGACCTGCAGTTGCCCCGGCCGACACTGCAACGCAGAGGGGGCAGGATTTATCTTAGCACTCCATTTTGATTCTCACAAAGCCAGAAACTCTCCGTCTGTCAGACAGTGAGGATAAAATATCACTCACAGACCCAAATGACATCGACAGGTCTGTGAAAACAGGCAAAGAGCAGGAGAGGGAGAAACAGAGACGTGGAGAAAGTTTCTTTCATCCCTCATACATCTGGATTTGTGCACTTTTCAGGTATTGTGTGTGTGTCTCAAGGTCATAGGCTCCCTCCCAGATGTGCACCTGACAAACAAATCGGTGAACATGGTCACTTTTTATTTCACTGATCAGCCCTGCCCGTAATGTGAGAAGGGTCACATACCTGCTGTACTGTATACACAGACATGCTAATGCACTCTGCTCTTCATCAGCTGTCAAAAATCCTTGTATGCCTAGAGAAGCTTTTCCCACCTCTCACAGACACGAAAACAGTCCTGAAGCTCCTTGTTGCAGTTAGTAAATCTGTCATTTATGAGGAGTTACCTAAACTTATTTAACACTATTTAAGTTGGACCATAATATATTTTAAACATTCACTATTGTGCATATCTCTGGATGACAGCACTGATTTTTTTTACTCCATATTTCTCTACTACCATCACCATTTGATTGTGAGCTAGAGCAAATATTTATTTTGCGAAAGAAAAATGAAGAAAAAATTTATTTTGGCTCTGTGCGCTCTCCGTGAGCAGCAGTGGAGAGCAGAAGGAGTGACCAGTGTGAACATCCCCCAAAGGAACCGTAAAGAAAAGAGCCTGCTGCAGGGGTGGTGGTGAGAAAAACATGCATGAAAGCAAATTATTAGCAGTGTTGTAACATCAGCAGAGCGAGCAGGGAAATGGATTTTATGAGGAGGAAAATGTGTCAGAAGTTATGATTCAGCCCAACTTGTGTTGTCAGATTAATTTTACAGTTTTCATTTCATATACTTGAGCACCATCTGATGCATGAAAACAATGTTTTCAGACAAGAATCATTTTGCTTTTTTATGCAATAATAATAATAAAAAAAAATCATCTGGGCAACCAGTAAAATTGCCTGTTTGGGTTTAAAGGTTTTGAAAAACTCCCATCATACCACATCAGTTCAGGTCTTAACCACCACTTCCTTAACAACGCGTGACCTGGCAGCAGGTTGTCGGGCTGGTATGAAAGGAGCTCTGTCATTCTGACTCCTGCCCTTTTTCCTTCCACCACTATTAACATATGTCAACACAGGGAGAGTGGTGACACACACTCACACCGACACACTCGCTCACATAAATGCCGTCAACACAGTCGGAGGTTTGCAGAAAGCAGCAGCAGTGTGTTTCTCACAGATTGTGACAGACTGTGCGGCCTGTTAGGCCTCTGAATCTGTTCACTTGGCACCCTCCTCCGCCCCTCGTATCCCTCCCTGCTCCTCCAAACACTTCTTTTTGTCCTGAAACAGCTGTGGAGCAGCGTTAGTTAAGTACGAGCACTGCATGTGTTGCTAAATGCTCCCCTCTGAATGTAAGAAATGCTTCACATGTGAGCCTAAAGAGTGCAGATCATCGTTTCCTGTGTTGCACGGGGGCCAGGGGAACATTTAGCAGTTGCTGTGGCTGCACTGGCAATAAAGCAGGAGAGAAGGTCCAACTCCAGCATGATGCAACAACTGCTCATAGTAGTTACAGAGAAGTTATTGGATTTTTGGACCAATCTGAGCGTTTTCAGAAATGAAAACATTCTCGGTAATATTTCTTATTACTTGTCTGCAGACATGATTTTAGCTCAGTGTTAATGACCATAAATCAAAAGACATGTCAATGGGAAATATGCTTTAGATGGTAAGGAAGTTGCTAAATATCATTTTAAAAAAGAAGGAAACAAGAGACAATCCATCAAGTCAGCAGCCATTATTCTGCTTAATGCCATAAATTTGTGGCCTTTAATATTAAAAAGGGAATTATCCTGCAATACTTTAATATGAAGCTCTTTTATGAAAACTCCTTCAAAGCTCGTTAGATCTATAGGCTTCAAACCAAAAATATGTAATTTGAAATGAAATAGTTATCTGAGGAAGATTTTTTATATTTCTTTTGCATAAGATATTTAAGTTGCATTAATGAAAAAATTTTTTAAACCAGCATTACAAGGCTTACAATAAAATGAGGGGAAAAGCAGAAATAAAGGCACAGTTAAACAACTGTTCAGTAGTATTAAAAAACTATTTAGAGAATTCACAGTGGAATAGAGAACAGACAGAAAAATCAAACAAGCTTACGCTCCAGTATAGCTTTCACTCTGAGTAAACTCAAGGGAGGTTTCGGACTTTAATCACATATTTGTCAGGAAGATATAATCTCATCAACCAGCTGGAGTTGGAATAGCCACAAGGGATTTAATGAGAAATATCAAGTTATGTTTTAGCAACCGTTTGTTTGCTTATGTGAGCTTTAATTTTTGAGAGAAGATGTGACAAATTCTGCCCTTTGAAGTTAATATGTTTGAAAGATACTAAAGTGGATGCTTCCTGAATATAATACACTCTGGAATTTGCTGCCTTACATGGTCTGGTATGACCAGTAGCTAATGGTGGCTGATGTCAGCTAAATTTAAGTAGATATTTCTGTGTTAACAACATCACTGAGTGAGCGGACCAATGTGATAACTGTTCTCTATTTGTGCTACTGCAACACAACATCTTAACAGTCACGTTATCACTGTGACTCTTGGCCAGAGTGGCTGACGCTTAGAAAAAGAAGTTTAATTTTATTATAACAATATTTTGACAACCAAAACAAGGGTTGATGTCACCGGTAATAAGGGGGGTTTTGCAGTGTTTATATATCAGTAATGTCACTTGTTTGACTCTAATGTCACTCTATTGTCCCCACAGAAACCACTGTGCCTATGTGGTCCAGAAGAACATCACATGCATCATGCAGGATGGAGTGGCCACCTATGTGAAGGCTGAATACACCACCAAGTGCATCTGGGGTCAGAAGTGTCCTGTTGTCATGTAAGTTTTCTAAACGAAACAAAGTGAAACAAGTTAAGTTCCACCTCAAAAGTCAGCCAGAGTCCTAAAGTGAGTGGTCATGAAGTTTAATTTATGTGTAATTACTTTCCTTTCAGTAAACTGCAGCCAAATAGAGAAACATGCAGAACACACTCCTATTTCAATGCTGCCCTCTAGTGTTCCAATGATAGAGTTGTGCAGTTCCTTATCTGCATGCCCATCTGTGTTTGCAGTCAATGATGCCACTGGAAGAAAATGGTGTTTATTCAGTTCTGTTTAAAGAATGAATAGATTACTTACAAATTAAATAACATTCAAATGATAACTGTGAACACCTTTTCTTTCTCTGCCCATTAAACCTGCCAGAGAGCTCCTGCTCATTTATAGACTATTTTGTGTAAAACATGGACTTGTTTCTAAGCTACCCAGCTACTTTTACAAAATTAAAAAAATAATGCAAACAAATCTGAACAGTTAATATATCTGTTTGTGATACAAATTAAAGTCTAATTTAACCCAGTACTTACTGGCAAACACACAAACATACAAGCAAACAATTTAAACCATAAATGCAACCTCTTTGGCAGACGTAACAAGTTAACACTGTAGTTGGGTGCTGACCCTGGTTAAATCCACTGTATGCCACATTATTTATTTTACATTTTATCTTAATCTCCTAATCTCCCTTTAATCCGTGTTTAATACCACTGAGAACAACTTCATCCTTTTATCTCTGCTCTGCACCTCCTGTCTTCCCATCCTCTGTCCTGGTTCTGTGCTCTCAATTGGTAAAAACAAATGTAGCACCTCTAATAGATCTTCTGATACAGCGATTGCAACATAATCTTAACTTTCAATGGTACACATGTTTTTTATCATCCCTCCTTCAGGTATAGGACATTTTACAAGCCTAAATACAAGGTGGGCTATAAGACGGTGACTGAGCTGGAGTGGAGATGTTGTCCTGGTTACTCTGGAGAAAACTGCTATGATGGACCCACGTCGCTGCCTGACGTCATGATGCCACCTTTCAAGGGTGCAGGTCTGCCCCATCGCCCAGGGATGAAGGGCTTCCCCCACGGCCCTCGACCCCCTGTGGACCAGAGGCCTGGAGGAGCCCAGCTGGAGCCTGGCAGACCGTATCCTGGCGTGCCTGACCACAGACCAATACCCACAGGACAGCTGCCTGCTGGGAATGGAAAACCAAACTATGGTGAGAACAAACACCAACTAATTAAGCGTAAAGCCCTCGGGCTTAAACTTTCTCTGCTGTTGTACTATTGCATGTGTGTGTGCAACTGAGCAAGCACACATTTTCTCTTTTTCTCTTAAATGCCCTTAATGCTGCATTCCCTCTTTGGTGCTGGCAGACTTTTTGTAAAAAAAAAAAGAAACCTTCCTGTCTGTCTGATCCTTGATAATACAGGAAATAAATTTGGGATTTCAGGAGTGACTGGTGAACGTTTGGACCGTATGGAGGAGGATCTGCGGCGCCTAACTCAGGGTCTGGACACTCTTAACGGGGTGGTGGCTGGCCTTGAGGAGCGACTGCGCACATCTGTTCGGGAAGACACTAATAAGATACTGGTGTCCCTGCTACCCAATGCACCCCGTGTGCCCGACTCTACAGTGGGATTTGGGGTGATCCCAGATGGGACTCCGGATGGACTGGATGGAGAAGAAAGCTTCACTGGTTTTGGAGACTTAGCTGGAAGGGTGACAGAAGTTAAGGATGAGCTGCGAGCAAAAGCTCACATTATAGAGGAGATAAAGGTACTGCACCTCCACATGTGGAAAAAAGACCAGTTAAAACAGTGTGTGTAGTGATTAATCAGGCTTCAGTTATCCTTCTTCGTTTTCTAAATGATCTCTTTCTCACCTGTGTGTCTTCAGGGAATGGTCCTGGGTCATGATGGCCAGCTGAAAAAGCTATTGGAAGGAGTCAGAGGCAAGCCCATCCCTGGCCCCGGCTCCACCGCCCATCTGGATGAGATCCTGGATGCAAAGCTGGCTGGAGTGCGAGCTGAGATCCTGGATGGCTTTGAGCGCCGTCTGACCAGTCTGGAGACCCACTGTGATACAAAGATCGGAGAGGTGCAGCAGCAGTGCCACAGGGATCACATGGATGGCCAGGAACAGATGCAGCAGTCTCTGGATGGAAGAGAGACTGGGCTCAGGGAGGAGCTGGGCTCTTTGCAGGCTCAGATCCAGGGCCTAACTCTCACTGAGAGCTGCTGTGGACAGGTATGACACTGATGTGTTTGTAATAATAACAAGATCAGTAATAAGCAGTAAGTAACTTATAAGATCAGTCCAGTTTGTCAAGTGAACAAGTCTTAAAGGTGCCATACATAACATTTTAGCACTAATTATGGAGCAGTTCACTTGAACTCTCATGATTTTATTCAAGTGTTAAACATAAGGTCAAATACTCTTCAAAGAATTTGACCTTTCAAGAGTGAGATGATACCACTCCTACATAAGTAAAATAAATGGAAGGCTTCCTGCTAGCAGCAATTGGCTTAGCTTAGCATAAGACTAGAAACAGAGCCAGCCTAGCCCTTTTCAAAGGTAACAAAATCTGCCTACCAGTACTGCTGAAGCTGATTAATTAACATATTACATCTCCATGATTTAAGCTGAACAAAAACTGAAGCATATAAATGACTTTTGTTATTTACAGATGGTTTTGTTAGTGCAGTGAAAACCTAAAGTTGCTAAACAACTAGCAGATGACTCTTGAAAGTAAAGTTCAGTTTAGAAATAATTCCAACTCTGCATTTTGGTTATTGGAAGAATAAAAAAAGGGAGAGATAGCACCCTTATTGGTCAGCTTTAGAGATGCTGACAGTATTCATAGTGTTTCCCTTTTTCCAGTCTTTAAGCCAAGCCAAGCTAGCCAATCCCTTGGCAGTAACTTCCTTACATAAACACAAGAATGGTATCAGTCCTCTAATCAATCTCTGCAATAACTGTAATAACGTGTATTTCTCAAATTATCAAAATATTCTCTTACATACTATACATTTTATCCTACTGTATGCTACAGAGACAGAAACATCTCTGCATTTTAATCACGTTTCCTGGACATTTTATTCCATTAATAATTGATTACTTATTGATTATCTCAGGTGAACAGTCTGTCCCAGCGTGTGCTGCTACTGGAGGAGTCTGTAAAAGGTCTGACAGAATCTCAGAGACAGCTCCAGGCTGCCCTCACTGACCAGAGCATACATGTGGAGACCCTAATCGAGACCCGCCTGGTGGACATAGAGGGTCGCCTCAATGCCACAGAGGGGGGACCTGATGGAGGCGTGGCTGGGCTCCCTGGTGGTCTGGATGGCTTCAAGACCATGCTAGAAGACAAGCTGAAGACCCTGGAGGAGAGAGTGTTTGTAGCTGTCGAGGAGCTGAGTAATGCCACTGCTCCAGCACTCCTGGAAGGTCAGGTGGTCCCAGCGTTGGAGACAGAGATCGAGTCTGTGAGGAGGAGAGTGGAAGGAGACCTGGATGGCATTCAGAAACAGTTAATAGATCTGGAGCTCCTTTGCACCTCTTCCTGCTCACCCTCCACCCCGCCAGCAGGGGGTGTCAGCGTCACCGAAGTGGAAGAGGACTGCGAGGGGATGGAAAAGAAGATGACTGACCGCTTGGACACCCACTCCAACCAGCTGGACCGCCTGAACAACACCCTGCAGAACCTGCTGTTCCATATCGCCCAAGAGAACACAGAGGGAAGCGTCCAGGGAGAGATCACCCTGTTAAAGGTCAACATCAACTCCGTGAACCGCACTCTGAAGGGCCTAAAGGACTCTATTAGCATCATTGCAAGTGAAGTGGGCCATGCTAACACAACCTGGGAGCAGAGAGAGAACCAGTTAGTCAACCAAGTGCAAGGAATCACAAAACTCGTGGGCCACCAAGCCTCCCTCTTAGGTGCTGGTGAGAGGCGGCTGGCCCAGCTCAAGGGTGAGCTCGTGGCCTTGAAGAGACGGTTATCTGGGGAGCTGCAGGGCTGCAGGAGCACAGCAATAGAAGTGCAGAAGGAGGTGAAGAACGTTGATAGCAGGGTGAGCCAGGTAGAGGGCCAGTGCAGCACTCTGGGGGAGCTGGCAGAACACCTTGAGAGGATCAGGGCAGAGCTTGAGAGACACTCAGACTCCTATCTGGCCCAGGTGAACGGCACCCTGGCCGTCCATTCAGAACAGCTAGCTGAACTGAAAGGGGAGGTCAAAGACTGCACGTCCAAGGGGGCAGCCAACCAAAAAGGAGACCAGTAGCATTTGAGCTACAGAATTTTTTTTTTTTTTTTTTTTTTTTAAAGAAAAGACTTATGTGTGCTTCTCATTAGGCTCAAGTGACTTCCTCTGCTTTTCTCTTCTCTTTTTCAAATCCCATCTGCACAAATGCAAATAAACTGAACTGGTGAGAGTCATTTCTAGAAGAAGCTCCTCACCACAGTGCCTCCACATGTCCTGGGTTTTAAGTTTAGTGAAGTGAGGAAGTCACAGGATACAAAGACACACCTAATGGTTGTATAGATGGGCAATATTTTTTTTCCTGAGATTTTATTCTATAGGGCATTTGTTTTTCTCTGATCATGATTGTTTTGTTTTCACATTTTACCTTTTTTTAACTTATATGAAGTGACTGCATTGCTATGATGTTAAACAGTTTGTATTAGAGAAATGATAACAGAACAAAGTGGATGATATGGGACTAATACGCTGCTACGGGTTTCTACTGACAAGCACACTTGACATCTTCTGTGTGGACACTTGTCTGGTCTTTTTGAGAAAAAAAATACTGTATGTCATCTTGGTGCTATTTACATTTTTGTAAACTTCTGTTTTACATATGTTTAAAAATGATATGTATTTCTGCTTGGACTGTTGTTTTTTTTTGTTTGTTTGTTTGCTTGTTTCTCTCTGCGTTGCTCCAAGTTGCAAAGAAGTTCCAAAAGTCACCAGCGGGGGACAGTGACAACACATTACATGGCATGGTAGATGGAAAGAAATAAAGTCAAAAACACTCCAGGGCGGATTTTTTTTTTCTGACAAAAATCCATTACGTAGGCCCTTTCTAAAAAATGCATTTTGCTTTTTATTTTATAAAAGCAACAATTTACTCAAGTCAATTCATAGAGCTTCAATTATCCTGGAAGATGGAACTGTATGCAGCTTTTCACCTTTCTACCTGTTAAGTTAATTTTTAAGTATTAATATGGAATTTTTATTGTTATCATTTGGGAGTTATGGTTGGATGGTGAAAAATCTAAATTTTTTTGTGGTTTTCATAAATTTTTCTTCATGAGATTAACTTTTCACTCTCGGCCCAACACTGAATATGAAGAGGAAAAATGCTGTTGATAACAAGGCTAAAACAACCAGCTCTCATAGATTAAAAAACTATGTGGAATTGGCAATAAATAACTTAATTATGAATATTTCAAACCAGGCCCTGAGGCAGACAAAGCTATCCAAACACAAAAATTTGGCTAAGGAAAAATGCAAATGGATATCCTCTTCACACAACACTTCCTCTGATACAGTTAATTCCAGGTGCAAGCATTTTCACCATGCTTTATATGATGGAAATATTACTAAATATGGTACCCTCTCAGTAATTAACCATTAATCAAAATAAACTTTACTAAGATGTGATTGGGTGGATTGAATATAATCCATGATTTCCTATAACCCATGAGGAGATATTAAAATTATAGTCCAGACTGTTACCAAGCAGGCTATGGAACCAGCTAATGAGGAATACAAACCCTTCGCCAGCAGCCCTTGACAGAAAGCAATTAATTATCAAAATAAAGAAGCAGCTTTTAAAAAAAACTGCATTACATTCATTTCTATCAATATCTGTTTACACAGATTTAGGACAGTTAACAGATTTTGAATTATGACTGAGCCTGTTCTCAGGCTGCACTGTGTGCAGGTTTCACAGAATATCTGTACATAGTTTAAGACAGCAAACATTTCTCACTGATTAACTGGCTGTCAGCATGTAATGGGAAGCAGAAATGCATGATTAATATACACCACAAAGCATACTGGCTCGGGGAAACTGAGGCGTGCCTGTAAAGAGTAAGCAGTTTTTGCTGAAAAATTCAATTTAGCTCAAATTCCTTGACTTTACCAAACGGATGTTTGAAGGAAACAGTGCTCATTTGATACAGTGCAAAATGAAACAGCTTGCGTGCTCCTTTCACCAGCTCACAAGACTGTGGTCACATGAAGCAGTCAGATGATAAGGTGGGGTCATTAGGTGAACGTGTGGAGGATATTAGTGTTTATAAACTCAGAGGTTAGCCGGGGCTCAATGATGATAATGAACGAAGCTGTGTGAGGTGAGCTGTAAAAAATGAGTTGACCTTGTGCCACCGAAGCTCCGTCAGCAGGACTTCTACACAGCATCAGCACATAGTTTTTGAAGACAACATTTCTTAGTAACCAGAACAGGATGCAGCAATCACAGCATAATGAAAACCAGAGGCTAGACATGAAAATAAAAATGCTGGAGGGGCAATATAGAGCGGATTGAGAGGGTGGAGGTCACTGGCAAAGGCAAATATGAATATGCTGTGCTAAGAAACAGAACTGACTACGGGGTGATAGTATGAGCATAAAGAAGGATGGATGTAATGAGATTTTTCTGAAGAAAATAGAACACTGAGATGGCATCAGAGAGGAACAATGAGCAGAGCAACGGATGAGTGTGATTGTGACAGTCAGTGAGAGAATGGGCCTGGCTCGCTGAAGAGGAGTAGTCAAGCTGATAGACATGGATGTGACAAGGGCAGGGCAGGAAGGATGGTAAAGGATGGACGTCGAGACAAGAGAGCACAGCAGTGTCAAGGAAGATGAGGAATGTGAGAATCGGAAGCAGATGTGTTTACAACGTCCCTCGTCCCTCGTTCAGCTGTATCCCTCGTATCCTGACAGGAAAGCAGGCAGGAGTCACAACAGGAGCTGGGGAAAAACACATGCCTGCTCCGACAAACATGCACAAAGCACAAACAGTTCGCTAAAACTGAGCAAATTGCAGCAGTGCAAGTCCAAACCCCAGGGGCCCCGACAGCAGCTGGATGCTCTGCCTTCCCTTGGGAAGCAGCGCCACACAAAGAACTGTCCTATTAGTGACCTGGAGAGACACAGCAGAAGGGGGGAGGAGGGCGAGAGAAAATAGTATCATAGAGCGGGGGGGGCAGGTTGCTGTGAAGCTGGGTATTGCCCATACCTGAGACCAGGATAAACAGTTGTGTAATACCAAAGCGATGTTATAAATTCATGTGACATCCACACATGGGAGTGGCTTTTCCTCTCTTTCTTTTCATGCTTCTTGTTTTTGTGTATTCATGAGACAGCACATGCACTCATGCTCTCTCTCTCACACACACACACACACACACACGCGTGCACACACACAGCTTCCCATGAGGCACTGATGTTCTCTGTTACACAAACATGTGATTTGATCAAATATGAGAAAGCATTTAAACGATGATGTCAGCATTTACAGTATGTTATAGAGACGGTTCCCATACGAAGAAAGAAGAAACTGTGGAAAGCTAAGAGGTTTCTCTCTCTGGTTGTTTCCCAGTGCTAAGACTGCGTGCGTGTGTGTGTGTGTGTGTGTGTAGGGAAGGCACACACACACACACACATGCACAACAACAGAAGCACAGAGCAAGTGTAGATCAAGTGAGCGACATGATTCTGCACCACTGAAAGACACAAAATCAGTTATTCAGCTATTTCCTGTTGCAGATTCTCATTGAAGTCTCTGTATGATCAGTGCATTGACATTGATGCACAAGCAGCATATAAAGGAAGGGCGCCAAAGTTGACATCAAAGCCTTTGAGAGAGACTCAACACTCAAGAGGGGTGCGTGTGGATGAATTAATAACGGATACTTGTGTGTGTGTGTGTGTTTGTGCCGGCGTGTGTTGTATATACATGCCGAAACAACTCTTGAAATCTCAAGAGCTTTCCTCTGTGTGTGTCTGACAGCCAAGTGAAACTGGTGTTAGTGAGTACCAAAGCCTTGTGTTTCCCAGACTCCATTAAGATGTGGCTACTCCAGCCAGGCTTTGTGCATCTGCCAAGTCTCTCACACACTTCCACCACTGTTACACAGCAGGAGAGAAGCAGAGGCCTTTGCAGGGAGGATAAATGGAGGTGTTTTTTTTGCATATTTTCATACACAGCACATTAAGTTGATTACTGCAACGTAGCCATCGTTTTCATGACATTTCTGCAGGAGAAAAACAGCGCGGAAAGTGGTGCATCTCCCATGTAGATATCCCATCACTGCCACTTAGCATTTCCTTTTCCGAGAGCATAATTAAATTATCAGCTGTCACTTCTGCTAACTTGCGGAGATGCGCGGTTAATGTGCTAAATGCCACAGGGCTGGAGCTGCTCTGATTCAATGAATCTTAAGTAACCTCTCCTCAAAGCATCTCATTCTACTTTCTGTTTTTCTTCAATGGTTGACAGGCTGGACAATCCCGACAAGCATCATCTTTGTCTAAGGCTCCGGATGTGTACATGCACTCACACTCGCACTCACGCACACACGCACACACACACAATATCAGCAGAGCACTCAGACCGACAAGAATCGTAAGAGGGGCTATTAAAAGAAGCGTTTCTGAAGAAGGACTCTGGCCCCAAGATGCCAGGATTTTTGTCGCTAACTGTGGATCACAAGAGTCAAAAACACAGACAATAATCCTCTGTTTGAGTGGGAGTGTTTAAGAGGGGACGTGATGCTGTCTATATCCCTGCTTACAGTAAAGAACCCCTCACTCTTCATGCAAGAAGCTATGTAAAGAATCCAAACATTGACATTTTAAGACTCCAGATCACCGAATATCCTCTTGGACACCCTCAGTGAACACCTCCCTCTCTTACCTACTATCATTACTTTCTATAGACGATGCAGGCAAGGCTATAGAGAGTAACAGTAGTCATTTGAAACTACAATACAATAGGCCTTCTCCCAGGGGAGTCCGTTTACTGGCAGCTCATGCTCTAACTGCGGTCAGTATGTGCTCAGTGTTTTGCATAAGTAATGACGTGTGAACTAAATGCCTTTTTACAGGAAGCATGCGTCCGTTCGCTCTGTGAAGCAGCTGTAGCATGCGGCATACCCACATTATTATTCTGAAAATCTAAAATAGACCTACTGACCACGTTACGAAGAAACACTCAGGCAGCAGTTCCCGGATGCACACTGAGAGTGAACAGACCTCAATGCTCACACAGTGCCAAAACAGAGGCAGAGAAGGGGTACTGTATCTTTACAAGTTTCATTTTATTGGTGTATTTTGACAATAACAATGATGGTATAAAAGAAAATCCCCATCATACAAATTTCAATAATCAAAAGATAATATGCCGTTACACAAACAGATCCACATAAGGCTGACATCAAGTTTTGACAAGTGGCTTCAAATGGCTTCAATTCAAGGAGAATTTCTCTCCTTACAATCAGAGAAGATATATTTGAAATTTAGCTTTTTTTTTTTTTTTAATCAACTTTCTTTTTTTTTAAATAGTTAGCTTCGATACAAAAAAAATGAATCTGTGTAGATTTTAGAGTGGATTGTGTCGCTGGTTCGGGTGCCTGTGTTTCATCAATTGGAAGCATATGGTGTTTTTGGCTGACACATTGCTTATCCTGCAGCGCTTTCCCCCGACCTACGCCTCACCCCAACTGCTGTCGCTATCAAAGAGACATCACAGACAGAAACAAGGACACTTAACTCCATTTGAAGAGCCATGCCAACGTCTGCCATGATCCGTCTCTTCAGCTGCTACAGCACATTAAGTGCAGGGAGGCCTAAGGAATGCAGAACAACTCAGAGATTGTGAGAGAAATCTAGAATTCATGGGAGAAGGATATTTTGAATATATTTTTTTTTCTTTTAAAAAAAGGCTGTGCTCGGAAGCAGTGATGTAAAAACATTGATGTCGCTGTGTAAGCTTCACTAGCACTTGGATGGCACCGGATCAACCCCAAGCCAAATCCCTCCAAAGCCTTGTTCTTTAGGCTAGCATCTGTAGCGATTTAAGACCTTTCTTTTGTTTTTTTTCTAAAACACTACACACGACAATATTTACAATTATCATTTTCTTGATATACACTTTTTTCAATTTAAATATTTTTGCTTATAAAAAAAAATAAAAACTCAAGTGAAAAAAAAAACAAAAAAAACCAAAAGAAAACACTGCAATAAATTAAGAAGCTTTAAGGCTGCCAGTCTTGTCAGATGCCCACTGAATGGTTCCTTCATTTAAACTGGCACAGAATGGATCAGAGCAGGTGGGGTTATGGTGTGATGAAGCCTCTTGAATGAGCAGCAGGCTTGGTCTTGGTTTTGGATTGAGACCATGTATAGTATATATAAAGAGGAACAAGACTAGCCAGCATGCTCTTATCACCAACTGAAAACAATCCACTTTCAAATTCAAACAAAATGCTAGAGAGCGCTGACTGGTTTGCCCCTGTTCCTTAGTCATTTTGTGGTCCAATTGCAACTTAAATACCCATCTTGTTAATCATGGTGTTTGTTTGCTAATAAAGCTGCTTGTTCTACATTGCGGAGTATAGAGCCTGACACTGACTCCAAGAACATCTATGTCGCCCAGAGGACCTCTTCATACTTAATGGACGCTCAATGTCTGAATCCTACCCAGAAACACTCAAACTAAAAACCATTTGGCTTCTATTAAACGTCCTTGTGACAGTAAATTTAAAGCAATGAAAAAAAATAAAAAGTCGCATATACAGTGTATAATCTAAGTGTCAAGAACTAGAAAAGAACCTTGGAGTTGTTCACAGCCAGGTCACTATAAATCATTTTCTCATCAGTGCGGGAAAACAAAATGAAAATCAAAAACAAAAACGAAAACAAAAAAGTCTAGATGGAGGACGGTTTTACCTCTGTTAGGTTCAGCCATTTCACTCAAACACACATAGAGAAGAAGACATTACACGAATGCTGTAACTGTTCGTGACTTTCACCGAGCACCACCTCAGTAATTGGCTAGGAAGTAAACACGTGCTTCTGTTTGGAGCTGTGATTCACCTGGCAGGACGAAAAGGCAACAGGTGTACAAATGTACAGGTGGAAAGTCGAACTACTTCACTCACATGCAGTTTGATGTTAAAAGAACAAAAAACCATGGAAGTGAGAGGGCTGTTTTGCCCTCTGATAAAAGCCTTTATGATGTTAGGATTGGTTCCAGTAAGCACGTAGAGAGAATCCCTCTAAGGGAGCTCTAGAAGGTCAGCACCATTGATTATCAATTATAATAAAAGGAGGTACTCAGTGAAAGACAGGGACCACTAGCATTTTTCTGATTAGGTGTCGTTCTTTTCCTGTGGTTATCACACAAAATGGCCCCCTCCAACAGGTCTCTTCAGCAGATTATTACACATCAGGCTACAGGCACTGTTCCGTTTTTGTCAAAACCAGGTTTCCTCTCTGTAACAGAAGAGGAAATCTGCGTCTGAATAAAATGGAACCGCTTCCTGCTTTCACAGACCCAAACCGTAGAATCTCACACAAATACACCTAACTACAAGTTTCAGTGCATCTAACACAGTCTGTCATAAGTCACCTACTAAATCATCACATCAACCTCAAGAAAAAAAATAAAAAAATTGAACAATTACAGAATATAATCCATAAAAGATCAAATAAATAAAACGAGGTCCTGCCTCTTTACTTCTTATTTCATTGTGGGAACAAAACAATTTGTCAACCACCCACAATTTCCCCAAAAGATATTCATTAGAAATGCATACAAGGCGATTTGTGTGAAATGAAGTAGCTGCATGACCAGAGGACAGAGAGTGAGAAGAAAGTGTCTGTATTTGTGATTTGTTTCTTTTAACGGAATTATGTTTACAGTATCGGGATATTTTACTCAAAATCAACACTGTAAAAGCACACAAATCAGAGAAGGGACATTTTAGCAACTGCCGTCTGTGTCCATGCACGGCGTTAGTGCATACCACTGAAAACGGAACCTCCACATATAACTGCATCCTGAATTACGATTCACACAGACAATCTCAGGCTGGCCACAAGCTACCTAAGCTCTTATCACCTGATATTTTAGATAATTATTTGGATCTGTTTTTGCCTATCCACGTTTAGAAAAAGGGGTGTCAGTTAAAAAAATAAAATAAAATAAAATAAAGGCAGCCATAGACTGGTTGTTGTAGAGATACAGTTTTCACAGCACCCACGGAGGAGGAGGGCTGGCTAACAGTATTACAAACACTAGACAATCTGAAAAATAACAAAGCAAAAGCTTCTGTAAACACCAGTGACAGTGACAGCAATCAAGTATTCTCTACCTTCAGTTCTCTCACATGAAAATAAAGGTGAGTAAACATTAAGGATACGGGATCTAAAAATAAAACAGCGACTGTTTCTCTTTCCCTGGCATGGACTTACACACCACACACGAAGTGAGGTCTAAATTCAGTCTGTCACAGATTCAGTGGTGAAGTCTCCTGGAACTCACCCTGAAGACCTTACGCCGACAACAGGATACATACAGGCCATTTGCATAGCTCTCCCTCACTTACATACACGCAGACACGCACTTAGACACAGGGTGGTATGTTTGCTTAGGCAAAGGTGTGTTGAATGTGAAGTTTGCATAAGCAGTCACTTCTTCTCTGTGGTCCAATAAGGGTATGCTAGCACCCATGCTATTGCATCTGTATAGTGAGGAAGTCAGGTCTAAGTTCTGCTGTCTGATTATACAGCTTATTGCTTACAGGACGAGCGTTGCTCTCCAACATACAGCCACTTGCAGGCAGCCAGAACGTCCAATGCAACTATGCAAACACAAACATCACAGTCATTGAATGGTATGTTCACAGGACAAAAAAACGTAGTCGGGAAGAGATGATTAAGGTATGAATGTTGTCTAAACTTGGGATCAACTTTGTCACATACAGTATACATGACTGAAAACACACACTCTTTTTTGATTCTTTTTTTTTTTTTTTCCTTGCTCTTACCACTTCTAAATTTGGCATACCCTCTGCAGAACCAGCTGCAGGGACCCACTCGGTTAAAGTTGCTATGTGGTCGTGTGTGCATGCAAATGTTTTTCACAGGTTTACTGCATTTGCTTTATAAAAGAAGTGCAGAAGCAAAGCAAGACGAGCCATGGGGACCATGTTGTGAAAACGCCTATGTATCATGGCCTCTATTTATAAACAAGCACGATAGTGTCGGGCTGAGCTAATCATCGACTAAATAAGAAAATGGATGAATGAATAAATGGATGCTGAAGGCCAAAATGGTGCAAAAGGCATGTGGAGACTGAACACTAGATAAGCCCAGATGAGAGGAGTGATGGACTGTGGCACAAGCAAGTGCAGCATTTATCCTTAATTTCTTATATAATTCATCCAACATACTTATTTGAGTCTCCTTTTTTTTGCATACAAACAAAACAAATAAAGCAAAAAATCAGTCAACTAAAAAGTCCAAAGCAGTGCTGCAACTGGTGAGATATGGCTGATGTCCCAGAGGGCTTTGATTCCCAGGTGTTTTGCAGTCCAGCTGTGGCTACATCAGTAGTCAGCCACGGGTGCAAGCTTTCTGCTCAAACTGACTGTAATGTTGGTGTAGAGAGGCCTCCTGGACACTAAGGGGGAGTAGTTCAGGTTGTTAAGACCATCCACTTTCTGTCTCTCCTTTGAGTGGCGTAGTAGACTATACCTGCGAAAGAACACAGTCCATCAATAAAGTAATCCATCTATCCATCTATCAGACCAGCAGATTTAGTGGCAACTTAAGCGTTGATAAAGAAGTGGCAAAGAGGAGAGAGTGGAGTTGAGGAAAGGAGATAACAGTCTACAACAGTTCTGACTCTGATGCAAAACAAGTTTAAAGTTCATGTTAGACGAGATTAAACTAGATTAAGCGTCACGTGAGCGTTCATCAACAATAACACAACATGTTAAAACAGGTTACACCCTCCTGCATAACATTAGATGTCAAATGAGGTACCGAGAGCGTCATTCTCTGTGGTTTAGGCTCAGAGTGAGAGTTTCATATTTTTTTATTTTCCACAGAAATGAAAGTGCAGCAGATCACTGCAACCATCCTGACATTAAAACACTTGAGAAATCATGATATTTTTCTATAAAACTTTACAAAATATAAATCAGTGTTTATATTGTCTGTTTTTTTCTTCACCTTGTATTGACTCCTTCAAGTTACTCATCAACAAATGAAAGAAACATTTATTCCTTGGGTTTGCTTTAAGTAACTTAGACTTGAGCAGAGAGAGCATGACTGGAATTCCACCCTGAAGCATACAAGCTTATCACATGCAAAGTCTTTAAAAGTGTTGAAATTCTCTCAAAGTCACTGTTCTGGCTGTTCATGTGACTGGCTTACACCACATGAGCCTAAGCCACATTCCGATTATCAGCTTCCACTTTTAACCAAAGGGTGTGTATGTGTGAATGTGTGTGTGTGTGTGTGTGGGTGTGGGTGTAATTGAGCTGTTCATGCAAAGACACTTACCTTCCCAGGAACTGGACTTCCCCACGATGGTGATGTGGAATTGACATGTAGCGGCCTTGCTCTCCGTGTGGTCTACTTACTGTGTAGTTAGCAAACTGCACCCTAAAAAAACATTAAAGGCTTGTTTATATATATTGTGTGCAGGCAGGCTGTGAAGACAGTGTCAAATTTTCATGGAAAGTGCAATAAGCATATCATGTTCATATTGCTTGTAACATGATTTAGCAATAACAATACTTGAGGAGAATGATCCAAAGGAGAGAATTACTTTTGTTAGCATAGTAGGTGTACAACAGAAGGATCCTTACATACAGAACCATTTTATAGAGGAACATTATACATGCCAATCAATTAAAGCTGGTGTACGCATTGAAAGTCCTGAGTGTGTACAGCTGCATGTTAGCTGTGTAGGTGGGGGAGGGGCATAATGGTGTTTGCCAAAGGAAGAAAAAAACCAAAAAACATTACAAAAGTCTGCTGTGTTCCAACTGGCTCTGCAACTCTGTCAGACAGGACTATATGTTAGCGTGTTTGTGTGCAGGGATGTGTGCGTGAGTTTGTGTGTGTGTGTGTGTGTGTGTGTGTGCGTGGGTGTGTGTGTGTGTGTGGTGTGGGTGCTCCCCTTACCTGTTCCAGAGGTCATCGTCCTCTCCTCCCCAACCCCAGAATGCATTAGGAAATCCATTAATCTCTTTGAACTGTTTCACCGTCAGGCCACTGACACCACCAAAGAACTCATTATACGGGAGCCTTGAGGGGGACAATTACACATAATAAATTCACATTAAGTAAGGAATACATTTGCTGTATATATATGCCCACAGAGACAGAATCAGGACTCACATATAGGAGTACTTGTCGAGTCTGACCGCAAAGTGTCGGGGCATGTCTGTGCAACCATAGTAGTTTCTGTCATTCTCCATGAGGTGGTCCACATCGTGGAAGACCAGACAGTCCCAGTCCAGGTCCTTCATGGCCTCCTTGTAGCCCACATTGAACAACATGGCTCGATTAAATGGCTCTGTGCCCCCCTAAAGAAACAAAATAAGAAGATTCAAGATTAGATAGATACATTACATGTAATAATGATGATTTATAATTGTAATTTGTTATGCAAAAGCTTGTTTATCCATTTTACTCCAGTATCTACTATAAAACACAGGGGAAGAAAACCTACCTCCTGCAAGTGTTTAAACTTTGCATATGTGAATATGTTATCAGTGTGATCGTACCTGCTCTATTAGATAAAAGGCAAACTGGAGTCTCTGTCTCTGTAGCACTGGCACCAGGTGCCTCAGGAGAATGGGTAAGTGTTCATGTCGATTCCTGAATGGGACTAAAATCGCCACCTAAGACACACAATATGGATAATAGTACAGTGAAATTGTGTGATTGATTGTGTAAATGTACAGGGACAAACGCACGATCAGAGCAACTGGATCTGCATCACAAAGCAAACTGTACTATTTGTACGGAATGTATGTTTCCTCAAGATGCGATCTCTTGGCAGTAAGTAAACAGAAGCATGAGGTCTTGAATGCATCAATCATAGAATCCCTGAGGCCCTAAATGTCTGTTAAAAGCAGTATATACGACAGTCTCTTGTTTTAAGCTTCTTCCAATGCTCAATAGAAAGCTAATAGAATGGAAAACAATGTGTGGCTATGACAGAGCGACTGCTGGTCTAGATAAGAAGGAGACTGCTTGCTTATGAGAAAGAGATGGAAAGTTTTTTGGTGAGAAAGTGAAAAACAGAAACAGAAACAGAAAGACAACAGAGATGGCAGGCGAGACTGCTCCGTGGGACAAGAATAACGGAATGACAAAACACAGCACACAGTAGAGGGCAGCTGGTTCAAGTATGAAACAGTGAAAGGTCTGGATTGATGTTTTGCTTGCTTCTCGTACTCCATACTTAGTGGTTTATGACTGCATGTTTACATTTTCTCTGAATGTCATGACAAAACAGCTGCATCATCCTGATTTGCACAGTGGGGCAAGAGAAAAAGCTGGCATGCTGTGTAAAAGCATGTATATGACACATACAGCACCGTGCATGGGGCGTGCGTTAGACATGTTAGTTAGTGCAGAGTGCGTACTGCTGGCTTACACACTCGTCAGTCATCTCTCAAAGGAATTTAGCTAGACTGAGATCTGCAGAAGAACAGTCTCCCACCAAAACCACCTAGCAGGCCACGAGGAAGCCTCTGCATCACGTGTCTCCACTTTCTCATCTGTGTATTCATTAGTGCTTTTCAGTGAGCAGTCCTTTAAACAATGTGCCATTCACACCTACCTTCCAGCGAGGTAAACAGTCTTTAGGCTTCCAGTAGCCTCCTGGGGCAATGCTAGGCTCTTCCTCCAGCAAAGATCTCTCCACTTCCTCTAAAGACACCTCACTCATATTCACCTCCAACCTGCCCTCTGCATGTGTTGGGGGAGAAAAACAGAGGGAGAAGAAGAAGAAGAGATGGGAAGTGTGTGTCAGAAAAAGACACAAGAGTGAGGTAGAAAGAGAGAGGGAGGTATGATGGGTGAAGATTAAAAGAGCAAGATAAGGAAAATGTTTATTACAACAGAAACAAGAATGGGAAGGAAGGGGGAGGGGCAAAAAAGAAAAAAATGCTTGTCAAAGCTTTTAAGAGTGGAGCAATCTGGAGCATAAATCGTTGGATTAAGCTGTTATGTGCCATTACAACATAGTTACATTTATCATCAGTTAAATTTCAAATAATACACAACATTTTACAAGGTGGAGAAAACCTGAAGAGAACTGTATTTATTAAAAGTCAACCAAAGAGTCAAAGTAACAGTTTATTATTTAGAGCTTCACATATAAAACAAATTCATTAGCCCAGAATGACTTAAAGACAATTAAGCTCAGAACTGTAACATGCAATGGTGCACTTACTCATGGAGAGCATCCTCTTGGGGCAAACCTGAGAGGGGAGGTAGGTGAAGCCCTCAGGGAGGTAAGTAGTGGGAGGAGCATCACTCCCGCTAATGTTGAAGTCATAGGAATAATCTGGAGTCACACACACACACACACACACACACACACACACACCAGAACCAACATCAGTGAAAGCTTTATCTAGTTTGTAGCAACATTTATCTTTTCACCTCTTTAACTGTGGCTTTAACTGTGTTAAGTGCTCCATATGCAGATATGAGTCACATACAGAAAGGCTGGGACACAGCTGTGCTACATAGCTTTTCTTTCTTCATTTAACCAGGGAGGAAACTGCTTTCACATCCACATAACTAAGCATTCCCCATATAGCTTAGTGTTTTGATGTGTACATTTTTTACCTGTGCCATTACTGTGAGCCCCTCTCACCACCTGCTCCAGAACCTGCGCCCCGATGTTCTTCACGTTCTCTCTGATCTGAATCCCTCTGGCTTGGACCATGAACACGTACTCGTTCACTGTGGGCAGAGGTAAAAAAGACAGAGTCAAGCCATGTAGTTCTCGCACACAAGGTAAAAGTCACATTAGTATAAAAATGAACTAAAGTAGGGCAGGGCAACATCTTGAAACGTTTACTCCTGCACTGTAATAATCAGTGATAACGCTTTAAAGCAAACAACTGTTTAATAAGGCAAATAAACCTACACAGAGGTCCTTATCAACACATTTTTTTAACTCATGACCAGCTCTCTCCTCATTTTTCCTACTTATTTGAGAAACAATATTAAACAATGACCATGTTTGCCATGCTTGGGCAAACGGGGTCAACCTGAACTGGCCCAAACTAATTATTTTTCAGATGCGTCTCTACTGTATGGTATGACTTCGCTTGACTCATTTTCGGTTCCAGGTACTTTTCTTGGTTTCATTTTAATTTTTTTTTTTTAATTTTAATGATTCTTAACTGACATTGTGTGATACTGCTGAGACATCACCTTCAACTTAGCAAAAAAAAGGGACAATGGAAGATATAAAAGGGATGGCAGACTGGCATGCTTTGATTTATAACAGGCTGAATGCAGTAAGACAAAAGACAAACTAAAATCAGGAGAGTTTCTCCGTTTGCTCCTGGTTCTCTCTGTGACGTGTAACTGATGATCCTAGCAACAACTCTCTGACCAATCAGTGACCTGCAGTGTTTTCAATTCATCTTGCAGCATTGGCTCAGCTTACTTAAAAACCTTGACCGTCAAGGTGATACCATAAACGGTACCAGACACCAGGTACTATCACAACTTTTGAAAATGGAAAAACAAATGGAAGTAAATCAGGACTCAAGCAATGGGGTTGAAACGGGGAATTTGGTTAAAATAGCTTTTATTTCAAAACTATTAAATCTTTTGTGGAAATTAACAGAGGTGGCAGAGGAAGTAAAGTAAACCACAAACGTATTTATAAACTGACAATGAATCAGGAATCACTGGTTGGTTCCCGTTTATGTGGTAACTTTTTGCAGAGTTCAGTTTTTCAGTTTTTAGTTCATGAAGACGGTGAAGAAGGAGGAAGAATGATTCGGCATAACTACAAAGGATTTTTGAAAAAAAACTGATTGCTTCCTGATTTCTGTGTGTTCTGTTTGCACGGTTTTGCTTTACAGTGCTGTAGCATTTGCAACAGTTAATCCGTGCTGCTGGAGTAAAAGACAAAGCAGCGCCAAAAGTTAGTGCCCTCACTTTAGCGTGTCTGCAAAACAGCACAATAGGTGTCATAAAAGTCTGCAAAGTTGTGCATCACAAACAGTGACAGCAACATTAACCTTAAATAAAAATGCCAGACCTGAGCACATCCTCATATCATGTTTGAACTGTCTTATTACAACTGTTTGGTAGATTGGCTTGACAATTGCTATCAGGATCTTAAGCAGAGAGGCGTAGTGGAAGTTCTGCTCAGCGTGGGTCGACCTATATAATACTACCATGGAGGTCAAAACATCAAATAGAAGCAGTGTGATGGAACAACGGGAGGGGATGTGGTTTAACGGTCAAGTACCTTAGTCACCCAGTTTGCGCCTCTGTTCTTCCCACTGTCTGCTGATGTGAGAGTGTGCGTGGCTATATGTTTCTGATTCACAAGAGCTGTGACTCCCACAAATAACTGACATTAACAGACGACTAAGGGGAAAAGCTCATTTGGGTAATATTACTGGAATGACTTCCAGGATCACAGATCTCTACTCTCTTTATCCGGAGCAGCATGCCTGCACAACTGATGGATCTTAGCCTCAGTGAATCTGTATCCAACGGCACAATTTCTGGACACTAATCCAATCAGTATTAATCTTGAATCAACCCCAATATGATCCACAACCTTTGGTAAACGTACGTAGATGTGTGTCTGTGTGAGCACCGGTTGGGGCGCGGGATGATATTGCTGAGCTAGAAATCTATGGGATGTGATTTGTCATTAGTAATTGTATTACAGTTTCCATCACATTCATCTTGTTTTGTGCAAACTGCCAGGCTTGCAGGACCAGAGGACTAGTGGCTACACAATAACTGAAATCAATGTTCTTATTTCACCTCTGCAACACGCAAATATTACAGTGCCGCTGAAACAAATCTGCAAAGGATAATAATAATAATGAAAGGAAAATAAGAAACGCTGACTAGATCCGACTGTTTACTCTCGCTGTAACACATACACACATAGTGCATGCCCAAATCCACACACACATTTCACAGATGCCCTTGTGAGGCACCATATGATGGAAAAATGCTAAGAGGCTTCTGGAGTGTGATCCAGTCCTGCAGGCACCAACATGATTATTTGTGTTTCCTCCTCCTGCCTGCTGAAAATACAAGGAAATATTTTATGTGCATATCTTTACCAGGACAAATTTAAGGTACAAATATGCCCAACATGTATGTACAGTGCAACACTTGGTAAGACCAAAGCAAACCAGAGCCTTAGCCTGTTTTTTTCGCTGAAAAACATCTTCCTTCAAGCATTTTGGTCCTCTTTTGTCAGTTGTTTGGTTCTTTCAAGGCTTCAGTCACAGAGATGGAGCACGTGAATACTTGATCTTCTGTATACAAGGCAGTGGGCATAAAATTCTCTCATCAAACGTGCACTCTAGAGACCGGAGTAGTGGTTAGCGCTGAGGTATTCAAGGCTACAAACTGTGACAAATGCAATTAAACATGAGAGACCTGGAGTTTAGAGGAGGCTAGCGTGGTAGGATACAACACAAGGCCATTAGCGTCGGACATATAAGCAAAGGGGATGCACATGCAAACACACACGGCATTCGGATGCATCACCGGTAACGGGCACAGCAGGCATACACAACTACATGATGCACATGTAGACCATAAGGGCTCCACCCCTACAGCTCCTCATCCCATCAGAAACCCCCCACTGCAACCTATCAAGCATGACACGAGACCTTGAACAACCTTGTCCTCCATAGCTCTCACAGAACAAGCTTGTCTGTGTGCCAAGCCCGGCCCACCTCTCTTTGCCTTTCTCTTTCTCTCCACATTCCTCCCTCTTTCCACTTATCTGTCCTTCCCTCTATCTTCCCTCTTCATCTCTCTGTGCTTTTGTTCCTGTGTACTGCAGTTTATATCAGTTTCTATTAAGCCCAGTTGTTCCTATCGTTTAAGTAAATAGCCTGAATGATGGATTGCAACTTACAGGGATAATTCCAGGCACGGACCCTACACCCTGCTGTACTGTAACTGAAGTTAATACAGAAAAAAAGAAAAAAAAAGAAACAAAAAAACAACAACAAACAAGCAAAAAAGGAAATGTACACCCCCTTCCTTCTCCTCCCTCCAGCTCTCGACCATGCTTTTCCTCTGAAAGGCAATTAACTTCACATTGATAGCTCAGCAGTGGGAGGTGATCTGTCCCGTTCTGGTAGCTCCCTGATAAGAGCTGAAAGGCTGGTTTTTCTCCCAGCAGAAATGGCTTCTGCATGCACACGCATACACACACACACACACACACACACACACAGTGTCACACCATACATTCACTCACAGCTCTCAGGGTTTAAAGCTGTCACTTGCAGAAAGGGTCATTTTTACTGCCCCTGCGTATCAGTGACAACCACAGACCCACACATGCATAAAGACACTGAGTAAGTGGTACACTATGGGGGCAAATATATCATTCCTCAGTGCATGCTGAATGTGTATCATGTCAGTGTAAAAGCTGATTGAATGACACTATCAGTAATGTAACATTTTAAATTTGTCACACACTACTCACCTGCCCATTCCTGTATCTTATTGGACAGCAGACAGTCGATCACTCAAAGCATTAGCACCAAATCTCACAATTAACAGGAACAACCACAGTAGTTTGAGTTTATTGATTTATTGAGGACTGGCATGGTGATTTCTTAATGGGTGCAGGTTTTTTTTTTGTTTTTTTTTGTTTTTTTTTTTAAACACGTGTGTTCTTTTAAACTGTTATTGAATCTCGCCTGAAAGGACAAATGTGTCATTACCTCCGCGGGGGGGGGGGGGGGGGGGGGGGGGGGGGGGGGGGGGGGGGGGGGGGGGGGGGGGGGGGGGGGGGGGGGG
>JAQMCX010000002.1:16712060-16746551 GCA_029814765.1 Acanthurus leucopareius | reverse complement strand
GAAAAGAATGATCCATTTTTGTGGAAAATGCATATTATTATTTGAAACATCTTGCAAAATACAAAGCGATGGATGGAAATGAAGCTTCATACCAAGAGCCTCAGATAGCCAGTTCTCTATTTCCAACCAAATCTTCTGAACTTTATAACATTCCCAGAACGCATGAACCAGAGAGTCTGGGGTTCCACACTTTAAGCAGTTATTTGATACCCTTCCATCATACTTATGCATTTTATCCCTGGTGCAATATATTCTATACATTATTTTATACTGAATCAAACGTAAATTTTCATTGACTGTAATATCCCTTGTTGTATTCCAACATTGTTCCCACTTGGAATTTATATCCTCCCTTCCTAAATCCTGGTTCCATAAACATGTTCTAGATTTCAACAAATTATCAACCAAATATGATTTCTGCAAAATTTTATAAACTTTGCCTGTCAGTCTGTGACACGTTTCAGAATTGAATATAAGTTTTTCTAGTTCACTATGTTGTCCTGAAGATTCTAAGTCAAAATTTTGGAATAAGCTCCTCAGCTGCATGTACCTGAAGAATTCCCTGTTAGATTGATCATATAGGGATGGGGATAAATTTAGCTGCATGCAGACCCTGGAGCTGGATCACGCCAGCTCCCCTGCTTGGGATTTATAATTAGAAATGTGCTATATGTATTAACAATGTAACCTTAAATCATACTGTGAACATTATGTAATAAGGTTGGAAAAGAAATAGCTAGGCTTGCTTTACACAGGATCTGCAGTTCATTGCACACTAGAAAAATAGAGCTTGAGGATGTGAGGCTATTTTTTTTTTCATTTTGGTTGTTACTGATCATTGCCTGTATTTGTAAACATTTTAAGACATGTTTTTGGGATCCTAAATAACATGCTCTTTTTTTGTACAATACATGCTTCCATGTTGTGCTCATTAAGAGCTAATATAAACAGATTTGTGTCATTTAAACAACTCAGAGTTGTAGTTTAAACTTTAATTAAAAGAGCAAACTGATTCAAAAAGATCTGGTTTAAATAGGGCTCAGAAACATAAATACTGTTAATGGGACGAGCCTGGTATGGAAAGAACATGCATGGACTTGGATAAGGTCGGGCTGGTTTCTTGGGCCTGGCTCTAAGCTTTATGCCATATTGCTGCCCAGCTCATACCTACTGCCAGTGATGTCCAACTCTCTTGCTTTCTTTCTTCTTTTTTTTGTTTAATGGAGGGCACTGTGGCAACCCAGTCTTCTTGTTTTCCTGATACTAAAAGCAGTAAAGGCGTATTTCTGCCACCAACAGCACCAATAGGTCAGTTGTATAACTCAATTGAATGCTCTGTCATTGAATTTCCTGTCCAAATTGCTGACACTGTGGCTTGATCAAACACCATTTCATAAATTTACCTGCATTTGGCCAGTGGTGGGTGCTAATTTCTTGCCTTGGCCACAAGTCAGACACCAAAAAGCAGTCTTACAGTGGAAGAGCCTGTAATGTCAAATACCAAAAAAGTTGCATCACATATGAAGTGTGACCAAGACAATGCTAGTGGTTTCCCTTGACTTTTGTTGAGTTTGTGCATTGTGAATCTGTCCCCAGAGTCAGAATGTTATTGTGAGCACTACTGTGGAGTTTTGAGGTGTCCAAGAGACATATTTGGCACAAGCAACAGAACAGTAGCTCAATGGCAATTTGGTTTTTCACCATGATAATGTGTGCACTACAGTAACAAGTGAGTTTCTTGCCCACATTAACATAGTCATTTCTTCCTACTAGATTTACAGAGGCAGCATACATAAGCAAATTTGAAAGCTGGCATAGAATGAAAATCAGAGACATCACATAGACAAAGAGAGATGCAGAGGGACCTCAACACCAACAACACCAACAACACCAAAGATATATGGCAAGCAACCCAAAAAATTGCAGGCTACTCACACAGGAGCCTCCCCAGCTCATTTTATGCTTGCTTTAATCTTGTTGACAAAGAGCCACCCATGAAATTTATTTCACCTCTAGAGGACTGGTCACTGTCAGTATTCACAGCAAAGTAAAAAAAAAAATCCTGCTGCTGGGATTAGATGTGCATAGCCCAAGACAGAAAGACTGCAGAGGGTGTCTGAAACTGTCCTTAATGTAATTGTTACCCATTTAAGGAGAATTAGAGATTTAGCTGAGCTAAGTATTTTCTCTGAGCAGTGCCCCAAAGGACATTAATGACTGTACCCACCTCAGTCACAGCCTATTCACCCTAATGCCATAAGGAAAGAGAAGCAATACTATCCACTGCCATAAGTCCAGGCTAGCTTTTTTTCCTCAGGCTTTCAGACATCCTTTGCACTCAAATATGAATATTATTGTTATTTTTATATAAAAAAAAGATTACCTATCCATTTCTATATATTTTTCTTTTTCGTTAGTGGCATCAAGGGACTACAAAATGCATCTTGTATGCTTCTATCTTGTAAAGTTGGTTAGTTAGAAGGAATTTCTTCCCCTTGGTCTCTCCTCCCTTAAAGTGTAACCCCCTAGGCCTTTTCACCACTTGATACCTCTCCATCTCCCACTGTACTTCTTCCAATTTAAATTGTGCAAAGTTAAAGCCTTGGTCACAAAGTCCCTTTGTTATAATCAGAGACGTGTTTTATAGATATTTGTGCAGATTTTCACCATCTGTCCTCAACATTGCAACCAAGGTTGAGGGCTAAGCTCTCCCTGATAGCAAGTGGACAAGAGGATAGCTCATGGCACCAATAGACATTCAGTGACATATTCCTAACTTTGGTAAGAAATACTGTCACCTCCAAGAGAACAGAGCTCAGTGAGAGTTAGGTAGGAGTTTTTATGTTCTACTAATCTGTAGGATTCTGAGGGTGTAGAGCTTTACCTTATTTGGACATGTGGTGAAGCACTGGTAACATGAAAGGACACAAAGATCTTACATGCAGGACTGCCCAAGATTGGCAGTGGCAATACTCATGATCACCTGTTGATGTTGCTAATGCTGATCTCCTTGACATTCTATAATAAGTGCCCCTGTGTAAGATGTCCATCTTGTCCTGACCTCCCTGTTGCTTCAGCTCATCTTTGACCAGATTTTCCATCACAGTTAGACACTGAGATGCATACCCATGTATGTATGTGCATACACATGAATGAAAAAATAGAATAAATTTGAATCCTCTCATGTTGTTGACATTGCTTTAAATTACATTGCATTGCATATGTGTTCATTACCTTATTACCCCCCACAGTCTCAAATTCTCAATACAGTCACTATCCTGTGAATCCTGTTTATGACAGGTGGTGATCAACTGTCCAATCACCAAAGGAATGAAATATAATCAAGCCACACCAAATTTCCACCAGTGGCGGGACGTCAAACAGGTGTGGGGGCTAAACTTTGGCAGTAAAGATGATGCTGCTCTATTTGCCAGCTCCATGATGCATGCATTAGAGGTTCTCAGCGCACCAGCAGGCACAGGTAAACATAGCAATAAAAGAGTGCACTTTAGATCCAGATCATACTGTGATCTTTAATAGTGTGTACATTTTAAAAGTATAAGTGGTAAGTACTAATTGAAATAATCAATGGTTTGTGACAAATGTAAGTGATCTCAACCAATTATGTCAACTTGAATCTGATATGCCCACAAGAAAATTTTCACATCAAAAGTAGGACTAGTGCATATAAGCTTGATAACTTAATATATAATGTACACTATGATTGTGTAGGGATGTGTATTGAATAGGCCACATTATTCAAGACTGCACTATCAATAAGCTCCAATCTTTATATCTCTGCCATTGGTCAGCAGTCGTGTTTTTTTTTTTTTTATTTTGCTAGATAATCATTTCAATACTCATTAATCTCACAAACTCCGTCAAATATTCGTCTGTTTGATATTTCCACTTTTCTCATAGAGGAGAGATCTGTCTTTCTATCTCAGCAGTTCACCCTACCTCATTAAAAAAACACTGCAGTTTCTTTTTTTTTTAACTGAGTCTCTATCTGTTTTATATGTCAGGTTGGAAAAAGTAAAAAGTAAAATGTTTTGTTGAGAAAAAAATGTTGTTGCATAATGAGGAAATAAAACAATTTATGTTCTTAATTTGTTCAAGCAGTTTTTCTCCCTTAAAAAAATATTAATAAGAGTAACATTAAAGTATGGGATCGATAAGCAGTATTGTGAGTAGTAGTACTGTTAAAATCTTAGCGATACCCATCCCTATGAATGTGTGCTACTAAAATCAGGCATGTTGAGGATGGGTTTTGGTCGGTTTTCTCTGGACTACAACCTTGCTTGTAACTAGTTTTTTAAGTACATACTCTGGGCTCAGTGGACCACACCAGCTAATTACACCTAACAATAATATATTTGCTTAGGCCCAGCTCGGAATGAGCCCTCTGCCCAGGAGCTTGAACACCAGAGAAGGTACTGTTCATGACAAATTATACTAAGGCTGTGACTAACGTTTGTGTTTATTTATATGTATTATTGATTATGATTGTTGATAACATTTTTAATAGTAAAAACACACCTCTGCTTACAATGCAAAAAGAAAAACAATGATGAGCTTATTGTTGCATTTGAGAGGCTAGAGCCTGTTTGGCTTTTATGTTTCATACTTGACTTATTAACTATTTATCAATTATTCAGTCAGTCCATCCTAACACTGTTACAAATTAAACTAATCTGTGGAACAGTTAATCATAATTAGGCAACTGGTTTTTGCATGTCTTGATAAATCTTATGTCTAGACTAGAGCGTCAGAGACAGGAACAGCAGGAGAGGGAGCGTCTGGAGAAAGAGAGGCAGGCTTCCAATGCTGCATCTGCTCCTCCAATCCCACCAACCACCCCACCAGCACCCCCACCACCTCCCAGCATGCCACCATCCTCAGGAGCATGCCCACCTGCACCTCCACCCCCTCCCCCTGGGGGCATGGTCCCAGCTGCCCCCCCTCCACCCCCTGCTGGGGGTAGTGGAGGTGGTGCAGGAAGTGGAGGGGGAAGTGATCTGGCTGCCGCTCTGGCTGGAGCCAAATTGCGCAAAACCGTCAAGGTAAATGTAATAGAGGCATTTTCCCCTTTATACTTAACTAGTGCAATTACTCTGATGCACACTTTTTCTACTGCAGTGGTTCTCTTTTTTTCTGACATGCCTCTCTTTAGATGCTAAAAAGATTTACACACCCTCCCAGACAAAAATTTGTACCGTCATTTCCAATTTTAATGGAAAAAATATGAACAAAGGATCCATTTTGGTGAAATAAGGGTTAGAAAGATAGCATAATCGATCTCTTTTATAGTTTACTTTTTTATTTAAAAACCATAGTCATGAAACTCCATATTTTTCACCCGGTAATCCACACTTTGCAGTGGCTCTATGCCCAGTTTGAAGATCTGTTTGAGAACCAGTTGTACAAACTGGTATAAAAAGTTGAATCTTGGTACCAAAAATTGATTTTTTTGTTGTTCTTGTTCCCAAAAAATGACTAAAGCTGTTCAATGTACAAAATAACTCTGAACATGGTGACTGGAAGTGTTTATCTCTTACCTCCAGGATGAGGGAAAATCAGCCCCAGCCTCAAAACCAGCATCCTCATCTAGTGGAGGTGGAGGAGGCAATCTAATGGGAGAAATGAGTGCCATTCTTGCTAGGAGGTAAGTTATTACTTTAGAGACAAGTATCACAAGTATTTCTGTGATGATCTGGTATTATTGACTGTCTACAAAAAACAATTTTATATAGGAGACAAGCTGCTAATAATCCTGCTGCAGAAAAGACAGAGCCTAAACATGTAAGTCTCCTGTTGGTGGATTCAAGATCACTGGATTTCCCTCTTATTATTCTCTGAAATTTTTTGAGTTATAAACCCTATGGAGGTATGAGTGGATGATAACTTTGGAATGTCTTAACATGACAACAGGATGATTCCGATTCCTCAGTATCTAAATTCTCAGGGCAAGGAGGTGAGTAATACTACTTCCACTACTGTAAACTGGTTTTCACTGCATTAGCATCTCTTCCTTCTTTGTCCTTCATGTAAACAATATTTTTTAAATAACCAGAGTACTTGCAACTTAATTTCTTAGTCTCAATTTTCTAAATTTTAGTAAATACCGTGTAAAATACATATTTTAGATATTACCAAACCTTCCTTCTTCTCACAACATTGGATGGCCTTGGGAAGTGAAATACACTTAGGGGTAAAACAAATGTAAACTACAAAAAACAAAAAGAAATTATCCTTTTGCTGTATACTTAAATAATGCATGCTGTGTAATCATAATTCACTAGAAATCGATGGAAAACCTAAGGAAAAATCTGCCACCATACCAAGGTAATTACATGATCCTTCAGTTTGATCATTATGTTAAATTTCTTTTCACATACAACCAACTTTTACTTTTTTTCATTTTGCAGTGGACCCAAATCCTTTACCAACAAACAAGGGTACTCTAGCTCAAGTCCCAGCTCTACTCATCCCTCCTCTAATTCAGTGTCCAGGTATCTGCCCTCCCTCTCTGCTCAGCAGCCGCCAAGGTTTTCTACTATCCCAAAATAACATTTCTTAGTACTCTCTGCTTTCTTTGCTGCCCAAAGTCTAAGCTAATGAAATAAGCTCTGAAACAGAATAATTGCTGTTTTTGTCAGTGATAGGCTGCTAAAGCTCTTAATATTGTAGTGGTTTCTATCCAAAACTATAAGAGACTAAAACTTGTTTTTTAACTGCTTTGATGACCTTCAGTCTTCTGCTTCAGTGCAACGTGTTGATTAGGCAACTTTTTTTTTTCAAGGGGCTACATCAGTCAAGACTAGTCAAGCTAGTTTTTCATATTTCAAGTGTTTTATTGAACTTGTAAATTCCTTTTATCATAGACCTTT
Source organism: Acanthurus leucopareius (assembly GCA_029814765.1). Taxonomy (NCBI): domain Eukaryota; kingdom Metazoa; phylum Chordata; class Actinopteri; order Acanthuriformes; family Acanthuridae; genus Acanthurus; species Acanthurus leucopareius. The sequence continues at coordinate 16,739,661 of JAQMCX010000002.1, read as the reverse complement.
TTCAATTTGAATACCCACCTTTACATGACAGAGGATTTTAATTTCTCAATATCTTAATTTTTATGTTATTTTAGAAGTTACTGTCCATTTCACTATAAATAGATACCTAACACAAAGCATTACAGTGACAAAATAAATCAATGTCATTGTCATAGCATCAAAATTAAAGTTACACATGTAAAATGATAATTAACTAACTGACTTCAATTCCACCAAAGTGTGTGAAACTTATTTCAGTGTGTTTGGTGAGGTTAAAGAGGGAGTTGACAAAAGCAAGCATTTCATTTAACAGCAGTGTATCAAGGTTATAAGTCAGGTGGTGCTCCCCTACCCAATGATTACATTTAGCGCAGGCCAGACACACACTGGTGGCACTGCTCAGCTGGTGACCTGGGCTCCAGTGCTGCTGCTGAAATTGTGCTATGCTCAGTTTTTTTTATTTGTGTTTAGCCTTGGTTTTGGCTGTCCCATGTGTCACCTTGAGCTTTCAGTGTTACTGACTACCTATTCATGAGTCGTGAAGAGCCAGTGTGCCAGCTAATAGCTGCTAGCTAGCTCTGCCAGCTGCTTACTATGCCAAGGGCCAGCCACCCTTTGAGACTGTGTGTGGACTAGGCTGATCCATCGCTATCAACCACTGTCCATGTTGATTTTATTTTTGGTGGTTGGTGAACTACCATGCAAGAGTTGGCCCAAACCATCAGCGCACATGTAAGTGCACCTTGTGTAATCCAGGGAAGCCTTGCTTGCTCTCCAGCTCAAAGGAGACACACTCCCAGACAACCTTTGGGAGGATTAAGGGGAAGATGGCAGGAAGCCTACACTACCATCAGCAAAAGAGGGGCAGGCCAGGCTTTGTATGACAATGGTTCTGTCGAAGAGGTAAAAGATCACAGCTGCCCTCCGTAATTTATAACATGAGGTCACTGCGCAATTAAATAGATGAGCTTCACACAAATAGAAGGTACTGCTACCTGTATAAAGACTTGTCCATCATGGTTTTTATGGAGTCTTGGCTCTGCCAGTACATTCCGGACTTAATGTTAGAATAAGAGAGGACAAACTCCTCAGGATTAAAAAAGAGGAGTTAGTATGTGTGACTATGTAAGTAACAACTGGCGAAAACAATATATGGTCAGAGAAACAATACCCACCCCTGAATCAGCACTGCTCTGTATCTCCACTGGCATTTTTCCATACACATTTGTGGCTCAGCTCAGCATGGCATGGCTTAGCACGTCGGCCCAGCACCGCAAATGATTTGCATTTCTGTTACAGCAGGGCTTTCCCCTTGTGAGTGTGTTTTTTGTTGCTTGCTTTGAGTCAATGAGGTTTAAAAGCAGGAGTGTAGTGCTATTTTTATTAGTACCAGAGTGCACCTGTGAAAGACATGCATGTGTCTTACGATGGTTAACATGTAGCTCCTTTGACAGATGCAGGAGATTTTTAGGTGGAGTGTTTTCTTTGTTATTCAGAGCACAGGCTAATGCCATGAATCATTCAAGCCACCTTAAATGCCAAAATGATAACAGACCATTCAAATCATATCATATCAAATTTTGTTTATATAGCGCCAAATCACAGCCAAAGTTGTCTATACACACTTTACTGTATAGAGTATGTCTAGACCACACTCTGAAATTCAATTTATGCTGACCCAACACTTGAGAGCACTTCCATGAGCGAGCACTTGGCAACAGTTGCAAGGAAAAACTTCCTTTTAACATGCAGAAACCTCAGTACAGATCCAGGTTCAGAGGTGGGCAGCCATCTTTGACCGTTGTGTTTGTTTGTATGTTCTCTCTAGGATGACTTACCCTACACTTAAGTGCTGATCAGATCTTAAAAGTGCTAAAAAAGGCATATATAAATTTAAACTGGGATTTTATGCTTGGGAAATTGGGATTGGGAAATTCTGCAAACTTCAAAGAGCCCCATTCTATTTCCACACTTGGAGAAAGAAGTTCCTTGAGCGCTGGAAGCACTACACTGTTATGTTTATGTTAAATAGCAGCGCTTTCATCCCTGCTGAAAACTATTGCCCTGTGCAACAGTTACTGGCAACTCTTGTCATGGATTTTCAGGCTTGTTTTGATTTTGCTTGGCATCTACCACCTACTGCATGACAAACAAAGATAAGTTGAGCAAAAAGAGCTTGGGGAAGATGGGGCTAACATTCAAGGTTTTAAAGAAGCCCACCAACATCACTGAGGCCTGCTTGTCAGGCTCGCTTTGGCTCCACTTTTGAGAAGGTCCATCATGGGGTGCGACTCAGAATGGCTTAGCAGGCCAAAAGTGCCAGTGGAAAAGCCAAAGATGAGACCCTATTATCAGCCTAGAGAGTTTGGTAATATTATCCCCTATGCTACACATATTCCCCCCACTGGAGATGCAATAACAACTGGAAACGTGTAGCAGAACGTATTCACACCGAACTCTAGCACACTCCAGGCGCCCCTGTTTTTATTCTTGGTGATTTTCATGGATGTTAACTTCAGTTAACCATATCCTGGTTTTTACCAGTATGTTAAATATGGTACAAGGAACAATAGAGTTATCGACAAATGTTTTGGTATCATCAGAAGTGCATACAGAGCCAAGGCTCTTCCAACTGTGATCTCTCCACAGTTCATCTGATGGCCACTTAAAAAACACTATTTAACTCCAGAAGGCCCCATTGCAAAACTGTTCCATAGTGGACAGAGGACAGTGCAAAAACACTCAGAGGCTGTTTGCTCAGCGCGGACTGGAGCATCTTTCATAACCTGCAGATTGACGAGACATCACACACAAATACTGATGATATTAGCTTTTGTGTTGACAGTGTGGATCCCAAAAAAAATTCTTCACAGCCCCAACAACAAGCCACATAGAGCTAGGGAAGTTAAGAACTGCAATCAAAAAAGAATCTGGCTTTCAGGAACAAAGACTGTGTGGGTGTGGCTATGGCACAAAAGGTGCTTGATCAGCTTCTCGAGAAGGCAAGGGAGAAACACCAAACTGCCTTTGACCAGAGCTTCAGTTCAATGGACAATAAACGATTCTGACCCTATATGAAAAACATCACAAATATGAAGCCTCAGCAAAACCTGATCATCACCCTGAATGAACAGGGTGATGATCTGGTTTTGCTGAGGCCAATGAACTAAATGACTTTCCTATAGATTTGAGATTTGAGATTTGACTTTACACAGGAAGTGGCTGAGGCTTTTAGAGGCCACCACTACTTACTACTGAGGTTTGTGAGGTCAAAGATTGAATGGTGTTTGGCAACCAGCAATTTCATTTGGCAACCGACTGGCGTTTGGGGAAAGCCCTGATGTTGCGTTTGGCAGTTTTCTGTTTCTAGATGTTGGCTGTATTTCAGTCCTTCAGGGGGTTTTGGACCACATTTTATAATTGGTAATTCATGTGAATGCTCCGTCTGCGAGGATTGCGCTGAGCAATTCTTGTCATTTGCGCCGTCCGACAAGAACTTGTATGTAATCACGTCTTTACATTGACTTAAATTGTAATTCACTTGCATAAAATTTTTTACTCGCACCTGGTGTGAACACACAGTAATATTTGTTTTAATGTTGTTAGTACATAGTCAAGTGGGATGTATTTGGCTTTGACAACAACAACAGAAAACTCCCGTGAAAGATGGAATTGTCCACAATTTATCTAATTTAAAGTACTTTACGGAACACACACTACTCAATACACTCTGACATATGCACTCAGTGCACTCACAACACTGCATACATCTTTTTCCATGCCCTTTGGCTATGTTCACCTGTCCAGTGCTTCTGGTCAACAATAACACAAAAACTCTCCTTGATCTTGGACTGCAGGATCCCACTATCTCCCAGCCTCTGCATAATTGGCAATATAACTGTCCTTCTAAGCAATCGTTCCCAATCCATACTAACAGCTCTGGCCATTGCCAAGAAATTTTTTTTATAGTTAAGTGGAAAGATAAGCATCCTCCTCAAAAAAATATCTGTTGCATGAAAAAACTAATTGACATCGAGCATGTATAAATGTAACTGCTCCAGAAAATAATATTATCTCTGCTAATTCTGGTATTCCCTAATTTGGTTGCTATTGACGCTAGCATTATTCTCATAAAAGAAAACTATGGTGGTTTCCCAGACTTCTCTCGTCACCCCCCCCCCCCTTCCATGGATCACCATACTGAGCAGCAGATATTGCAAACAGTGGAGTAAGTGAAGGTTAAAGAGGGGGTGCCAGACTGGTATTTTAGCAAGGCCAAGGCAAGCCCCTCACAAACCACCACTGCCCAACCTCTTCATTGCCAATGCCAGGTTCCTTTCCAACAAAAACAAATGGATGAGCTGAGACTTGGTCTAACATTGCAGACTCATATTGTGAATAACTGTGTATTGCTCATTACAGATATGTGGCTTAACTCCAAAGTAGCCGATTCAGCTATTTGAGGGAGCAGGCCACTCAATCCACTGCAGTAATAGACCCATAGATAAGATATATAATATAATGCAATATGGGAGACGACAAACAAAGAATGTAACTTAAAAAAAAAAAAAAAACTTTTCCTCTTAGTTTACTCAATAGAACATACAATGAATACATATTTGGTAATCATGTGGGAATATTGTTCAGGTATCATGTGGTAAGTTAGCTAAAAAAAATTTAATTGCCATTTCATCACAAATACATTCAAGTGGATGTTCTCATCTTTTTATATTCAGCTCGTCTACCCACCTCGGTCCCCCACTTCTCTGAACAATGTAAAATTTTTTGCAACTGACAGTTATTGATAGCACAGCTATCTGGGTTGGAGACCCTGATGAATAACAACAGGTGGGGAAACAGAGAGGACCAAGACAAATAGAAAAACAAGAGAAAGAGCACAGAAAAACAGTAGCCACTTTAGTTTTAACTGACCAGCAAGACTCAGAGCAAGAAAACATTGAGGAATTAAATGCAAGCAAGGTGGTTGAATTCCCAGCCGTTATTCAGACAAATAATTTATCTCACAGCTTATACCATGTTTTCCGTACCCTTTCCCTCACTCACTTTTTCAACAATTTGTACACTTTTTGACTTCTTTCTATATTGCTCATTTTCTTTTCTCAAACCAGAAACTTCATTTCAGCCCTATAATGTTCTATGTTTTGTTTTTTTTTTTAAAACTCATTTATAACTGCACCCTTTACAGCTCTAGATACTTATACATCTTTTTATACATATAGTTTAGCATCATCTTTTAACAAATCTTAAAAGATTCCACATCTTTCATAGATAAGTGATGTCATTAAACTGTTTAGGACACCTTTTAATATAGAATATTCGCATAACAATTTCTTTAGATATTGCTTCTTTGAGATTTACTGTTTTTGACTGTTTTCATTCTGAGTCCCTCGTTTTTTTCACTCCTCTAAGATTTTCAAAATATTGATATTTTTATCTTAGGATTAAGGTGGTAAAAAAGGACTCGGAGGGTTCGGGAAGTGATACTGATTTGGAACAAATCAAACAGGTTGGTTGGTCCATTTCTATGTGGGCAAAAATAATATTCTACAACTTGACAATAACAGTAAGGCTATTTTTTATCTTTTAATTGAAGGATGATAACCTCTGTTTAACAAAAACCATGATATTTTCCTGGATGTTACAAAATAATTATTGTTGCTTTAGTTAATAATGAGCAGAGATGCAAAAACAATTAAAAACAATAAAATTCATGTGTTTTTTTATTTAATCATGCTTTACAAGAGCCAAGGAGTAAATTCATCAAAAATATAGTAATATAAACCACTATTGTAGAGTAATAACTTTCTGTCTTGAAAGCCATCATTGTGTCAGGTCATCACATACAGAGGGGTCATTTAAGAGGTCATGGAGATTCTAAGATTAGTGACTGAAATCCTAATTTTGATGTGGGATTTTTCAAATAAGAAAACATGAATCTTTGTGTTTTCAGGAAATTCTTGAAGAAATGAAAAGAGAACTTCAAAAAGTGAAGGATGAGATTATTAAAGGTGAGTTTCATTGTTTGCCTTTTGTCATAACCCTAACACTAACCCAGGTTAGGATATTAAATGGTGAATTCATAAAGAGGTAACATTTGAGGAATATTTTTTTGTTTAAACATTAATATGTTTTTCTCCTGCAGCACTGGTCCAGGAGCTGCAAAAAGCACAGCCAAAGATTAATGACTCCTGAAAGACTGAACAATGGATTTAAAATAAAAATGCTGGATGGATGTGAATGCTCAATCAATTTATGCAAATTTACTCAATGATAATTGCCTGTCATTTCTGTACCACAGTTGCCAGTTACCGCAACCGCTAGTCTCAAAACTTTTACTTACATGTGAGAGAGGAACATCGGATCAAATACAGAAATATTTTTGTGCACTCAAATGATTCACCTAATTTTTTTCACCTTCAGTGGAAGAACCTACTTTGTTTTTAACCTTACTACTTTCTCCTGTCCTGTTTCCTTGTAGTGTAGGCATATATGCATAGCTTAATATTTATACATTACAAAAACAATGATGCATGAAAGCCAATTTTAAATACTACTGTTTGAAGCAAGCTCAATGATAATAGAACAAAAAAAAGAAATTATTTTTTGACTCTACCAAGGAAGTGGAGTTGGCCAGTTGATGGCTCTCCTGGGCTGCCCTTTCTCCTTCTCAGTGACACCATAGGGCTTACCTTGAAACACACATGCTGATGTCAGCTATGTAAATCAGCTGCTCCTCCATAATACTGTAACAAATTTCCAAAGAAAGATAGAAAACACAGATCATTTTCACCTTTGGGCTCATTTTCAGCTGGAAGACAGTCTCATCTTGATAGTGAGGTTAAGGTCAGGGTAAGACTGCAGGTGGGATGGTAAGCTTAGCCTTTTTCAACTCAGTTTTAATGCGAAAAGGATGTCAACATTATTACTTCACCTGCCACCATGTCATTAATTACGCAATTGCTGGAGTTCACCCTACATTCAAAACGTAAATTTTGGGATAATTTTTTGTTGGAGGCCAGGCTCCTGCGGGGTGGTATCCACTGTCATCCTCTGACCCAGGAGCTGTTCTGCTTTCTCTGAATACTGTTAATGTTCTGGGTCTTCTGCTCTGCAGCAATGAATGAGATGAAACCAAGCATTCTTACCTACAACTTTTCAGGCTGTTGGAGTTGCTAGTTTGAACACCTTGAGATATACCTAGTCTCCTGGTTGTATCCTTTTCTTCCAGATTGCCAGTTCTCTCTCTCTCTGTCCTCTGTGGCACCTTTCACCTGTTAAAAGATAACCTTAACATCAAGTCACATTTTATTTATAAAGTGCCAAATCACAACTAAAGTTGTCTCAAGACACTTTACATATGGAGTAGGTCTAGACAACACTATAAAATTCAGATAATCAAATTATTCCGTTAACTGTTTAAATTTTGAGGCAGATTTGATCAACCTACTGGGAGAGATACATGACAGAGTAAAACATATCATTTCCTGTTGCCAGTAGGTAGCGCTCTAACTATGATAAATTATTGACATGGCAGTTGGTCTCAGGCTGAAGCTGATAAAACAAGTGAAGTTTCTTGCATATCAGACAATACAAATAAAGTTGTAAGCACTTTTTGTTTCATGGTGAATTGTTCAGAATGGCTGCCACACCACAGCCACACTCTTAATCATCCACTAAAGTTTTGATAACTTTTCATCACAAAGGTCTCAGGAGTGAATAAAACAATTTTAAGTTCTTCTGATAAAATTTGTAGGAGGAGCTCAGTAAAATACAACATGTGAAAACTGCCACAAAAGTTTAAAAAATGCACAGTAAATTCTAAACGGCTGACTTCCTGTTGGGTTAAGAGCATGGTTCTAAGAGGATTTTTTATATGTCTTGATATGATACAATGGTATACCAAATTTTGTACATCTGGGAGAAATGCACTGAGAGGCTACTTTGTTTAAATTCTGTAGGGGGTGCACTCTAGGTGCTCAGGTCATAGTTAAACCTGCAAGCAGAGTATAGGGGACCCTCGCACCCGTGCGCCTGTTGGGGAGAGCTGCAGTCGCCCAAGACAATGCAGTATTCACACAACACATTCCCATATATAGAGTTATGTGTACGAGAATTTAATGTAAATCCAATCTTTACTGCCATACAGGCTTTGCTTGTGGTAGCCACCAAGGGGCCCAATGTGTGGGACTCCTAATTGTCTTGTTACTGTCCTCAGAATGCAATTCTTAATCAGCATGTGTAATTTGGGACAGATGGGATGAGTAACAGGGAAGTTATAACAATGTCCTTTGTATCAGCAAAACATCAAATTTCACTGTTCAGCCACAATAATATCATTTGATGTTCAAGGACAGGAGTGGAAACTGTATCACTGTATTTTGGCTATCTCTTCAAATTTGAGGTGGATTTGATCATCATGCTAGGAAAAAAACTGTAAAACATATCATTTCCTATGGCCAACTTGCCACAAATCATTGACATGTTGTTGGGTTCAAGCTAGGACTCTCAACACTCGTGATGTTCGGTGTGTGTTGAACAATGTACACTGAAGTTTGAAGCATTTTTTTATGTCATGGCAAATTGCTCAAAAAGGCAGCCACTCCACAGCCACACTGTTAATCATGCACAAAAGTTTTTGATAACTTTCATCACAAAGGTCTTAATAGGGTATTAACCACATTTTAAGTTGGTCTGATGAAATCTCAAGTTCATTAAAATACAATATGGGGAAATTGCCAAATATGTTTAAAAATTGCACAGTAAATTCAAAATGGCTAACCTTGTTGGATTTAGATATGGACTCCAAGAGGATGTTATGAAAGTCTTGACTTGATACATGTGCCTACTAAATTTGCTGCTTTGGCTGCTTCATTGAAATTTTGTATTAGGCGCTACACAGCTAGTAGGCCCCACCCACTACTCAAATCTATATCAGATAATGTTATTTTCGACATACGTGTCAACTGTGGCAAGTCTGGTAGATTTCGCTGATCGCTTGACCGGCAAAAAACAATTTCATTTGCTCAAAATGGCCTGAGCTAAACCTTTAATTGATAACAAAAGCTTTTGAAAACTTTTTATCACAAAGGCCTTCAGCATGCCCCAACCACATTTCAAGTCATTTTGATTAATTCTGTGGGATGAATACATTAAAGTATGACACCTAGTCATTGAGAGACATTTCCTTTGGCCAGTAGGTGGCGCTACGTGTATGACAACATAATGTCATGTAGATGTGTTTAGGGCAGGACTTTTATTAAACGTGAAGTTTAGTGCAGATTGGACCTTTAACACAAAAGTAACAACGGTTTTGGTTTTATTGGTGAGACATGAAAATTCATCGCCGCATAATGTCCTTTAATGATAGTGTGATCTTTTGATAACTTTCGATCACAATGTGATCTAGATGACACACCAAATTTGAAGTCAATCTGATGAATGCACTAGGACAAGTTTGAAAAAATACAATACTTTATTCAATACAACACTTTATTCAAAATGGCCAACTTCCTGTCGGGTTAAGGTGATGGGTCCAAGAGACCATTTTTGCATCTGGACCTGATACACTTTTGTACCAGTTTTTGTGCAGGTTGGTGGCATGGGCCATAGGGGCTGCTGTTAAAGGGGTGTGGCCAAGCAATTTGGCTGCCCCTGTCATCGAAAACTGTAACACTCTTTCACCGTAACTGATGTGCATACAATATTTGGTAAGTTTTTTCAAGCATGTTTAAGTCCCCCAAAAAAGCAATTTATTTGGTAGAGAATAAAATAATAATTAACAGAGCAATTTTAATAGGCCCCTTTCACCCTAATACTACCTTGCATTCCAAGAGGGTTCTGGTAGGGTTCGTTCTTCTACAAGTCGTCTCGTTCTTGGGTCCTAATTATTTTTTCTCACTTTTGTGGCTTAAAAATAACGTACAACTTAAATCTAGACTAATACAATATGTCATACAAGCAGCTGGTCCCAAGCCAGCCACTTCTCAGACCACCTGACCTTAAAACATCAAGATCACAACTGCAGCTTGCATTGACGTGTTACTTATTTAGTAGGTTAGCCAACAATAACGTTGAATTACACACACTGCAACATTCTCATTTTCTCAAATCACCCAAGCATAGTGAAAATAGTAAACTTAAGCAGCATAAAGATAAAAGTAGCCAACCACGTAGCCAAGAATGAGGTTCCACTGCAAATACAGCAAATAGTAGCCTAGTCATAAGACTCATCAGTCCTAGTATCATGAGTGTTAAACTTAAAATGAAAAGTCACAAATTTTTGCCAATTAACTGGCTAAATCCAATTAGAAATAGGCAGGCACAAGAGTTTTTGTCCTCAAACAGGAATAGTTTATTTATCCTTATCCTTGCTGGTTGGCGGGCAAGCAACAATGTAGGTCACTTCCAGTGTTGGAACTAATGCAGTAACGCCTTTACCTTTGGCAGTTACTAGTACTTAAATTAATTACTTTTTAAGTTAAGTAACTAAATTACAGTTACTAAATGGCAAGTTACTCCATTATTTTTATGTAGACTGTTAAACTAATTCATTTTTGGCCACCTGCAGTATACTCCTGTTCCACACGTGGAGACACATTGTGGGCGTGTTTGCGTTTACTCAAATATGTGCGGTAATGGCAGCTGATGGCAAGATGAGTTTCTTTACGTGGAGATATTATCACTATTTCTCTTTTGTCAAGCATGAAGACAAAAACATTTTAGTCAAATGTAAGCTGTGTCTTGGCTTAAAAAAGTCTTACGCTTATCTACTACTATCTCTGCTATCCTATCTACTAATAGATATAAATTTGCAGTCTTTTGTTTGTAATATGACTGAATATTTCCAGTTTGTTCTGGCCTGACTTAAATAGATAAACATTTAAAAAATAGCTCTGTGTTTGTGTAATGTTTGTGTTTGTATAGACTATATTGCCTAACAGAGTTCAAAGATGTCAATGCAAACGAATGGAAACTGTCAAGTTGATCAACCGTTTGTATACTCCATACAGTTAAGTACTGTACTGAAATGAAGGCTATTAGGTCATTAATGGGAGCATTTAAAATAATATCTTTCTTTAAACATAAGTAACTAAAATGTTACTTTTCAGTAGTAAGTAGAGTAACTGAGTTACTCTTTGAATGAAGTAACTATTAACGGTACCTTGCTACTATTTTTCAGTATATACAACACTGGTCTTGTCACGTTGCGTGTGTCCCATGCGTTTCTATCTGAAGCAGCGCCACTATGTGTGTATGTGAGTGAGTGTGTGTTTGTGTGTGTGTGTGTGTTTGTGTGTGATATCTTATTGACTCTTTTACTTTCTTACCATCTGTCTGTGTCTGTGTAGCCTCATGAGTGAAATTTGATGAGCTAAAAAAAAGAAAAAAGAAAAAAAAAAGCCAGAGTCTGCAGCATTGCCCCAGCCAACGATGGCTGAAGATCGAGGGCTAGATGACCTCAGCCCAGGGCAGGGATCCTGACCAGGCCCAGAGCCCACAAAGCTCTCTAAAATGGGGAGGAAAAAAAATCTATTTAAAAAAAAAACATCTGTATACAGGTAGGTAGACAGGGACAAGAGAGTTCAGGTTTGAAAACTCTAGGCAAAATCTATTTTTAAAAGGTTCAATGTGGTCTAAACACAAAAAGGCAGTAAAATCTCTGTTTTATACATTTTTACAAACTGAATAGGCTGAAGGTTTGACAAATCCGTGACTGTATTTTCAATGTATTGGCTATTGACTGTGTCTGCATAATTGTTCAAATTTGAACAGCTTAAGTGTTGTGGTTGTGTGCAGAGACCAGGGAGTCATTGTGGTGTTATAGCCAAAAAAGCAGAGAAATCTCGCTTTAATGAATTTTCGCAAATTGAATAAAGGTTTCACAAGCCTGTAACTCTGTTTTAATGAATATAATGTCTGCAATAACTTAGTCCAGATCTGACAAGTCTAAGTGTAGTTTCAAAAAGACCTAGTCCAACGTTGTCACCCCCCTCCCAAAACCTGTGAAATCCGCCATTGTTAAATTTTTAACAAATGTAATTAATATTTCACAAATGTGAAAATGGATTCCAGACACCATTGAGGCTTTAGTCAGTTAAACTAGATAGATAGATAGATAGATAGATAGATAGATAGATAGATAGATAGATAGATACTTTATTGATCTCTAATGAGAAATTCACATTTAAAGCAGCTTGACTAGAGGAAAAAATAGTGTGATACAGAGGCATGCAGGGTGCTAAACTATAACTATGGTATGAGGTGTTGAAAGGGGTTGGTGCTCATAACAGTCATTTGGAGGGCATGTTTTACTGGGAATTAGATTTAACAGAATGTGTAATAAAACATGCATTGCGGAAAATAAAAAACCTCTCTTAAATAACATATCACACTTTGACACAGTATATGCTAACACATGCCAGGGGGGACGGCATGGGGTCCAGTTTGAGTTCATTTTTGGTCTTGCACTAGTCACTCTGCCCCTCCATCTGCTCTGCTGTCCCAAAAGTGTGTGTGTGTGTGTGTGTGTGTGTGTGTGTGTGTCTGCGTGCGCGTGTGTGTGTTCGAGCACATATTTGCCTGTTTGTGTGAATGTGTCTGATCCTCCCCTGAGTCGCTGTGTCTGTCGAGCCACTACATGGCAGAAAAACACAGGGACCAGACGTGGTGAAGAGAATTACATAAATGACACAGTGGTGCCAGGACCCCTTGTTTTCACTCTGCTGCAAGCAGATACTGTAAAACAGATCTGAGGAAGGGAAAGCGCGAGATGGGAGCGAAATACAGACAGATTGTGTATATGTATGAGTGTTAGTGCACGAGATACACTTTCTGTTCCTTTCAAAATGCTCACATGCGTTTTTTTTTTTTTCTCATGTCTTTTTCCTGCTGTCTGTGCAATTTTATGAGTGGATTAAGGTGAAAATACAAGAGTTATTTTCTTAAAATGTTGAGTCATCACGAATAAAAATGCCCATGTGACCTAAGTCCTATCTTTGGTTTTAAATGGGTACTAATGCAAAGATTAGAATACAAAATAAGGAGCAAAGAGTCCTGTTTCAGTAGGGTACACAAAGTGAGTTGCCTTGGTTGAGACCTTTGATTTCACTCTCTCCATTGAGTCCAGTTGATTGACATCAAGGGTAAAAGATGAGGGTAGATTAACAAGTAGACACTTCTGTCTGTCTAATTATGTAAGAACTTCAGTTTGGAAATAGGAGAAATAACAGAGAGAGAGAAGGTGTGGAAAGTTCCTGTGTTTGGCGCTATATGGGAGACATCAAGGCATCATCTGCTGCAGCCGGCAATAATATTATAACTACCTCTATTTATAAATATATCTGGTGAACACTTACAGGGGCTATATGAAGACCATTTTTTTTCAAATGTGTGTTGGTTATCATTAATATTTCTATAATATCAATGTATTAAATATATTTTAAATAAATGAACTGTTTTGGTTTGGTCCTACACCTCTCACTGCCTCACTTTTGGCTGAAACCAGCAGCTGTTTTTAGCCTCAAAGCTTTAAAAAGAATCTACACTACCTGGTCATTACTAAACAGACAGAGACAGGCAGACTGACACATTTAGCCGCTTAGTGTTTAACATAGTTGAGCGTTTTTTGTTTTTGTTTTTTTTTACATAATCTGCAGCTGCTGGAGAAAGAGTTAACAAAAAAATTCAAATCTTCAGATTTAAGACTTTACATTGCAAACAGACATGCGATGCTAATCATATGCAATGAGGAGCTAATTTTTGGATTCGGTCAGGCATGTGTGTGTGTGTGTGTGCCCCCCCCCCCAACACACACACACACACCACCCCACCCTTACTACCTTCCTCTTTGATTGCACTAGTTTGTGTGAGCAGAAGGACTAAAACTGCAGGTTTCATCACCCTGCAACTCAGATCCTGCCAAATGCCAATACACTGCAGGTCATTTAATCATCTCAAGATTCCTGTCAGTCTCTTTTAGCCGTGTGCCCTCTCCACCTCTCCAGCTCACCACAGCCTGTCAGTCTTTTTCTTGCCTAAAAACACAAGCGAACCCATCCCATTCATCAATCTGTGGTTTCAAAGCATGGACAGCGTATTGCTTCATGAATCACTCTTGCATGTGTATTCTTGTTGAAACCAGTCAGCCCACATATGACTCAATACAAACGTGGATTTTTTCACAATAAGTCAATGTCCTAACCTAATCTGGAGACTTCCAGTAAGTGAAACAGTTATGCTAATAGAAAGATCAGGTGGGTGAGTAGTAATTCATTCAGTTCCCCCACCACTCCGTTCTGCCAGCCTACTTCCTCCTGCTTTTTTTTATTTGGCTGCTGCCCAGAACATTCCTGTGTTATTGCAGTGGCCCGGTGTACAGAGTGTACGGAGGTCATACGCAGACAGGTACACATAGGCACACAAACGCATGAGTACCTAATGAACCCGCCCAACCCCCACCTCACCCCACACACGCACATACATACACACGCTTGCACACACGCACATACATACACACCATACTGTCTCTGCCTATTTTCTCCTGCTCACATTATTTTCCTATTCCCCTCCAGCAGAAAGATGAGGTCTCTTCACAGCTGGAGGTTACTCCTGTTGACTGAACAAATGGGCCAGAGCAGGCAGCTTGAATACCACGCTGCCACAGTAGCTACACAGAGTTGAGCAACATGCAAAAGAAAACACAAATGCCCTTCCCTTGAATTTCCACATCTAGTTCTCTGCAACAACCTATACTGCTGTAACTTAATGCTTTTATGATTCCTCTAAATACTTAAAATGCTCTGCTTGACTTAACCTCTTGCTGTCAAGTGACTGTACATTGGAAAGGATTAAGACACAGTATTTGCACATGGGGCGAAAATGTTCATGTTGGTACTGTATGGTTTTATACAGCTTATTAAAAATGTGTCTGCATTAATTGGAAAACATTAAGCCACGGTGAGGCTTAGTAGCTGTAGTTAATGCAATTAATATTTTATTAGAAAGACGGGATTTGTTGCTTTAATGCACTGGGGGTTATGCAAACATTTCAAAGTGGTAGTAAATTGATTAATTAAATTTCAGTTTTAGCTACAAAACAATTTAATTTCTACCGACATGAATCCAGGTCACAACAACGATTCTGTTGATAATCAGGAGTATGTTTTACAGGAGGGGCTGAAAAATTAAGTTAGCTTTGGATTCAAGAGTTAATGGAAGTGAAATTCAAGTACGAATCTGTGGGGTTAGAAACATTTTGTGCAACTACAGCTACAACTCTACCTTGGGATCCAGCAAACGGTGAGTCATTCAGCCACCCAATTAGCCAGGCAAAAAGCAAAATGCATAAGAAACTGATACTTGCTAGTCAGTGAATTTGCACTATTATAATTATTATATGAACAGTTCAGTACATCAGTACATGCACAATGTGAATCAGCTCTGCCCATTCCCGTTCTTTGTTTATCAACTTATAATATAAGGCTCCAACTAATAAAATCTCCTGAGGTTTTATTAGAGAAGCCTTACAATGGGGCTCCTGTGTAGATGATTGTTTGCGTTTGCTGCCATGGCCAACCAAAAGTGTTGTTCTGAATACAGCAGAATGAGGCAGGTGTGTATTATGTGGCAGTATTATGGTATACACATTCTCAGTTAGGCTGGTTTTAACAGTAATGACACAGATTATGCAGCCTCCTTCGCATTTCATTGTGACCATTTCATTGGTGTAGTATGAGATGTCCCCACAAAGGGGGTCAGCTAAAGCTCGCTGTGCAAAAAGTAGATCAAAAGTTAAAGGCTAAAGTTGTGCTGTGCTTGAAGCACAATTTCATCAGGCAACATGCTACACCCACAGTCTGAATATGTTCCAGTTGTGGTTGTTGCTTTTGTTGTCTAGCTGCTTTACTTGCAAACTTCAAAACAGAAGCTGCCATCTCTCCCGCCTAGATAAAACATAAACTACAGCGTAGTGTCTGGTGTCTGGAATCTGGTAAATCTTCAGTCTGGACATCAAGGAGAAGTTGGTGAGGAGAAAAGTTAATTGTTAATCTTAACTGCCAGGTCATTAAAGTATATGATAACCAGGGAGTCAAACCTCAACAATTTGCTGGATATAGTTGGTTGGTTTTGTTCAGGCACAGCGAATTCTTGCAAAAGTCAGCATGGTAAGTGGGAGGGGAAGCCAGAGGAACCTGATTTTTTACACAGATTGTCTTTCTAATATCTTTGTAATGTCTTTCTTTTTATGGTTTGGCAGAGCAAGTTTTTTTTTTTTTTTCTTGAGTTATATATAGCACTGGTCAGGGCAATTCATAGTAAAAAACAACAAAAATGTCAATTTGGACAAAGTCCAAATGGCTAAGGAAAAAAAAAATGACAGTAACAAGTAATTTTGTAACCTCAGGTTTAAATAAACTGATAGTTGTAGCAGAAAAAAGGTATTTAGGGCCACAGGTGGGGAGCATAAAAACTAAAAACTGCTTGACCTTGCTTGATTTGGATCCTGGGAACACTCTGAGTAACCCTGTTCAAGATGACCTTAGGGTTTTTGGAAGCTTTGTAAGATAACAAACAAGTAAATCATGAACTACTATCAGGAAATTGTGACAGTTTACGATAAAAAAGGCAATAGTTATCCTTTTAAACAGTCAATAATAAACCTTGACTGGTTTATATTTCAACATCACATTGGCACCTACAACAACAGACCAGTTAAGCTTGCTCTCTATTTTAGCTCCTAATGGATTCTTTGAAATGATTCCAATGTAAGAGATGAGAGTTACAATCCACAGTCAAGACAGTTTCAGTCTTTTTAGTAGAAATGTTGTCTTTGTGTCGCTGTCCTTCCTCCTGTTGTTAATTTTTATACTGTTTTAAACACTGGAAAACAATTATATTTACCGGACCAGTGTGGGACAGTGTAGATTTAGTAGGTCAATTAACAGAAACACCATGCTGCCATGCTTCTACAGCAGCCCAGATTGAACAAACTGAAACTCTAGATAAGGCCCTTCCTGAAAAAAATGCTACAGTGTGAGGTCTGTATGGAAAAATAACAGGTTTCCTTAGCTTGTCTAGAATTAAACTTTAGACAGAGCATACTTGTCCCTCATTAAACACTTATTATGGAGAAACAGGTGCAGTCATCCCAGTCATGATTCACAAGTTACAGTCCAACTGGTCTCAAACATATGACCAAAGTAACCACAGCAACAGTCTCATAAACAAAGGGAGGCCCAGACCTGGTCAACAAAGACTGGGATTCTCCTCAGGATGATTAGGTTACATAAATGATTAGTGGCTCAACACAAGACCTTTAGTCAGCCCCTGAAATGACAAACGACTCTCCATCTACACACTGGTACACCTCCACTCCCCTCACTTCTATACTGCACTAAGCTCTACCATCTGTCCGTGGTCAAATATCCACACTGCAGACGTTGGACATGGGTCATCTTACAGAACACAGTATGATACATAAGACTAGTGTAACTAAGTAGGGAGATCTTCACTGGTTGCAACATCTTTATAAAAACTTTACTGGTCGTGGCAGAATCCAAAACAGGAACAGAAATTGAGCTTGAGGGAAGGAAGCTGGAACTATAAATACAATTCTTGTAAAAGTTTTATTGAAAAACCATATTTGCTGTTATAGTTAATTATCACATATTAAGTGTTTAACATTATTTTTTTCCTTGCAAAATACAGTATGGTTGATAGGGTAGTGGTGCAACCGTTACAAATCTAACAAGTTTGTTTTTTACTGTACCATTTTTAAAGATATTACTTTTTGGAAATTTAAAGATATTAAGATTAAGGCAAAACAATTTCTATAATGCAGAGGGCATGGATGGATCCAGAAAAACAATAATAAAAATCAAGCAACTGTAAAACTTGAACTATTGCAGAAATAACTAAAATGTAAACTGTGTAACGGGTTTTATTAAAAAATAATGCAGTTTTGTGTTACATGAATTTAGTAATGAGTCATAACATTTTAAAAATGCTCTTATGTGACTCCTGAAACTGGCTCATGTACAACATGACTTAACACATTTCTCTTTTATTGTAAAACACAGAATAAGGAAGAATAAAATGGAAAACATGAGATGTGATGAAAGTGGAAGCTCGAATCCTTAGGCCCTTCACGGGTTGCTGTCCAAGCAGTAATGTTGGAAAACTTTTGAAAAACCTTTGACAAACACAGCGATATGAAATCCCTAAGAAACTAAAGTACTTAGAAAACTGCGTACACAAGGTCTTGAATATGCCATTCATGGCCAGCCAATGACTTTCCAGCCAAGAAAAGTCCTTCTTAATTAATCAATCCCTTTTAAAATGTTCATTTAAAAAAAAAAAAAAAAAGGGTGTAATTCACCAAACTGACACTTTTCAGATAAGGGAAATTCACTGCCACCCAAGTTGACAGAATCTTCGGTTTGGGCCTGTATGTAAGTATTTGTGAATGTGTTTAACTTAGAAATCAATAAACAAAATGAGCTACATCCTGTGATGCAGAGCAAATTCATTCACTTCACAGAAAATTTTAATGTTTTCTTGTTACACCAAAATAAATATCGCAATTTATCAGCACAAACACACTGCAACCATCTGTTATAAATCGATCCTTTAGTAGATCTGCGTCCAGCATGTTATCACATTTTAGGAAGGCAATTTTTTTTTCATGCTATTGGGTACGGCAGGATTATCAGTATCTACAAATACAAACCAAATTGTCTTGAAAATATTAAATAAAGTCACTTTCTGCCATCACACTCCGCATCTTTCATCTTCTGCAAGCATAGGGAAAGGAATATTTGAGATTTTACAGAGTCACAGTTAAGGCAGTTATGTAATCATGTCTTTTTTTTTGGTGGCGCTCTGTTCCTGCTTATTCTAGTAAACCATATTTGGAGTTTACAGTAGGTGTGTGTCTGATGTGTGTGTGTGTGTTTCATGGGGAATGGCAGTCAGGCATCAGAGGGTCAATGGAAGGTTTTAAGAGGATTGCTTATGCCTCTGTTTGACTCACAAGGAAAAATGAACTCCCACTCTATTGATGTTTAACTAAATTCCTTTGTTAATTAGTATTTAGAGTCACATGCTTCTGGACTGTACAGGGACGTAACAGACTACCACTGCAGGCAGATTTATAAGAGCACAAGGTCTAGATGGAAGCGTAACTGACAACTTTTATTAAGTATTTATTTAAGTGAAGGGGCAGTTGTTGTTTTGAAATGTCAGTGGTGCAAGAAAAATCTGGCATTATCTAGAGGTATTTATACTAGTGGTAAATGACTTTTACTGAGGGCTCTGCTTTACAGTGAACAGATGCCCCAGACAAAGAGTGAGTCTGTGGATCTGTCCCAAGTAACTGTATTCTTGGGGATTTGTTGTCACCCTGATCATCATGGGAACAAGGATGGCATGTTTCTGCGGTTGCCGTGACAATAAAAAAAGAATCACTTCAGGATGGGAACAAGCCCTCAGGGAACCATGGCAACTGCAGTGAAAATGTCAAACGCCAGACCCTAAGTGCTCCTGCCAGAGGAATTTTCTTACCATTGAACTGCTGTACATCCAGCTTTCCATGTTTTCATCTTAATCTGATTTTTTTTTTTACAGTCTTCTTTAGATCGCTTGCCACATTAAATAGAGAGGCTTCATAATTTTTTGCAATCAACTTGTTTATTCACAATGGAATTCATCTGAGGAAGCATGGCACCATTTCACCCTGGTGATCACTAACCGCTGGGAATTAGCCATAAGAGACTAGCTGGGTTGAGCTATATAGATGGATCAATTAAGCAGCAGGGGGAGGGTGGGAGGTGGGGTTGAGGTAGCATTTTAGTGGGCCTTGCGGATGAGAGCTGGATGGCTGCAACCAGGGAAGATGTTCTACATTAATACAGGCAAGGCGCCGGCTCATGCACACATGGGTACCACTACGGCCATTGACACCCTCCTACACTTTCTACAGACACATCCACTCCAGTATGCACAGAAAATTACAAACACACTGGCTCACCACTACTCTGCAAAAGAACAAACACCTGTATTACAACAGCCGGTAAATTTATGTCTGACCCTGACCAGTCTGAGCACTATGGTTACCAACAATGCTATTTAAATTTGATGACTATATAGTTTAACCAAATTTACAAACCTTTGGGGATGGAATTAAACTGCAGCTAAAAATTAAAGCTACATGTACTGCAAAAAGTGTATATGTAAGAGATAGACTGATCTTACACTGTTATACGAATAGTGTTTTATGATTAGGTAAATGATTTACTCTTATCAACATAACTAGGGGTAAAGGTTAATATCTAGACAATGCTATCATCATCACATTATAATCCAGCTAAAAGCTAGTAGCATGTGAATTTCCTGCTAATGCAAAGCAACAAACTACATAACACCAAGATAATCTGTCTGATCATTACTAGTGCCATTTTTTACCCAAATCAGGATTCAAATGTTCTTAGGAAAAGGCAGCAAGGCATTGTTACGTTCGAAGTATCGGTTCTGCAGGAAGTGGCTGCACAAACAAACAGGCTGAACACGTATAGACAATCATATGTGTGCACAATCACACAGCTTGGTGGGTGTGACCAGAGGAAATGTATAAACTGCTCTGGGAAAACAGCTTTCTCTGAACACTGTGGAAAGACTAACTTGGCAAATAGCAATGAGAGGGAAAAAAACAGTTCAGTGCCATTAGGGCCAAGAGTCCACAGAGTGACAACACGTAAGTGGCCTATGATAGCTCTGGCACTAAAGTGATGACAGAGCATGCACATATCATAAACACTGTCCTCCTGCAAAACTGACTCCTTCAAAGTAGGAGGAGGACGAATGTGAGCATTCAACATTCAATTATCTAACTACTGTAACTACAAGATAACTCATGACATAATAATGCACTGATTATTTGCCCATTATAGTAATAGTGCTCCTGTAAAAGCAATTTGTGATATATTGCTACATCTTAAATTTATGCGTAAGTGAACAGTACCTCTCAAATGTTAAAAACTGCATTTATTTCTAAAAAATCAGCAGGTATATTCTCCATCATGAAGATCTGTATATCAGTGTTGCAGGTTCAAATGTAATGTAGCAAGCTTTTCAACTTCTAAAGTGGAGGTATGGAAAGAAAAACTTTTTACGGGTATTCAGATTGCTCTAAACACATGTATGTAGATGATGGAGAGATTCTCTGTTTTTGTATCTTAATGCCCCATCTGCTCTGCCTAAACTCTGTGATTTACAGACTTTCCTGATTAACAGACAGCTTTCCTCATTGCAGAAGTGATTTAATACTAGTGTAACTAGTTTGCTGTTAGCTAATCAGCTCAGCCAGACATACAGCTGTTCTTAGTTGTCCGGTCAGCAAACTTGTTCGCACTGGGAGCCTGAAGCACAGGGGAAGTGTTGTTCTAGCTAGCCTATTAGTATTTCTAGTATAGGAGCTTTAGACCAAGTAAGTTTTTACTTCCTAGAGCCACCTACTTGGCTCTCCTCTCTTCCCTCTACTTCACCTTTCTTCCTAGTCCTCATCAAGTGCAGGTGCAGTGACTTATATTTAGTATCCCTAGCAGCTCCCCTGCCTCACCACAGCTGCTCTGTTAAAACAATATTAACTCAATACAGCAAACATCCCACATTAGAACCCGGAGGATAACAACAGATCAATTTTATAGTAGCCATTTGTGTTTTGATATTTAAAACAATGTGTCAAAAGAGAAATAATAGTCTTGAGTCTATGAAACTGGTTTGCTGAGAGAGCTCCAGCCAGCTCACAGCGGGGTCTGTAGCTTGCTGTCGAGCCAGTATGTGGAGCTTCTCAACAGGAACCAAATCGTGAGGCGCCATAGGCTCCTCCAAGGTCGGTCTAGTTTATAGCAACAGTTCAAATCAAAGCTTGACAAACGACAACACTTAGCAGACACCCAGACATTGTAGCCAATCAGAAGCAGAGTAGGGACGGTTGCCGGTTTAGTGCTTCCAGCATGTAATGGTAGTCTCTCCTGCCTGCCCCCTGAGTAAAGCTTCCAGAAGTTGGCTGATCAGAAGATAATCTCCTTTTAGGTAGTAGAGGCCTTAAAGAAACATCACATGGAATGGCTTTTTTAAAACAGAAGATGAGGAGTTCCATATAAGGCCAGATTAAAATATAGGAGGTTTTTTTTTTACTGTATACTATGCAAAACTATTCAAGTGAACTCCCAAAATAAAAATATTGAGTGGGAAATAAGCATAAGAGCTTCTCTTTAAATTTTAACGAGCCATGAACAGCCAGAAGAGGGATGACAGGCTTCTTCCTCTTCATCTCAAGCAAGTAAAAATGATGAAGTGTTGATAATAAGTATATAATTAATAAATTTGTCAGTATCTTTTTATGTAGTGACATTAGTTATAGGAAAACGTAGTTTCAACACATATTATTTTCATGGCAGAGGTCACACTGGGCTTATTATTCTGTGGTTACTAAAATGGTAGGCATCTTCTGAAAAGATAAAAATTGCAGTGGGCAGCAGTGACAGTATTCATAATTAGTTATTCTCAGTTTAATACATGTTAATAAAGTAGACCAGACTTGACGACATTACACTTGTAGATCTACTTTTATTTCCTGGCTGTGAGAGCAGGAGGTGTGTTTGCACAGGAAGGCTTTGGCTATAATTTTTTTCTCAGATATGCACTTACTGGCAGTCCAGACCCTCACCACAGTTATGAGAAAAGGCTGACAGCTGGATGAGGAATGTGATGCTGTCAATAAACCGAAATGGGCCCTAAAGGTACCATGAGGGTGCTTTGAAGCCAAATGTATGATCATTCAGAACACAGAAAAAGTCTTGTCTTTGCTCCTGTTATCTTAAATGCTTTGCTGTTACTTGTCAAGTCAAGTTGGTAACTCTGTTTAAACATTTCCTCACCTTTGTATTGTTTGACAAAATATGCATGATCCTCTAAAGCTAGTGGAAACCCCTGTTGGATCTCTTCATCCTTAGCCAAGTATGTGTCTCCGTTGCTTCACACTGTGAAGCAACCTGAAATACACTGTCAAGACTCAGTACTGGCTGTCAGCAGGCCACACCTAAAAATATATTTTGGTAAATTCTGACACATTAACAGCATTACAAATAGATATACACTAGACTTACAATGAAACACACAAACACATAGCCATTCAGATTGGAGAATGAGCCTGGTCTCCAAAGACAAAGGGAAGCACCTGTCTTCTTTACTCTCCCAGGATGTAGAGTGTGTATGTCTATGTGTGAGATTGTGTGTGTGTGTGCGCGCATCTGTGTTCAAACTTATAAATAGAGCCTGTGTCTTCCCTAGCTCTTGCTCCAGTGGGATCCTCTCATGTTTTAATTAAATAAACTGCTGCAATCAGGCCCAGCTGTGCCCTGCATTCCCAGCCTGCATCAGTCAGCAGCCATGCTCGCGGGCAACATAGAGGCTCGGGTGTCAGTGCATACGAGTACATGGAGACATAGAAACCATGAGAGAGACTGAGAAAGGCATGGGGGGAGAGAGAGAGAGAGAGAGAGGGGAGAGAGACCATGAAATTGGGGCATTCTGCACTGAAGCCACCTGGGCATCATAGGAAGCCCTGCTCAGGTGTTCTGGATGGGTTCCCCAATGTGCAAACCAGCATAAGGAAAGGAACTTGGCACATCTCTTTTATTATTCCTCCTTACATTAACTTCCTCCTCTTGCCCTTTCCATCTTTTATTGCTTCTTTTTTCTCCACTAAATTATTCTGAAAATTCTATGCAGTGTCCTCATCTATGATCATCCACATCAGCGCTGTAGGGGACACCACAGAGGAGCATTTGCCGTTCACTAAGATTGTATTCTGAAAGATAACTGAAAAAGGGAAAGCTAGAGTGATCAATCATATTCACTCCTGTTGGTATTATTTATGGAAGATGTCACTGCAGCGGTGAACTGGCATCTCTGAAGCCCACAGTGAAAACTACCTCTGTCTTTGCATGCTCTTAAAGGGACAGAGCAGTCATTCAAACATACAGTATTGTGGCTACAGTTACTTACAGGAAGTATAACTAATGTATAGACATGAGCGCATGCAGACTGTAACCATATGGAAGATGTCCCAGCACGGCTCCAGTATGTCAGATGAGATCAAACAAACAGTAGCCAACCAAGAGAGCCGCATTACACAAAGTACTCCATGTTTTGAAACAACTGTGACATAATACATCATTTGTTACACATGATGCTTACTTTATTTTACAAACATTTCTGTGTCATGAATTATTTTTTTTTCTGCTGAATAAATAGGTCTATGATACCAAAATGGCTGAGAAGACATGCTATGCTTAAGACAATTTATTCTATTGGGGATAGTGGAATCAAATGTTAATGCTGTGCTGTGGTTTGAAATGTTTTTGTTAACTGGCCACATTTGCTGCTGACTATCCTTGTCTGACCAGCTGTGGCTCACTAGTGCATCTCTGACCACAGGATCTAAAACCTCAGCTAATGATCATGCTCAATGATCAATATTGTGAGGAAGAAACCCATGCCACTTTATTGTTATTATTTTTTTAAATTGAACTATACTATCTCCTGAACCCCATCCTGGTTTTCCTGTGAGGGCCTGCTGCTAGAGCTCCTCCAGGCACCTCAAGTGTAAAAGACTAAACTGTAGCTTTTAGTAACAGCAGCAGAAGCTGCCTTGCTCCTGGTTACAATCTATAATTAATGAACTGGTGCTGCTGGTCCTTGTTCTGTTTTAGTACTAAACCCTAGTAAACCATGTGGCCATCAGCCTCCAATAGTCAAAACCCAGGAGGATGGATATGGCCATGTCCTGCTCTCAGCCAGTTACAAGACGCCATCAATACTGAAACTGAAAAATAGGGAATGATTACTCATTCCCTATGAAGGATTATTTTTGTCCTGGTGGATTTATTTGTTATTAGTTTCACATTTAGAGGAATCATTGCTCAATGTTATTGAGACTTACACGCGCTATTCCTGTCAGTAATGTGTCCCCCATATGAGAATTGATTCAATTATTGATCACGTTGTCCACAGCAGGTAAAAGGCGTGAATGGATCAATATCCATTTTGATGAGTGAGAAGGACCAGCTCTCTGATGTTTTAGAAAGACTACACTTGTCTGACAAACAACGTTTCACTTACACAGTCACTCCCAACTCCAGCAATGATGGGCTCTCATATTTGGCAGAATTAGGGCCTCAGCTATGGATTGTACTTATAAAAATCAAGATGTTTTTTGGTTCTTTTATCAGTAAACTATAGCATCGGTCAGTCATTGATTCTGGGCTCAGAGACATGATTCACGTCTCTTGGTGTGGACTGTCTTGAATAAAAAAAAGATGTCCTACATTGTTTAAATAAAGCCCCAAATTCCCCATCATGCCTGTTCAGCAAGCCCAAGAGGATATCCAACAAACAGTGGCCTAAACATTTAAAAAGGACAAAGTCCAAGAACTAAATTTTTAGCTGCACCCTGTGTTTTCCTTAACTTTCTCCTTGTGAACTGTCTCAAAAAAGAAGATAGCAACAGTGAATGCTGCTCATTTTTACACTCATCAGTGTTTTTTTAAGCACCTCTGTGAAAGGTTGCTGGCACTGTTGGCACAGAGTCAAAAACAAAGTCAAGTCATAGACTCACTTTACAATAGATGTTTTACGTCATGATACATTCTATCAGTTTAGCTCGATAAAGTGATGTTTAGACATCACACTGTCCTTTGAAGTTAAAATAGCAAGCATGCTTTGGCCCTATGTAACTAAGCTGATAAGATAAGTGGACCACAGCCTAAGCTGCAAGGTCTCCAAGAAAGAAATGAGTGGGCTGAGAGCACAGAGACTGAGGAAGACCACAGTGACACTCTGAGTGAAGCTAAGAGTGACAAAATAAAAGAGAGGGGTTGGGATGCCGGGACACATTAATGAATTAATGATATGAGGGATTCAGGACATGCAATGTCACACAACTGCATGTGACTCAAAGGCAGCTGATACCAGGAAGATATGTTAGTAAGTGATCTCTATGCACTGCTCGACTTCCTAAAAAGTCTTTCAAGGCCTATGAATCTTTGAATCATACCCTAATATTTTCCTCTGATAAACAAGCAATCGAATCATGAGCTACACACGGGTCGATTTTGATTAGGCTAATGGATACCAACAATGAACCCAGAAATCATAGCCAAAATACCATATTTTGCCCGTGGCGCCAGTCACTGTAAGCATTATAATCATAGCTGTTAGGCCTACCAACATCAGCCTGATTACAGTAGCCATGATGCTCATCAGTAGCACTGTTATTATCATGGCCAGGTACATGGATATTATAGGATTGAGTTTCAGCATCCAGCTGAGTCTCATCATCGATTGGGAAAGATCAAGGCTCAGCAGAGGCGCATGGCTCCTTGTCTACACTCCCAATGGCAACCGAGCTGTCACACATGACCTAACAGCCCATACAAACAACCTCACCTCGTCCTATCGTAGGCCTGTAACTGTTAAATATAAAATATTCGGTTGAATTTGACTTACCAATACCAGGGGCGGAGTAGATGAAATACAATGCGGAGGTGGACAGCGAAAAAAGGAATAAAAGCCCAAGGAATGACCTTCTCCGGAACCGCAAATGTGTCGGCATCATACAGGCAGCAAAAGCACACACAGGCACGTTCACGTATCTACAACGACGATAGACCAGTTTCGATGTGTCCAGGTGCCAGAGCGAATGGTCCGCGGACACACTGGGTTAAATGAGCCGAGTCGGGTGGCCGGTCTGCGGCAGCAGTGAGGAGCCAGGCGGAAGTCGGTCTATTTTCTCGGCAGGTCGAGCACAGGAGAGGTCCTCCAGTTTTCAATCAAGACATTCAAATTCCATTCCTGAGAGGATGGTTTCGGCTTTAGTTGAGAGTAATGTCCGATGTCGAAGCGGTTGACGATGAAAGCGCTGTTCAACCTGGCCTAGTATTGTCAGTCAGAAACCATCACTTGGCTCACACACTACGTTGCCGATGGTGCTTGGCCGCTCCTGCGCTTTGACTGCCTGCCTACTAGCCCTATGAATGGGGCAGCCCCTCCGCAAAATGAGCAATGCCTAAAGTGGGCGTTAACAGCAGCCAACAAACATGTATACGCGCTCACAACATTTGACGACGTAACCTGGCGACCGAAAATTTCGTAGCAATGCAGCCACTTTGAAAACCGTCTCGCGACGTCATAACAGCTTTATGGTATATGGAATGGTCATAAGCTAGCTATTTAGCTTAATATGATTCACATTACCGTTACACGGGGTCTAATTTATGACTAATTACGCACCGAGCGTTAACCATTGAAGGGTCATATGTCTGCATTTTTACTTTAAAACATAATCTATTAAAGTATGGGATGTATTTTTTTTCTTTTTATTGTTTATTTAAAAGAGCCATAGCCATAAATCACGTAAAACCTATCGTCAGTTAGGCTAAAACAGTGGTAGTTGTAAAAAAAAAAAAAAAAAGTTTGTTTGGGGGGGGTGGGGGGGGGGGGGGGGGGGGGGGGTGGGGGTGGGGGGGTGGGTGGGTTCGGA